>JAZDUH010000508.1:16790000-17127500 GCA_036419115.1 Scarus forsteni | reverse complement strand
TGAATTTTTACATGGTTTTTGGAAATTTAATTCAAACTTAATTCCCAATTTTCCTGCTAATCAGTTTTTCTAAGCCACTTTTGGATTTTTTTTTTTCCCCATTTTTTGCAATTTCATACCTATTTTGGCGCCTCTATTTATTAACCTTTTCCACTTTCATACCATTTTTACCCAGTTTTTACAATTTCATACCTATTTTGCTTCTGTTCTTCACTTCTCCACTTTTTCTCCAATCTTTTATCCTTAGATTAATTTAATGTCATATTGGTTTTACTATAAAAAGATGTACTGCTTATGTTTGTTTAAGAATACATAAGATGAAGAACATTAAAACAATTGCAGAGTAAATCACAATATTGGGGGAAAAAATCACAGATTATTTTCTCAAATGGTTCAGCACTAGATCAAATAATACAGATATGTGCCCATGTGCAATGCTGTAAATATTTTTGAACATGTAGATTTGTTTAGATTGATCTTGCAGTTTTAGTTTTTCTCTTGGTCCTATCATGTTTGATTATTTATATTATTACCTTCGCCAAAGAGGTTTTGCTATTACCGGCATCTGTTTGTTTGTTTGTTTGTTTCTCTGTCAGCAACATAACTCAGAAAGTTAGGGATGGATTTTGATGAAATTTTCAGGAAATGTCCGGATTGGGACAAGAACAGGTGATTAGATTTTGGGAGTGATCCAGATCACCTTCTGGATCCAGGAATCTTTTAAATGATTCTTTAACATTGTGAGATGGGACCATTTACAGCATTTGTGCATATTGTATGTTTTTATGGTCAATGAATCTAAATATTTAGATAAAGTAAAGGTAGGACTAATATTTATGGTGAAAATCACAGTATGGGAGAGGACTTTTCTCGTTATCATTAGTTTTTATACATGCTTATGTCTTTTGCTTTATTTTTGCCTTTACTGTTCTAACCACTAATTTACATATTGAGTATCTAATTTATCATATTTTATGACTAGGCCCAAATAATATCACACTTGGATACTAAGACAATTCCATCAGCTAATGTACATTTATTTAATTTATGAAATGATTTCCTGCACCTGCTTCCTGTTCTCACCGTCGGTGTTTCCTGTTCTGCTCTGCACTCAAAGGAAAGTTACTGGATGTTAAAAGTATCCAAACAAATCACATAGAAACCAATCCAAGCAGCTCTCATATGGATTTATGTTGTGAACCAGCCTTTAGACAGACCCATAATCATAGTACTTTCATGGACCTGATGTCCGTTATTGACCACATTAACTTCTGCTAATGCAAATATATATTTAATGTTTTCTTGTTGAGTCTTAAACTCGTTCTGATCCCACTCTTAGATACTTTCTGACGTTTTTGGACCTCTTTTCTCTCCTGCATGATTTCACAATCGTCGCCGCACATCTATGTTACATCCGTCTGTACTACAGAGGTCCAGGGTTAACCAAATCCTCGAGGCACATTATCCTGGAGGATTTTTAGGAATTGAATTACCCGGATTATCCGAGGAATCATTTCTGCCCTGGTGTGGAGCCCAAAGTGCTTCCTCAGAGGAGCTTTGTCTGTCCTTTACTCGAGGTGAACTTCATGTAGTTCAGTCCAAGAGAGCGATGCTTTGGTTTACTGCTCCAGCCATCCTATTTATTTATATGTTTATTTATTTGTTTATTAAATTGTCTGTTTGTAAATAGGCAGTGTGCACACTAAAGCATTTACAGCCTGAGCTTATCAACAATGCCAGTCCCTCACTGGGCCTTTAAACTAGGGCTGGGCGATATGGCCTGTAAATAAAATCCTCAATTTTTCCCCAAGAAAACTCAATTTTTTAACTGTAATTGGAAGGTCAAGAGCTTTTAAATAAAATAAATTGAACAAACAAAAAAACAATGAAAATGAAATGGACTCTCTTTTGAGAAAAATTTCATTTAAATAGAAATCATTCATATTAGTGTTTCTTTCCTTGTTACTCCTCACGACGCTCGCTTCAGCTCTATATCTGAAAGCATGAGCAGCCCCGCCTCCTTCACAAAGATTGAATGACTGACAGATGGCTCACTCCGCTCAGTCTACTATCGCACCAACGCACCCAGGTGTTGAGACAGTTGCACAGAGTGAGCCATCTTCTCATCCAGCCTGTTTGGTAGAGAGAGAGGAGTGAAACAAACATGCATGCGCATGTCAATTTATTGAGGCCGGCAAACTTACCGAGGACTTTTTTATTTATGCGGTTATTTGATTTATTGATTATCCTGACAGGCCTACTAGTAACACACCAGTGCATCAGAAACCTTTACAAGTTAAACCGAATTTTAGTTTCTAGTACTATTAGTAAAGTCAAAATATCTAGGACTAGTAGCCTGTTTTAGTCTACTAGTAGTACTAATATGAAGTAGGAGGGATTATAACCAAATCCAGCTCCCTGATTGGTTGCGGCAGTTCAGTCTGTCATGTTGACATGTCTTTGTTTTCCCTTACAGGACTCTCAGGAGAAGAACGCTAACCCGGTGAAGGCCGAGGAGGCCAAGCTGAAGGCCAAGTACCCCGGCCTGGGACAGAAACCAGGAGGGTCCGAGTTCCTGATGAAGAGACTACAGAAAGGGGTAAGGGTCCCTACGGGGTCAAACCCCCATCCTTCGCTGCAGGGTCTGATTCAGGCCTCTGAAACACTGACGTTTGGTCACTACGTTAACTCCAGGTTTAGCTTTTAGAATCAGACCATAAATACAAACACAAAGGGGGAATTATTACCCTTAGCCCTCAGTTATAGGAGAACAGGTGAAAACGCGCTGCCGAGGAATGAGACGCCGCTCAACTCCCCGTCATCACCAGAGCCGCGTAGCTACAGCTGCTAAAGCTAGCTCGTCATAACGACAAATGTAAAGTACAACCAACAATTCAAAACATAATTAATATTAACTTGTTGAATTAATTAGTAATTATAATAAGGATCTTCCTTCAGCCTCCGCTCTGCCTCGTGTCAGCTGGAGCGGTGCATTATGGGAAATTCTCGATCCCCTTCGTATCAAGTGAGGTCCAGGTCTGTCTTCGTGTACCTCTTGGTCTGAACCCGACAGAGAACTTCACCACCTCACTAGATGTGAACACAAAACCAAGGCTAAGGGGTAGCCCAAAAGTCCCTGTCAGGTACTCTGTCATCATAGTAACACGGCCTCAAACCGCTAACGAGCAGCGGAGCTCACCGCGATGCTGCCTCCTCCAGCTCAGTTAGCCTTAAACTGTCAGTGCATTGACCCCTGACCTGTTAAAATTCTGATTTTGTTTATTTCTAAAGCTCGTTTTAGATCAGCTGCTGACCAGAGCGGTGGCTCAGCGGCTCAGTCTGAGAGCTCGCTCTGTTGTTATCAGGAGGTTTGGGGTTTGAGCCCGGCTTCTGCTTTATGAGCTCACAGTCAGAGCGAGGTTAAAATGGAAAAACTAAAGTTATACGATGAGATGAATCAGAACACAAAATAAAGATAAAGTAATTACAAGTTAAAGGGACTGTGAGGAGTTTTTAAATAACTACAAAAAAGTCTGACTTTTAGATATATGCTTGATGGAAATACACACTTTAAGATGAGTTTTATAGCATCTAAATAGTTTATAAATGCTATTCCTTAGCTTCACGGTCAGGTCGGACAGGGCTGGACTGGCCTGGATACTCAACTTCAGGAACAAGACAATTAAAACTAGAGCAAATTTATATTATTCAGACATGTCTTAGAGCACCGGGCTATAAGTAGACATATATAGCCGGTTACAAAACTACGATACTGTTTTCCAAAAATTCCTTGTTGTCACACATCAAAAACTACCGCTACGTAACTAGACAGAGATACATTACCTCGTGGCTTTGCATCCTGTAAGTTGTTGAAAAAAGAAGTTGTAAAGCAATGCAGAGTTCTGAGGAAGGTCCGAGCTGCATTCATTAGCATCACAACAAACACACACTTTGGCTTGGGTCACGTCTTTTGGTGCGTTCCAGTTGTAGTCAGAAGTAGGAATTTCTGAGTTCCGAGTAGGAAACTGCAACTGGAACGTCCCCCAAAGTCTGAATTTCCTACTGGAAACTCGGTGAAACCTCACCACCCCCGAGTTGACAATGGAAGATGGATGCCCCCAGTGTGAACAGTTATTTAGCTCCTGTAATAATCCATTTATTTGCACTTCTGACTGGGGTGTGTCGCTCTAGATCAGCTGTATACATAGTATTGTTAGACTTATATTTACAAAAATGCTGCCATAGTGATAATCACATTCTTCATGTGATATTTGTGAACAACAACGCAGGGCGTGCTAACAACAGCTAACAATAGCCTGGTAGATCGGCATGTTTTTTTCAGACTTAAACTGGAACGCTGATAAGTCAGAGATGATGTCACTCCCAGTTCAGAGGTTACTGAAACGCAGCATTACGACAGTCGCCGTGCGTGCTCATGGGTAGCAGAGTCTTTATGTCGGCAGTAAAAGATTCTCCTCATAGCACCTTTAAGAAAACTGTGAAGTATCACTGTTACAATAACGCAAAGACAAGCAGAAGAAAATGAAATATAAAAACTACGTCAACAGAAGCCAAAGCTTGTGGGTTAGAGGTCAGGAACAGTCATGGCCGTGCAGACGCTGTCTCTCTAACCTCTGAGAAGGACTGAAAGATCTGTCTTTATATATCTATATCGAGATATGAACATTCAAGATTTTAATACTTAATAAGCAATGACATAAACAGTATGAATTTCCCCCATGCTCACCCTGCATGTTCAGCTCTGGAGTCACAACAAAAGTCATTTTTACGATTACCCTTGAATGCACCGCTTGGTTTTCACCAAACCTGTAGTCATATCGATATCGATATCGATATCGATATCGAGATATCTGGCAGGTAAATCGAGATATGACCTTTTGTCCGTATCGTTCAGCCCTACCTCTGCGTAGTCTCACCTTTCTGATTCAGGAGCATGTGGGTGAAATCAGGAAACGTTCAGGTTTGATCATCTTTACAGACTCTAACGCTCTGCTCTGTTTCTTCACGCAGCAAAAGTACTTCGACTCGGGCGACTACAACATGGCGAAGGCGAAGATGAAGAACAAGCAGCTGCCCGTGGCGGGCCCTGACAAGAACCTGGTGACAGGCGACCACATCCCCACGCCCAAGGACCTGCCGCAGAGGAAGTCCTCGCTGGTGACCAGCAAGCTAGCCGGCTAGCCTCCGACCACGGAGACGCACCTGACCGCTGGGCCCCTCTACTCCCCCTCCCCTCCTCACCCCCCACATCCCCACCCCCCCCCCACCCCCCACTGGCTTTAACATGTCGGGCAGAGCTGTATACGTTTAAAAACTCCATTTTGCTTGTGTGTGGGCGGGGCCAGGTGGGGGAGGCGGGGCATCAGGCGAGGTCGCAGCCTTCTCCGCCCTCCCACCGCGCACAGCTCTGCCCCTCTGCGCACTCTGCTCTGACGCCTTTCATGTCTTGGTTTTTTGGTGTCCCAAGATGCACCACAGCGGGTGAGGCGGGGCTGATGGGAGAGTTAATGCACTTTGTAGTTTGTGTAGTTCGCCTTCGCTCTGACTCTGCACCCCGACGACACCAAACCACCGCGAGGGAGGCAGGAACCATCACGCAGCCCACGCCGCGCCTTAGCTGAGCACACTTGCGTACCAAACCTGTGAGGGCAGCTAGCTCTGTTAGCGCTGACCCACTGAGTTTAGCTGTCAGACCGTCTCGTCTAACAATGCTGCATGATTGTAACGAGCTCTCTGACGGTCAGGCCTCGTTTAGCTCCACCCCCCACGCCGTCTGTCCTGACAATCCTGGAGCTCAGCTGTCCCTGCTGTGGCCGAGCGAGGGCGAGCTCGCTGTTTAACGGTCCTGCCTGAGGGTTAGCATCAGGCTGGTCTCACTGTGGGGAGCAGGACACACGGGGCTGCAGACTCACCTCAGTGGGACATCAGCAGTCCTGGAAGAGTCCAGCTGCAGGCCTGTGGACCACAGTAAAGGCCCCCTGAAAAAAACCCTCCACACTTCATTATGGACGATGAAACCGTCTGATGGCTAAGACCTTTATGTTCAAACATGGCCTCGGTACTCCGTTTAGTTCACCGTCACCAACCTTATTCAGCTGAAGATCACCTGTGAAGCTAACTGATGGACTTGCCTACATTCAGTGAGAACCAAAAAAACGTTAAATTTTAATGATCATCTAACTTCACTATCAGATACAATACTCAATCCATAAATGTGACACATGGCAGGGATTAATAATAAAGATTATGTTGATCTAAAATCACATTAGCACTTTAGAATGTCTGCAGCTTAATACAAAACAGAACTGATCACTAAGGACCAGAACAGGGTTAGCATAAAACACAGTTTAGCTCATCTTAATAGCTTTAATGCTAAAAACTGATGAGGTGAAGAGAAAGCAGTCAGGCCCAGATTAGTTTATATAGCAGCTCCATGAAAATGACTTTCATTAAACAGATTCATTTGTTTCCTTTAAAATCTGTTTGATGTCTGGATATAAAATCTAAAGTCTTTACTCATAAACCTGATCCACTGAACCACAGCCACTGCCCAACTCTGACTTCATTAATCCATGTAGACTAAAATGTAATGCTACCCCCCCCCCCACCCCCCCAAACAGCAGGTAACCTGATAATCCCCCCCCCCCCACCCACATGCTGGGGCCTAAATTTGGACACTGCATGTCTGCTGCGTGTCGGCCATGTTTGGTCCCCATCATGGTGTCTTTGCTCTAAATCACTGGATCAGCCTTTTGCTATGGCTTCAGGGAGCCTTCACGTGCACGCTCCCCGAGTGCAGCAGGTGATGGTCGTTTTTAACGTGCACGCTCCCCTGGTGCATCAGGTGATGGTCCTTCATCACGTGCACGCTCCTCCGGTGCAGCTGCTCGATGGTCGTTCAAGTCCGTCACACCTTCAGTCCCTAGACTTTAAGGTGTGAAAGTGCACTGAGTGACAGCCATGTGATTGTCGTGATGTGTCCATAGACAAGGCGAGGAGCTGCTCGATGGTTCCTCGTGGCGAGGAGCTGCTTGATGGTTCCTCTTGGCGAGGAGCTGCTTGATGGTTCCTCGTGGCGAGGAGCTGCTCGATGGTTCCTCGTGGCGAGGAGCTGCTCGATGGTTCCTCGTGGCGAGGAGCTGCTCGATGGTTCCTCGTGGCGAGGAGCTGCTCGATGGTTCCTCGTGGCGAGGAGCTGCTCGATGGTTCCTCTTGGCGTGGAGGTGCTCGATGGTTCCTCCCCCTCTCGCTCCTCCTCTGCTGCTTGGCTGCCGCAGAGGTGAGTCTGTACCGTATGAAAATGTAAATGCTGCTGATTCAAAGACAAATCGAAGAGACGATGCCCCGGAGATCTCCTGTCCTCTTCCTGTTTGACCTCCTCTGGCAGGGTCAGATTATTAGGGACGGCGGGGCGTGATCGTGGCTCATACTTCTGCATCATCGGTTTGTCGTGTGTTACAGTAACCGTGGCGACAGAGATCATGGCGGTGAACATGAACTTTATAGATGAACTTCCTGAGAGGTGGGAGGCTTCAGTTCTTCTGCCTTAAAGGAGGAGAGTCGGGTTGTGCCATAAAAACCACCAGAGAAGAAGAATCCTGAAGAACTGGAGTGTTCATGCTCCTCTCTGCCCTTCACCTGTTAAACCGCCCGTGCATTCATCAGCGTGTAAAGGTTAGCTAAATGTCCTTTACATCATAGATCCTGTATTTAAGAGTTTAGAACCGGCCGAATGATGTCAGCGCTGCCATCAGCTGATCAGCCCCGTCACTGACATCAGACCTCCTGATGGTTCAGCTCGTCCTCAGAGTCACTCAGAAACTTTTCTATAGAAGGAGCCACAGTTTGACCACCAGTGTCTCCATCAGCCTCCATCAGGGCCGTTCTCGGTCAGCTCTCCCATGAAAAGGAGATCTTCTGATCTCAGAAATAGTTATTTAACTCCTGTCTCTGCTTCAGCTCAGGTTAAACTTCTGTTCTTTGTTTTAAAACTTGCAGTGTTTAGATTTATCAGATCACCTGTAATGGCAATGAGGAAGTATAAATATTTAGTGATCTTTCAAAGCTGAGGCTTGTTGATGCTGAGCTCCTGATCAGGTCCGTGCAGCAGGTCTTCTTCAGACAGTTGTCTCAGATCTGATCTCAGGATGAAGATCCGGGGAGCAGGAAGGAGCATTACCGTGAAATGAGGCGTCGCCGTCTCTCTGCAGACGTGCAGCGGTCAGCTTTGACCAGCAGGTTCTGCTGATGTGACGTCAGGAGGGAGGAGAAAGCCCTGATGTCAGACTGAAGCGTGTGCACGTCAGCTCAGGTAGTGGGAGGCTGTGATGCAGAAGTATGAACCAGGTAAAGATCCAGCATCAAGTGTCCTGAGGCCTGAAGGCCACGCCCACTCTCTGAGGTTAGAGCCAAACAGACAGAGCCTAGTTAAGGTCAGCACTGAAGCGTGGTGCTCCACCAGCTCGCTGTCTGTGCTGTGTTAAACAGTAAATCTGACCCTGATGGAAGGATGAAGACGTCCTCATTGGTCAGCCAACGATCAGCCCGAGCACTTTAAATCTCCAACACTAATGAGTCCAGAGGAGCAGGTCCTCAAACAGCAGTGGACAGGAGGTCTCGTCATACTCGGCTTTGCACGGAGCGGTTGAACCAGAGGAGTCTCCGCTCGGCTCTGATGAACTCGTGCCAGAATGTATAAAGAACCAGGCTGTGTGCTCTCAACTACTCTGTGCTGCTTACACCATCTGTTTTCTGTTTGGTTTTTGCAGATTAATGTTTCTTTTTGTTGGTTTCTTGTGTTCTGTTCATGCATTATAAAGATATATTCATCATCCTGGCCCACGATAACTGCAGGGAAATCCGAGGCACCCTAGCTTCCACGATGTAAAAAGGGTTTACATGCTCACAGAGGATGACTGGAATGATTTTAAGACTTCAGAAAGTACCAGCCAACCTGGAATGTTTCAGCTGAGAGGATTTTTGTCAGTATTTGAAATAAACTTTTACATTAATAAGATCTCTGTGGGTGTTCTTCTCTGCTCTGTAGTTGTTGTCGGTGAACAGCAGGGGGCAGCACGTCATCACTAACCTCACTCAGATGGGAACAGAGTGTTCAGGCAGCAGGAATGTGGACACAGGAAAAACAGAGTTATATAAGAGGAATTCAGCCTATGGAGCCTGTTTGTTTGGGAACCAGCTGAACATACCAGAAACAACGGGCTGATGTTAGTCTGAACAGAGTTTATGTCGACATGTTCAACAGCAGAGAAGTGATAAAAACACCCAAACACACATTAATGTTTAAAGTATAAAGGTACAAAGGTGCTCCCACTGCTGTGGTTAACTAAACCAAAATTTAAAATAATTTCATGCTGACACTTTCAGTACCACAAGGCAGTTTTGCTGATATCAATATGTTAAAGTGCTGTAGCTTAACCAGCACTCCTATTTTCACTTTTCTCTTTTGGTTAATTACACTGTGTTGGTTTTACACACAGAGATGAAGCAGTAAAGGTCAAGACTTATTTTACTTATACTGTACATACATATGTAGGATATAATGGCCAATGCATATTAATGCAGCTGATATAATGACAGATATTTAGGATCTTCATGGCTGATGTTATGGTCATAGATGGGGTGGAAATGACAGCTAATTATTAGGAATATGGTTGATTAATGTGATGATTATGGTACATCTTTAAAATGTACATGACTGATTAATTGGATATATATGACCAGTATTATGTCTAATATACAGGGCATTTTGTCCAGTATTATGACTGATAAATAAAATATTCATAGCCAAAGTATGAGCTGTGTAAGGCTGATATATGGGACAGTTATTGCCCCTTTTTAAGCTGAGGATATCTGTCTATTATTCCTAATGTGGTATATATTAGGCCAAACAGGGAATTGTTTATGTGGCTGAAATGGCAGTCATTATATGGAGTGTAAGTGCCAGATATTACGGCCTAAACAAAGAATTTATAAAGCAGATATGTAAGCTATCCTTGGCAGAGAGGTGGCAAATATAAGGCAAATATTCTGTCTTATACATGGAATATCTATACGGCAGAAATATGGGACATTTGTGGCGTATTTATGAGGTGTTTATTGCAAATGTAGGGAAAGTTTATGGGATATATGTGGGATATTCATAGTATATTTATGGCATATACTGGCTAAAACATGGCCAGTGTTCTTCTTGATACACAGTATATATGGCTAAATGTCTGAGATATTAATGGCAGATTAAGTGGCTGATATGGGATATATGATCATTGTTTATTACAGATACATGGGCTGTAAATATTAGGAGTAATTTCAGTGCTTTTTAATTATGTTCATTAATATCTTAAACTTTTATCTTTAACCCATGCTGATATTCAACAGCAGAAATGTTTTCTTTGTTCTACAGGCTGTTTTGACTTTAAAAGTTTAATATTTGATATTAAAAGGTGAAGCATTTTAACATGTAATAATTCATGTTGTAGCAGAAACCTCCTTTGATCCAATAGTTAAGAGAATATAAATAAATTAATGTGGGACTTAAATGATTATTATACTCATGTCAAACGTGCTTGATGTCATAGTTAAGGGAACATTATTCTCATGACTGTAGGAGCTCAGAGATCATGACTGTGTTGTTGTGCTGTGGTCGGTCGTTAGGCGTGTTTCCGGTAATCCGTCTGCATACCGAACATTTTTGATGTCATGGAAAAAAACAAATTAACTCTGAACAAAGACGGAGCTCAAAAGTCTGTTTCCCGGTCTGGAACACCACGGTGACAGTAATGCTGATGAATAAATGTGAAATGTGTGTCCGTTTGTGCCGTTAAAATTAAACTTAATACACAACAAACCAGTTTAAAAGTGTCTGTACATAGTTTGGTTTAATACTCTGTCATTAAATGTCGCCTTAATCACGTGTGTCTTGAATTAATTGGTGTAATAGTGTGATTAAACTTGACAATAAATTCGTTTAAACATAAAACGAGGAAGAACAGAGGCACTTTGTTTAGGGAAGTCCGGAGCGTTCGAGAGCGTCTCACGGGTGGACGTGATGACGTAAGATTGACGCACACGCTTTGACGTATTACGCATATAAGTACTCGACTTCAACCCTCCACTTCCGTTTAGCGCTGACCGAGCGATGGGGGAGGTGGTGTAGATTTAGTCTAGCTTTAACCGAAACCGTTGATTAATTAAACCGGAGCAGCTCGTTCGCAGCGCCGTTAAACACCGTCAGACATGAACCTGGTCCAGAAGCGCGCCGTTTCCACCGGGCTGGGAGTCACTACGGGGCTCGGAGTCATGAGCTACATCCTGCCTCAAAATGGAGTCTCCGAGGCGCCGCCGCAGTTCGGGCCCGGGGCCGCGGAGGCCTCGCTGGACGCGCAAAACGGGAATGTGGGGGCCAGCGAGACCCCGAAGAGGCCCAAGGACCTGGGCGTAACCGCGGGGAAGGGCTTTGGGGCCGCGAAGGTGATCCGGGACGACAGCGAGGACGCGGACGGGTCGTTACCGTGCACCCCGGAGCTACACTCGGACAGCGAGGCCGAGGCCTCCGGGGGCCCGGGACACGAGGCCCTGGAGGCCGACACCCGGCAGCTCATCAGCAGGGTGCTCCGGGAGCACTGCGGCCTTTCCCGGGCCGGATGGAAGGAGAGCAGCGCCCTGGCCACCATGAAGAGGGTGGTGGGGGACGTCCTGGACAAGCACCGATACGCCTACAACGGTAAGTGCACCGGGACCGAGGGGGATGGGGGGGCCATCACGGTAACCGGAGGTGTGCAAATTAATGCATCCACACGGAGCCGTGGAGAAATGTTTAATATCAGAGGAACCGTGGACATGCACGAGTCTGCAGGGAGATGAGATATGTCCAAAATTATATATAACCTATATTATAAGTCTAATATTAGACATGATGGTAAGAGATATGTCCAATGTTATATATTCAATATTATAAGTCTAATATTAGACATGATGGTGAGAGATATGTCCAGTATTTTATATCCAATACTGCAGAAATGTGGGAGATATGTTCACTATTACAGACCTATTGGTTGGACATGTGTATTAAATATTACACACATATTGGTCTGTTAAAATGCAGGCATATGGGGATGTCCAGAGCTGCTGGTAATATTTGGTTTATGCACATCCCAGTTTGTCCAATCTCGCTCTAATACTGATGTTTGTGTAGCAGGTGTCTGTTTTGTTCAGCTGGTTTGTTCCCTTCACTGTGAAAGTGTTTTTGTGTTAGAATTGGATGAATCTCCACTAAAGACATTATTGATTTTAAAGTATGACACTCTGCTATAGTCCTCTCTATGAGTGTATTTCCTCCATCATGTTGAAGTCTGAACAGCTGATTTGTTTTTGTTGATCTGCTGTTACTGACATGGTGTAACAGCTAAACTGGTTGGAGCTGTTAAGATGAATGATTTCCATTGCAGCTGTGTTCAGTAATGCAGGCCTGGCCTTGGCTGACTGCAGCCATTTTATTTTGCAACACCTCAAACAGACCTACAGGCCCAAGAAGGCCAGTCTTTGTCTAAATGCTCCTCTGTGTTGGATAATCTGACATCCATACTTACACAAAGCAGACATACAGCTGCTGTGTGAGGTCATGATGATGTTTACATTTATAAAACATAAAATTAAGAAGTTGTCCCTGCATATCAGTGTAAACGCAGAGTACTTGAAGGATATAAACGTATATTTAAATATCACTTACCAGACCACCATCAACAGATCTGGATATTCAGATATTTGACCATGAAACAGCCATAACTATGCCATATTGGTTTGATACACACTGACTGCCCATGAACACATTTGGTTAATTTTAGTGAAGTAAAATAGTCAACCATTTACTTTCAACAGTTTAAACAGGAAGATAGTTCCAGTTTTTTGAGCGAACAGGATCCCAGTCTGCAAACACAGAGCAATAAAATATGTCAAAGAAGAATTACTGACATCTTTACTTCTGTTTTTATTCATGCACTGAGGAATAATCCAGCTGGTGTTTTTAATCCATTTGTGTCGGTGTAGTGTTTTATATTCTCTGGTTTTGGTGGCTGTTTGCCTTTTAAGCTGATGTGTCCTAATTTCTTATCTCGATAGTTTCCTTATATAAGTGCTGTTTGAGCTCCTCCTTTAGCCTTATTGCCTTTTATCGCTCCTAAAGGTGCTGTAGAAATACTGACTAAAGGTAACACGAACACCTGTTAAAGGAGCACAGCCAATCACAGTGCTGTTTGTTACTGAAAAGGTATTTCCTGTAACTAAATATGTAGAAATGGATTTAGGAGGGGGGGGGGGGGGGGGGTTCTGTATTTACACACTCAAATGTTGAAGGGCAGTAAACCCTGAAACATGTTATTCTGCTTATAGGAGTCGTTTCTACATTTCAGTTTTAAAAAGCTCCATGAGATTTTAGACAAAGAGGCTGTTGGTGGATTATAGATGAAAGTAGGACACGTCTCTAATCTTCGTTTTGTGTGTTTAAAGCAGAAACTCCTTCCCTTTGTTTGAGCGTGGGTGAGGTTATGACGGAGTTTTGGCCTTTACGTAAGCTCTTCCTCATTGACGCTGTCCCACATTCAACATCCGGAAAGTTTGATGTTTAAGTTTAGTTCCTGAATCGGGGAGGACTCAGCCTGTTGGTGTTGGGCTGATTAAAGTGTTTCCCTTCCATAGTTCTTCTTTCTGTTTAAGTTCCTGAGGTTAAAGGGGTTTAAAATGATTTTATTCATAAGATGAAGTAAAGAAGGAAGTCCTGAGAAACAGAGGAGTCAGTCTGTGGGTTTTTATGAAGAGGGCTGGACCTGAAACCAGGGCTGTAATAAAATCTAATCCTGTGGTTAAAGTGTGTGTTCATGCACCAATTTAACATGAATATTTCACATTGTTTGCTTTTACTGAAATGACGTTAATATTGACGAAAACAGAAAATCAGCATCAAAATGTTGTGATTATTTTAAGCCAGTATGTCGACCGTGCACATATGTTTACTTTAGTTTTCACTAAAGACTCGACAAATGTACCAAAATGCTCCAGCTGGTGTTTGCACAGTGGATCAGCCTTTACTTTAACAGCACTGACAGCAGAGCATTCAGGTCAAACATGGAGAAAACCAACCAAACTAACGAAGAAAAGCAGGAAAAACCGCCTAATGAGGAGAGCTGAGGCAACTCCAGCACGAGAGCTGATGAGAAAAAATAAAAGAAATAATCAGAACAGCGATGATAAGAGGTGAACTCTGAACTCTGAACTTTAATAAACCTGTAAATGAACAAGAACCTGAGAGCTGCTCCTCAGATCCACAGGATGAAGCTGACACAGAGTTTACATTTAGATTTATTTATTTATTTATTTATCCATCAGAGTTTGAGGTGGTAGAGTTTGAGTTTCAGTCTTATGATCTGACCTTTGACCTTCTCCATTGTCTTCCTGCAGGAATGATCAACAAGCTGTCCCTGGACGACCGGGTGGACGACACCAGCTTTGTGGGCGCCGTGGCAAAGAGCATGTTTGCAGATCAGAAGACGAACTGGGGCCGCATCGCCAGCCTGGTGGCGTTCGGCGCAGCGGTGTCGCAGCGCCTGCAGGAGCGTGGGCGGGGCGACTGTGTGGAACAGGTGGGCCAGGAGATCGCCACCTACCTGTTGAGCGACCAGAGGACGTGGCTGCTGCAGAACAATGGCTGGGTGAGTACTGTGACCCCGACGGGCCTGACCTCTGACCCCTGACCTTTGACCCCGACACTCACCCCTGACCTTCTGTTGCAGGACGGCTTTGCGGAGTTCTTCAGAGTGGCCGACCCAGAGTCCACGGTCAGGAGCACACTCATGGCCTTCGCGGGCTTTGCCGGGATCGGGGCCACGCTGGCCCTGCTCATCAGGTGAACTTTGGACACTCAGACTTTTTTACCTCGGTCTGGACTAAGACCAGGACTCAGGAGCTGGACCGGCTCCTCCAGGACCAGGACTGAAACAGACTGTCCTGCTGCAGCGGCCTGACGCACCATTAGGTTTATTTAATTAAAAAGAAATCTATTTTTATAAGAATGTAAACGTGTGAGAGGTTGATCGATGTGTAAGCGCCGCGGCGTGCAGGTATGAAGCCCGGTCTGACCCTGGACCTGGACCTGATGCTGGATCCGTCTGCGTGGACGGTGGATTTGCACGAGTGTGGCGCCGCTCCCTCGTCATTAATGTGTTTGGATCTGCACCAGGACGCCGAGGCCGATTCAGGACGTACTGTGGGCGAGGGAGGTCTGAGTCTGTGGGACTGGACCGGGACTGAACCAGCACTAGACCAGGACTGTGGGCTCCAGGACTGGACCAGGACTTTGGGCTCCAGGCCTGTGGGCTCCAGGACTGGACCAGGACTTTGGGCTCCAGGCCTGTGGGCTCCAGGACTGGACCAGGACTTTGGGCTCCAGGCCTGTGGGCTCCAGGACTGGACCAGGACTGTGGGCTCCAGGCCTGGACCAGGACTGTGGACTCCAGGCCTGTGGGCTCCAGGCCTGGACCAGGACTGTGGGCTCCAGGAGGACCCGGTGCTGTTGGGGCCACAGTCTGGACGGGGTCCTGCCCTATGGGCACAGAGACAGTGAAACACAGATCCAGCTCTAAGCTCCTCAAATCTGTACAGAAATAAAATCTCTAATCACACTCACCTGTCCATGGGCTCTTTGGGAGGGGTCACATTTACACCTGGTGTTACGGTTCAGCTGGCCGCTGTGTTATCTGGTGTTCCAGGCCTGCTGAGGCCTACTCTGTTGTAGTTTCACCCTGAGATGGATCAGATAATCCTGTTTTTAAAAGGTCATAGGTCATAGGTCAGCATCTGTAATAGACAGGTCAGTTTGTTCCAGCAGCTCAGAGGTCAGAGCCTCCTGTCAGTGTGAGCTTCATTCATATAGAACATTGAAACAGGAACAATAAAAACAAACACTGATGAAGGTGATGATGATGATGAGTACGGCCCAAATAAGTAATCTGCCCAGGTGAACAGGTGCCTCTGAGCAGCTGTTTCCACACAAACATGAACGAAAACATTGAAACAGAATTAATCAGTTAAAGACTGATGATCACCAAAGATCAGCTGATCAGTCTGTACACAGATAAAGATGTTTGGGCTTGTTAAGAGAAAGGTCATTTTGACCCAAACTATAAGTTTGTATTTTTGTTGAGTATATACATACAAATACACACACGTGAACTCAGCAGTGCTGATGTGCTCTCTCTTTTCTCCTTTAAAAATGTCTGCTGGATTATTACCTCCACAGAGGGGATGTTTTTGGTCCTGTTTGGTTGTTTTTCTGTTTGTTGGTTAAATTAGTCAAACCACTGGACAGATTTAGTTTAGATGTTGATCAGACTTGGGTGTGTGGTGTCTGTTCTTGCTCAGTAACTGTCTGATGATGGATCAACGTGAGTCTGAGAGCTGATGGAGCTGAAATCATGAACGAGGCCCAGCTAACTGCCTCTCACTGGATATTTCCTCTTCTTCAGACCATTGTAGAGATGTGTCTGAACCCACCTTCTCCGTGCCATGCTCAGTCTTCAGCAGGTCATCTGGACCAGGTCCAGCTGCACTGAGTTGCTGTCATACAGTTGGCTTACGAAGCGGATGATTGTTCAGGCCTGGTTTGTGTGCGGACGCCTTTCTGTTAGAGACTGTTGTTCAGTGGGTTAGTGTTTTAACAGTTTTATAAACATAATAATTATATAATATACATAATAAATATTACTCTGATTTTAAAGCCTCTCCTCTCCAGTGGATCAGTGTTATAACAGTTTCATAAACATATAACAATAATTATTCAGATGTTAAAGCCTCTCCTCTCTGGGTCTCCTCCTCCTCAGCCCTCTGCTCTCAGGTTGACCTGGTTCAGCTGCTGCTCGTCTGGTGAACCTTCACACTTCACCAAAACGAAACGACCCGACGCTCGCTGTTTCCTAGAAATGAGACCGAGCCTGTGGCTGCCCCCCCTCCTCGCTCCGAGCGTCAGCTGCTTCCGCCGTTTGTTTCACAGCGAGCTGCAGAGCTGCTGCACAGGGACGTGCATGTGGGGTGTGCACGGAGCTGAATGTGACTCTTCCTATTTCAGGACGTGGATCCAGTAATGGAGACCAAAGCTCCAGAGGCCTGATCCTCAGAGGCTCCTGGTCTGCTGTTACATGGATGTTACAGCCCCCCTCCCTCAGACCTGGTCCTGGTCCGCAGAGGGCTCGATGTCTCGGGCCTTTAGAGGAGCAGAGGCTGGTCTCCATGTCGATGATCCTCAGCAGACCTCCTCTCTAATGATGTGAGGCTGAGGCAACACCGCCTACCTGGTTACATCATCATCGGTCGAAGGTTGAGTCCTGCAGATGTTTCTAAGGGCGTCTTTACAGGGCCATAAATACAGATTAAATAAATAATAAAAAAAATCATTTCTGTTTGTACACAGGGCTGAAAAGTCAATTTTTTTATTAATAGTTTAAAACTTCAAGAAAATTTCTGCTTATTTTAGTCAAAATCTCTGCATCAGTATCAACTGAACAAAGGTTAAAAAGGTTTATATGAAACATCAATAATGTGATAAAAAGAGAACTCAAACTCTGATCAGGATTATCAGTCTGTTTTATCGTCTCTGCTCATATAACAAGTACAGAGCAACCAAATCTGTCTTTACAGTTCAACGTGTCCAAGAACAAAGAGAGTGATGCATGATGGGACAGGACCAGGAGGACCATCAGCAGCAGAGCCTCGTTTTCTTAGGAAGAGGAAGACGTAAGGGAGAGAGGAGGAGAACAGGCCGTTATTATGGGACAGTGTTCCTCTGTCAGCCTTGTTCTCAGAGCAGGAGTCTGTCCTGTCAGCTCTTGTTGGGACCATCCCTCTCAGAGTCTGGACCTGGTCTGGACCCTTTCAGTGGAGGATCCTCGGTCAGGCTGTTTCTCAGTTCAGGGACAAATATCATTGAGTCTGACTTGACCTGGTCAGGGCGCGTTGGGTCCTGAGCTTTGGCTTTTTCAGGCGGTGGTTCTGGTCTTCGCCCCTCATGGTTTTTACCAGTTGGTGAATATTGGTGCAGTTTCAGTTCTTCTCAAAAACGTCAGTTTCTCCAAAACACCTGAGACTGTTGGCTCATTGGAGAGAATCAATCAGCTCCTCCCTCTGTTTTCTCTGTTTAACCAGGAGCTGCAGCAGCCGTTCTTTAAACCTGGAGCTGCACCTCCTAGTTTGAGGACAAATCTGGTACTGGTTTCTTTAAACCAGGAGCTGCAGCAGCCATTCTTTAAACCTGGAGCTGCACCTCCTGGTTTGAGGACAAATCTGGTACTGGTTTCTTTAAACCAGGAGCTGCAGCAGCCATTCTTTAAACCTGGAGCTGCACCTCCTAGTTTGAGGACAAATCTGGTACTGGTTTCTTTAAACCAGGAGCTGCAGCAGCCATTCTTTAAACCTGGAGCTGCACCTCCTAGTTTGAGGACAAATCTGGTACTGGTTTCTTTTAACCAGGAGCTGCAGCAGCCATTCTTTAAACCTGGAGCTGCACCTCCTGGTTTGAGGACAAATCTGGTACTGGTTTCTTTAAACCAGGAGCTGCAGCAGCCATTCTTTAAACCTGGAGCTGCACCTCCTGGTTTGAGGACAAATCTGGTACTGGTTTCTTTAAACCAGGAGCTTCAGCAGCCATTCTTTAACCAGGAGCTGCAGCAACCATTCTTTAACCAGGAGCTGCAGCAACCATTCTTTAACCAGGAGCTGCAGCAACCATTCTTTAACCAGGAGCTGCAGCAGCCATTCTTTAACCAGGAGCTGCAGCAGCCATTCTTTAACCAGGCGCTTAGGCCTGAGCTCTGTGGAGTCCCCACAGCTTCATGACTCCTGCTGCGTTTTACAGCCTGAGCAGGTCTGGGTTAAACTCTCAGTTTAAGGCCGAGCAGGTCTTGTTTAACCCTCCCAGCCTGTTTCTCTGCTGCTCTTTACTCTGTCAGTTTGGTAACCTGAGCTTTGAGGAGCGGCCTTTTCACCGAGTCGCTGCATTGGTCGGCTAACGCTCCACTTCCTCCTAGCAACAGCCCGCCCCCTCTTTTCAAAAAAAGCAGCAGTTTCTGGGAAGTCAGCTGACGTGCGAGTTTATCTTTAACAGGAGGACTCATCTGCTGCTTCCTCGTTAGACGCTGCCAATACTCAGAAACTCTGACCCTGAGATGCAGAGATAGGCGACTCGGCAGTTTGAGTCTCACTTTTGTAGACGCTGACGGGGCAGAGGCGTTCAACGTTCACTCTGAGGCTCTGAACAGTCTAAATGAGCCTCAAACAGGAGAACAGCAGGGCCTCAGAGTGGGGGGGTAATGTCAGCAGGGCCTCGGAGTGGGGGGGTAACGTCAGCAGGGCCTCAGAGTGGGGGGGTAACGTCAGCAGAGCCTCAGAGTGGGGGGGTAATGTCAGCAGGGCCTCGGAGTGGGGGGGTAACGTCAGCAGAGCCTCAGAGTGGGGGGGTAACGTCAGCAGAGCCTCAGAGTGGGGGGCTAATGTCAGCAGGGCCTCAGAGTGGGCAGGTACGTCAGCAGGGCCTCAGAGTGGGGCGGTAACGTCAGCAGAGCCTCGGAGTGGGCAGGTAACGTCAGCAGAGCCTCAGAGTGGGGGGGTAATGTCAGCAGGGCCTCAGAGTGGGCAGGTAACGTCAGCAGGGCCTCAGAGTGGGGGGGTAATGTCAGCAGGGCCTCAGAGTGGGGGGGTAACGTCAGCAGGGCCTCAGAGTGGGGGGGTAATGTCAGCAGGGCCTCAGAGTGGGGGGGTAACGTCAGCAGAGCCTCAGAGTGGGGGGGTAACGTCAGCAGAGCCTCAGAGTGGGGGGGTAACGTCAGCAGGGCCTCGGGGTGGGGGGGTAACGTCAGCAGGGCCTCAGAGTGGGGGGGTAACGTCAGCAGAGCTGTGCTCATGCAGCAGACATTCAGACTCCATGTTACTGAAACAGGAAGTGTCTGTTTCTGATGATTGGACTGTGGCTGCAGCTCAGCATTTCTGAGGTGTTGACGTTAGCATGAATATTAGCCACAGGCACAAAGCTCAGCTCTCTCTCTGTGCAGAAAGAGTCAGCACAGGAGCTACAGCTGATGGTGCCACTGTGGCCTGATAAACATGCTGCAAACAGATTTATAATTCTTTACATTTCCAAAACAGTGTGCATTTTGTTGACTGATTATTTTCATCAACAGTCTTTTTCTCTCCTGATGAAAACTAAATATAGTAACTAAAAAAACAAGAGCACATGGACAAAAACTCAAACTAAACTAACTGACATTTACATCAACTAAAACTGGACTAAAATAAAAAATACTTAGTGATTAATTATGGCAAAAACTTAAAAGATATTTTAAGCAAAAAAACTAAAACTAAATTAAAAGTGCTGTTCAAAGTGTTCCTCCACCAAGCTGTGATCAGGCTCCACTTTGGCCCATGGCACAGCCAGCGTGTTCTTCCACCGGCAGCAAACTTCACATCCAAGCATCATGAGGCAGGAACATCACTGCATCCTAAATGAGGATGGTCTGACGGTGTCCCGCTGGCATCAGCACACAGTACATGATAACATAAATCATACAGACATTAAAAATAAAATCAGGAAAAGTCCTGAACTCGTGAAAAAGGACGACACTTAAGCACAAAACGCCAAAGACCAAGAGTCAGGCCAAACCCATAGAGCTCATTCAGTCATTAAAGTGCTGTGCAGGAGATAAATAAACAGTAATGATGAACATACAAGATAAAGCAGATAAAAATAGATTCAATAAAAAGTCAATACATAGTCAATAAATAGTCAAGGATTAAAGTCTAAAAGTCAACCATCAGTTCTGTCCAAAAGATGCACAAAGCACAAGACAAGAAAAACTAGTCAGGCCATGAGCTTAGGTTTTCAATAGCAACCGAAATAAAAGAAGTTCTGGCTCGTCTGGTTTTGGTTCTGTAATGTCGTCCAGAAGGGAGAAGATCAAACTCAGCAAACAGAGGTGATCAGGGCAGGTCAGAGTTTGTTGGGCGCTGCTAAGAATCCGTCTGCTGTAGATATCCTGCAGATATCCTGCAGCTGAGATCGCTGCACTCCGATCATCTTGCTCGCTATTTTGACCAGATTCACACGTCTGTTTTTACAGAACAAAGCAAGACAACCAAACCAACCAGATTATCATTTTAATTTAACAGGGAATTAAACTCATGAGATTAAAAATCTGTTTTTCCAGAGAGCAACAGGCTCAGAGCTGATCTCTGTCCCTGTGGCTCATGATCCTCACACAGCCTTTAGGGAAGCCGCTGATTATGGATAGTTAAAATTATCCAGTGTTATGACGGCGTGTAAAAACATAAAGTCATATCCGAACACTGAGCTCCTGCAGTCATTAAGGACGTTCCACGCTCCAGGATGTGTCTGTCCTGAGCAGAGGGGGGATCATCTTTACATATGATCAAACCTGAGGGCTCGCTGAAGACCTCTGCCATGTTGTGTTTGGACAGAAGTGTGTAAATGAGAGTGTGTGGACTTTATGACTGTTTGTGTGTAGATGGATGTAACCAGACGGACTGGTCTTCACTCGCTGGTCCATCAGACGGAGTTTGGTCGACCACGCAGAGCTGAGACTGAGTCCGTACCTGATAAACTCTTTGGCTTTATGATCCATGATTCTGTCTTTAACCTCCAGCTCAGCTGTTTGGCAGAGGTCAGTGAACTCCATAATATTTAAAGTGATATTAAAGTTACACATCATAGTTTCTGTCGCTGTTTTAGGTACAGAATAAAGCTGCAAACAAATCTAAAGAACTGATATTTTAAAGGTTCAAAGGCTTAAAGCTCTTATTATCACCATCATTATTATTTTCAATACTGAACCATTTGTTGATGACTTTAATTTATAAAATCTGTTATCAGCAATATTTATTGTTTGTCAAACTCAGTATTACCTGCTTTAAGTCATTTTGATTGCTAATTTATTTGCCAACAGTTCTGCCTTTTCTAATATTGTCCCTGATATTTGTGCATTTATATGTTGTCACGTTATCTACCGTTAGCTTTTTAAACCTTTCAATCCCACACCAAGAAAATATGTTTTTGGTTTGTTTGTTGTTTCCTCTGTTCCCTGAAATGTTAATGGAATCAAACACTGGTTTGATTTGCTCTGTTTTTTTAAAACATTAAATATTGTTGACATGTTGATGACCTCTGCCAAGCAGCTGAGTGGGTAGTAAAGGGTTAAAGCCTCATTCTGAGCAGCTTGTACAGAAGCTCAAGCTGTGGCTCAGAATCAGTCTGCCTGCTGCTGCCTTCCTGCCTCTGATTGGTTATGGTGATGTTTAATATCTGCATGTGTCTTCTCCATGACTTAGGGTGTTTTCACCCCAACCATATTTAGTACGCACCAAAGAAGTTTTGGCCCAGGGTTTGGTACGTTAGCATCAATGTGAATGCAACCACCGCACTTTGGTGTGCATCAAATCAGCCGGTCTGAGACCTCCATGAAGGGGTGGTCTGGATCCGCTCCATCTCCCTACATTTGGTGCGGTTTCACTGGTGTGAAACAAAGTGGTCTGAACTGATCTACTTTTGATGCATTACTTCCTGTTAATCCTGCGGTTGAATCTTTTGCTTACTCAATTTGTGGATTTGTTTATTCTGGTTGAGGATTACGATGATTTACGAGGGTCCAGAAGGTCGCTGATGTCGTCTCAAACACGATAAAAAAACACATTTGAAGGAAAATGGAGAAGAGAGCGAAACGTAAATATTTGTTGTTTGGTGTAGGAAATGGTTACCATGGTAGCCTCTTCTTCGTTCTCCTCTGTAGCAGGTTTGGTGACCAGTTACGTGCATATCGCCCCCTGCTGTTTCAAACTGAGTAAATACACAAGTGGGCCTGGGCACAGTCTGATATTGCCAGTGTGAATGCAAGCCAGCGGGGGAGGGGGAGGGGTTCGAAACAGTTCGAAACAGGTGGACCTAATGTGAAAACGCCCTAAGACACTGCATACTGTTCATCCTGGAGCTCTGAGGCTCATGACCTCTGACCCCCTGCAGACTGAACCACTGGCACATCCTGATTGTGAGGCTGAACTCAGCACCTTCCATCTCACCTGAGTGACTAACGCTGCGCTCACATTGTCTCCAGGACGGTTGCAGTCCAGATTCGGTGCGGATTTTCCGCAAGCTGCCACTCACATCAGCTCCAGATAGAGGCTGCGGCTGGCTCCGGTGCCGGGTGCGTAAACGGCACTCACGGGAGTAGAAGCTCACGTGGATTCACGTTCTTGTCTGGACTTTGCGCGAGAACAAGCCCTATATACAGGAACTACATGTAAGGAGATGCTGTGCTGCTCACTTTTGCGACCTCGTGTCACCGGATGTGATGTTATGTTTACATTTACTACAAGCGCAAGTGTGCGGTCAAAGAAGAGTCCACTTACATTTGTTTGTACACTCATTTTGTTTTGAAAAACAACGTATCTTCATGCCATCCGGCATTTCACTTCCTGTATAGCTCGTCACATTTCATTCAGCTTGACGCAGACCCTCTCCGGCGTCCGGAAAAAATAGACTTCTTGCGGATTGTTTCCGTTGTACCGTACGGCTCCCGCAACTGGACTCGAACCGCGCGGGGCTAATGTGAGCCTACAACAGTTATTTAAATGATACTGATTACATGCGGAAGCCGCACCGGACCCGCACAGGATTCAGTGTGAGCTTGGGGTGAGCTCTGGGAAAGTTCTGGAAGCTTCAGTCTTTGTCCTGCAACTGAGTCACTAAATCTGCTTTTACCATCTGTTCCCAAAAATCATCTTGGTCTGAGTAAACAAGTTTATTATTATAATAATTATTATATTTATTACAATAATAATAATAATAATTCTTATTATTATTACAGTAGTTTCAGACCTGCTGCTCCTGCAGACTGGAATCTGCTGCAGGAAAAACTGAGTCTTGTGTTCGAGCTGCTCTCTTTAGATCTTTGTAGGTGTTAAAGTCTCTGGTCGAAGACGCTCTGATGAGGATTTTCTGCTCCTGACTCCTGATTGGTTAATCTGTCTTGACTAGGACTCTCTGTAAAGATTTTTAATCTCAGTCCTGTTAAAGGGCCCATATTATGCAAAAACCACTTTATTAAGTCTTTTGGTGAAATTTTGGGGTCTGTGGCTTTCCCCCCAGCCCCAAAAATGTGATATTTAGTGACAAATCCTGTGCTTCGTAGTGCTTGTGAGTGTAAAACCCCGCCCCCTAATGAGGCATTCTTTCATTGAGGTTGTACCGACGTCACAGTTCACTTTTTTGACCAATCAGGAACGAGTCTGATCTGATTGACGGACACCCGCACCACCCCCTCTCTCCGCTGCTGCAGAGATCTTCAGCGAGAGCTGCTGAAGAGCAGCCATGATGGATTTACCGGCAGAGAGAGATCTGAGGTCAGAATGCTGTAGTGTTGTAGTTACTGCTGCAGTGTAGTGGGCTGTAACAAGCCACACACTTCCTTGCACAAACTTCCTACCTCTGAAGACCTAAAGACTAAGTGGCTGGAGTTCATCTTTCATGGAAATGTGCCAGCAAAACAAAGTAAAAATGTGCACGTTTGTGCTAAGCACTTCAAGGCCGACTGCTTTGCAAACTTCAGACAGTACACAAGAGAGCTATCAAATCCTTAATCCAGGATCAGTGCCAACCATCCGCCAACGAACCTCAGACCCTGGAAATGTGAGTATTCCAAATGCTGTGTGCTGTTATTTTGCTAATTGCTACGAGCTGCTAACAGCAGAGGGAAGAGGAGCAGATGTAAGAGCTATTCCTGTGTTAACGTCAGAAGGCTAAGCTTAGCTGCGGTTAGCCTGTTGTTTTAGCCTGTAATGTTACAATAGACGAGCTTTGCTGTTTCCTAAACATGAGGATTTACAGTCGTGTCTCTTCTGGGCTGTAATATTAGTCTCTGTTGTCTGTTACTTTGCTGGCTGCTGTTAAATGTACAGCGGTTTGAGCACTCGCTCTCTGAGGCAATGTAATCAATAAATTATCTCAGAAAGTATCAAAACTCATTTCGTGTCTAAGCTGTGGAGGAGGGAAACGATCAGGCTTTGTTCTTCTGTGTGTTACAGCAGATCATGTAAATATTGATAACAACAGAGAGTGTATATGACGTGTGACGCTAACGCTGCAGATGTCGTTATCACCAAACTAATTTAATCAGATTTCTGTGAGTTTAAACACTCAGGAATGCCCACAGAATGCTGTCATACGAGCTGTGTGACTGGGGATAAGTTACAATTACTAACACGTCAGTGATTTACGAAAAACGGAGGGAGGCAATTAAGATGTCTGATTCAATTATCCTCCCATTTTATTTACTAACAATATATAGGCATAGACATTTTATAATGCATCACATAATGTCACATTTGTAAGTAAAAACTCATTAACCCTTGAAAAGCCTGATGAATCTTATTTGAGACTTACTTTTGATACATGTGTCTAATCAAAATGATCAAATATTACAAAAAACCCAAATGAATACAGTCAGATAAATGATAAATATAAAAGTCCTCAGCTGAATTATCACTTGCCAGAAATACCTAATGTATCTATTGAGTAACAGTAACTATTTGTAACATCTCATGTCATTTATTTAGATTTTAGTACAACATGAAATAAACATTTTATCAACAAAAGAGGTAAAAATGCATGGCTATAATTTGCATGGCTCTAATTTGTGTTTTCATACACTAACAGGTTAAATATTTTTCTTTCTTGTGTCTATGCTGGTCGACCTCAGGCAGCATCTTCTGATGGTGAACCGCTGGTTACAGTCAGCTTCTCAAAATCCAAGGAGGAAGGATGGACAGCAAAGCCAGTGAGAGCAGAGCCAGCTTTCTGTAAGTTAAACAATTCTTTATTAAAATCAACACATTTAAAAACATTGGCAAATAGGCATAGCATGGAAAGGAAAAGATAAAGGAAACTGGAATAAAAATGTTATCAAAATGGAATTGAGAATATATAATCAATAAGGATATTGTGACAATAAAAGACTATGTAAAAAAAAATTACAACCCTGCAGTGAGGTGTTTTGGTTCATTTGTTGTAAACATATATTTTTGTGTCTTGTATTTCAGATCATGCAGATGCACTGTTGGACCTTGTCTTTGAGAAGGTTTTCCAGGACCCTGCTCCACACCTGAAGGAGCTGCAGAAAATACCAGACCATATGCTCCTTTTCCAAATACCAGGAAGAACTGAACCCCTCATACTGGTCTTCTGCATCAGGAAACTCTGCAGTACAACACAGGCAGCATCAGCTGACAAAGGCTCTGTAGGCCAGGCATCTGTAAGGGCTGGACATGATAAGATTATGTCAGAAATGAAAATTACTGTCATAGGTGTTTTTCTCTATATGTTCATATTTTTATCAATATGGTTCTATGGCTTGTGTTTAAAAATTCCTTTTCTTTTTTCATGCCTTTTTTACCTCCTTTATGTAAAAATGTCTACAGTACCAGCCGGTACATTTGGTGTTTTTATATTAGGATTGGGCATCGAGCATCGAGCATCGAGTGGAACCGGGAGTATCTTTCCAATTCTCCCGGAATCGTCCAAATGTTTTAATTTCAATTCCTAGTTTCAATTCCTAGTCCGCCGACCGGAAGGAGAAACCGCCGAACACCAACGAAGAAGAATCCGCCGGAAGTATTTAGGTTAGCGCAACCATGGACAATACACCCATCATGAGTTTTTTAAAAATGAAGCTCTCTTGTGAAAAGTGAACTCCTGTGAAAAGAAAATTTATATTTTTTTTCAGTTCAGATATGTATATAAAAAAAACAGCCCTATGAGAAATTCATAGTATAGTCCATAGAAAGTGGTAAGTTCATAGCATTAAAATTCATGGAGAAGTACAGACTATTTTATCCAGAAAGACCTCTGGTTAGCTAGCTCATTTAAAACATCAAAACTTTTTCGACCCTGCCTCTTAAAAGAATCGGAATCGAGAATCGTTAGGAACCGGAATTGAAACTCGGAATTGGAACCGGAACCGGAATCGTTCAAATTCAAACGATGCCCAACCCTATTTTATATGTCAAAATATCTTTCACAATAAAAAGTCTACATGAACTGTTTTGTGTGTTTTCAGTTTTCCATATGTTACATGTAATGTTAATAATTAAATAACAAGAAAGAAAAAAATGAGATGGAGGAAACAGTTCTTTTAATCTTTACTATTTTTGTTCAACAGTCATGGAAGTGTTTATATCAAAATACTTATGCATTACTCCTCTTAGATGTAAAGGCTCATAGTCTGCTCTATAAATATAGAATGCATGTTGTAGTGAAAAACACACTCAGAGTCAGAGTCCAGGATGGTTGGACTGGGAGTTCCTGCAGTTTTCCTCTGACCTACTTAATTAAAACAGGTAAGTCAGTGACACAGTACAGGAAAGGTTATGTACTATATTGTTATTTAGCACTAATTTTTCACAATACCTTTGGTATCTCCATGTAACAGACATTTTCAGGCTGTAGGAATTTTCACACAATTGCCACAGGAGCACCTCTGTAGGAGAAGAGTGAAAACAGGATGTTCAGGAGAATTTTTATCTAAAGGAAATGTTCTGTTATTGTATAAGAATATACACAGAGCTGTCATAACATACAATAATGCAAGTGAAGAGGTTTTTAAGACAGCTACTGTGTGGCATATAGAAAAGAAAATAACCTTTTAAAATAAGGTTCACAGAAAACTGCTGGCTGCTCACAGTTACAGGTAATAAACATTCTCAGTTACTGTTACTGTCACTAAAGGCTATGGCTCTATTAAATGCTGTATTCTGATGGGTCAGTCACATTACTAATGTTATTTCTGTAAAACACTGAAGAGCCCAGACATTATTTACACATCACAACAACAGAGAAGACCCCTCTCTCTGTCTTATTTCACCATCAGCAGCAACGGCCCCTTCAGTGTTACTTAGAAGTGAAAGTTATTTCACATCGGTGTTTTAGTTAATTCACGTCTCTGCAGTAACCCGCTCACTCTACATTAGCTCTTACTAGACTCTATCTAACGCCAGTCTAAGCACTGCACGTCTGCTAACAGACATGCTAACATCGACAACAACAGGGGGAGGGGGAGAGGAACGGCAGAACAACTTTGATTCGTCAACATTATAGCATTGAAGAAACAAACGTTACACACAGACCACTGAGAAACATCCCGGTTTATCCTTGGTCCTCGACTCTCTCCTGGTTCCTCTTATTTTCGGGTTCTGACTCGGTTAAAGCGTTCAGTGCTGCGGTCCTCAAGTAGCGACACAGACGCTAACACGGAGCTCTGTTGACATGACGATGCGCATGCGCCGACTGCGCTGACACGGAAGTGCGGGGCGGTTTCAGCGGGGGCTCATTAACATAAAGTTACGCCCACAAAATCAGTGTGTTCTGTAGAGAGGAGATAACAGGGCCTGGAGATGATGCGGCTGTGCTTGTTTTATTGAGTTTTTAGACCAAAGCATGCTACTAAGGCTTCATGAAGACATCAAAGATCAATATTACACTGAAGAAAAAGAGCATAATATGAGATCTTTAAGTTGTTCAACAGTCCAGGGTCTCAGTTGTTGTATTTTACGCTTCATAGTGCACCACACATTTTCAATGGGGGACAGGTCTGGACTACAGGCAGGCCAGTCTAGTACCTGCACTCTTTTACTACGAAGCCACGCTGTTGTAACACGTGCAGAATGTGGCTTGGCATTGTCTTGCTGAAATAAGCAGGGGCGTCCATGAAAAAGACGTTGCTTGGATGGCAACATATGTTGCTCCAAAACCTGTATGTACCTTTCAGCATTAATGGTGCCTTCACAGATGTGTAAGTTACCCATGCCTTGGGCACTAATACACCCCCATACCATCACAGATGCTAGCTTTTGAACTTTGCTCCTATAACAGTCCGGATGGTTCTTTTCCTCTTTGGTCCTGAGGACACGACGACCACAGTTTCCAAAAACAATTGTAAATGTGGACTGGTCAGACCACAGAACACTTTTCCACTTTGCATCAGTCCATCTTAGATGAGCTCGGGCCCAGTGAAGCCGGTGGTGTTTCTGGGTGTTGTTGATAAATGGCTTTGGCTTTGCATAGGAGAGGTTTAACTTGCACTTACAGATGTAGATGAACTGTAGTTACTGACAGTGGTTTTCTGAAGTGTTCCTGAGCTCATGTGCTGATATCCTTTACACAGTGATGCCGGTTTTTGATGCAGTACCACCTGAGGGATGGAAGGTCACCGCTAGTCAATGTTGGTTTTTGGCCTTGCTGCTTCCGTGCAGTAATTTCTCCAGATTCTCTGAACCTTTTGATGATATTACGGACCGTAGATGATGAAATCCCTAAATTCCTTGCAATAGCTGGGTGAGAAATGTTGTTCTTAAACTGTTGAACAATTTGCTCACGCATTTGTTCACAAAGTGGTGACCCTCGCCCCATCCTTGTTCGTGAATGACTGAGCATTTCAGAGAAGCTGCTTTTATACCCAATCTGTGAGGACTGGTCCACAGTCCTCCAGTTTTTGCTCCTGTTTCCCTCCCCACTCGAGTTGTCTTCTCCTCCTTCTCAACTACTCCTGAGCGGCGCTGTGGGCTGCTCAACCTCCCTCTCTTCACTTTCTGCTCTGGTGGCACCCCAGGAGCAGATCCGCTCCTGGAGACCTCACCTGCCTCTAATTCCGGTCTGATTACCTGCCTACAAGAGTCCAGGAGGGAATCCTCTCAGTGCCGGCTGATTGCCTGACTTAGTGGTTCGTTCACTCAGTTTGTGCTGGCCTTAAGCTTTTTCTCCCCTCACAGAGATTTGCTCATGTCTCTTGTTGGTGATTGTTTGGATGTTTGCTCGTTTCCCTCCTGGACTAATTGTTCTCTCTTTTTTCCAGGTGTCCACGAGCTCCTGCCACCGCCACCTTTATCACTCTTGTTCACTTTATTACACTTGTAAATAAAGCACTGTTTTTTGATCTCAAAATCTGATCTGAGCCTCTGCTCTGGGTCCATCATCACCCGCACCTAACACAATCATGGCACCCACCTGTTCCCAATTAGCCTGTTCACCTGTGGGATGTTCCAAATAAGTGTTTGATGAGCATTCCTCAACTTTCTCAGTCTTTTTTGACACTTGTGCAGCTTTTTTGAAACATGTTGCAGGCATCAAATTCCAAATGAGCTAATATTTGTGAAAAATAAAGTTTCTCAGTTCGAAATTAAATTGGGTGTACCTGGTCTAACAGTGTGGTTTTCTGTTCAATGGTGTATGTAAATGGCAGTGAATTTTGTTTATTTTTAGTTTAGTTCTGCCACTTTATTCATACGCTTTTATTTTGAAGAGCGATGTTTATTTGTGTTTGCGTTTGATAGCCTACTGTACGTCTACTTGCATTACATCGCTGTTCAATGACTAGTTAGTGATTTTAATTTGGCGTGTATTTGCGCTAATAAAGATATGTGTCACTGATGGAGCTTCTTTTTTCTGCACCAAAATTACATTATCCTTTAACAGAGTAATTGACCCCACACAGTGCTTTGTACGGTTTGAATATGAGAAAAAAATGAAAAAAAAAAAACATTACAATGTAAAAATCAGCTTATATTGCTTGCCAAAAACTGATTCATGCCTCTGGTATTGAATATAGATGGATATTTTACCCCAAAATAACTAAATATCACACAGCAGAGTAATATTTACAAGATTTGACTCTAACAAGTACATTTTACCCCTAAAAAAATCAATTAAAGGACATTATCATTACAATATAAAAATCACTTACACTCCAACCTATACTTTTTACCCCTGAAAAAAAACAATAGAAGGACAGCAATGTAAAATCAGCTTATTTTGCTTGGCAAAAACTGATTCATGCCTCTGGTATTGTACATACAATACATGCAAGTACTGTGTGTCATTGACTTGTTTTAGGGATCACAAATGTTGTTTGAGCCCGATAAAAAAAGAAGCTGTCTAGTGACACAGATATCTTTTTTGGCACAACACGGCCTCATCCATCCTCAAAATCAAGCCAAGCGCTTCTTCCTCCGTTTCATGGCAGGTGGCATCAAGTGACGTGTCCAAAAACGTAGGTGCTGCTTGGCCGAAGAGGAGCCGTATATAGCTGTGCTGTGTATCGGTGCTCGATTGCTCTTCCTTAACTACCCGGATGTGTGTCCCAGTGAATTGAAATTGAATTTTGACAACTGAATTTGAATAGTGAGAACTGAATGTGAAATTATTTTGAGTTGAATTTTCATAATCTTACATACATTTTCTAGTTTATTGGATTTCAGTTCCAAACTAATAAATTCAATTTCAAATTATGCTATTCAGATTCAGTTTTACAATGCAATGATTCAAATTACAAAAATACAAATTCAAATTATGTAATTCAAATTCAACATAAATGACTCAAATTTAGTTTCTGGTGGCACATATTTCAGCTCATAGTACTAGCCTTGATTTTTTTTTTCTTTTTTTTGTTTTTTAGAGAGCAGTTTCATATTGAAGGAGTCGAAAAAGGAAAAGATATTGGAGAGACCACTCTGTCTGCATCAGAAGTCCCTTACCTACAAGACAGGTAATTTGTTTGTACAGCGATAGGGAATCTTTGTAGGGAAAATGATGAGTTGTTAACACTGTGTAGGTGAACTGTCTCCAATGTAAATCAAGTGCATTGGAATGTAAATTGTCTGACGCCTTCCCCCCACCTCCTCCCCTTGCCTGAAGCTCAGACTGGCCTCAGCCATCCTTGCATCTTTGCACAAGGAACTTGCATACTTGCATACATGCATACCGACAAAGGAATTGATGTCTCCATGTACTTAGTCTGTTATGTGTCTGCTATTGATTTACCATGTCTAGTCAGAAGGCAGTAGGTGCCCTTCTTCCCAATTTTGGGTATCCTATTTCTTGTATCCCATTGTAACCCAGTGTATATTAACACTGATTTTTCATCAGTCTGGGTTAGCTCAAAGACACAAACCTGCACTCTGTCAGTTCACCAGGTTGTCAGCTATTTTATGTTATTTGTAATCACATTCCCTGAATTATTTCGTTTCAGTGATGAAGGAGACATGGACCTGGATGAGGAGGTCATCAAGTCCCTTGATAATTGCATGTGAGTATAATAACTGAAAAGTTTAATTTTGAATTCATCACCACCCTCCTAACAATTTATTATTGTGTCGCAGGATTGAAGTTATGACAGACTTTGAGGGAAGTGATTCTGAAGAAAGTGAAAAGGAGACAGATGGTTCAGATGAGGACTTTGTCCCACCAATTCGTCTACGGTATGTTGAATGATTGACAGTTTGTCTCAACACTTCAAAATGTGTGGTCCACTAAAAATTAACATTCAACTTATTTCTGATGACGGTTTGGAATCTGCTTTGGGAACACGAGAAAAATTACAAAGTATGCCCATCGTAACAGCTGACCAGACTGTGCATGACATCCCAGAGGACCCAAATGAAGACACAACTCCAAAGAAGACTGTGATGCCTCCCTCAGGGGTTGATCAAATAGTAATCGAAGAAGACATTGTGGGCTCCCGTGCCGCCATCGTCTATGAAGAAAATTTGCAGCAGCTTGTGTCTCTCATCAATCCTCTATTGGCAACGTGTTCGTTCACCATGTCAAAGGGACATCTGTGCCAGAGTCCTGCTCCCTTTGAACGTGTCATAAAGCAGAGGTGCTCTGCCTTTGTAGTTGAATGGGTAAAATAACATATTTTTTTATTTGTTTCAGTAGTTATTGTATGCCCAATTGTGTGAATATGTTGTAATCATCATTTGATAATTGTATTTTCTCCACAGGTCTGCCCTCATGGCCACTGTGTTTGGAACTGGACTTCACAACCAAGTTTCAAATACAAGCTCTTAGCTGGAGACTTTATGTTAGCAGCTGATATTCTACTCAGTGGTCACAACTACACAAAGGTTGCTCTGCTCTTGAAGTTCATGAACACAGGAGTGGTAAATCCATCTACGTTCTTCAAAATTCAAGACGCCTACTGCGTGGGCACCATAAAGAAGTTTTGGATGGAGAGGAGGTCAGCTGCTATTAAACGCCTGCAAGGCCAAGATGTTGTTGCTTTGGGTGAGTTTAATGTTTAGGACTTTGCTCATGCACTTCTTCAATAGATGAAGATTAAGAATCACAAATGTTTTTTTTTTTTTTAAATTGACATTCTCTCCATTACTATTGTTTTTAGGAGATGGAAGAAATGACTCTCCCAGTAAGACTAATTCACATGCTGTCCTTTTAAATTCATGTCAGATGAAGTTATTTTCTGTAGGCATTTTCAAAAAACATTGAAACTTGAAGAGTAGACAGTTGTATAGTTCTGCATTTGTCCCTAATTGGCATTTGCTATTAAAATATAATATATAAAATATTTATTCACCTGAGACAAATGTGAAGAGGCCTGATTTATAATTGGAGCATCAATTTTTGGAGCATTACTATCAGACATCAGTATTTTTAGTCCCCTTGTCTCTGCCTGGAGTGCTAAGAGATAACGTTTGCCGTGTATAAATTAAGATTGATGATGAGTTGTTTTCTGTAATGATGTGCTACTGTAATGGAAACATGGCTGATGCAAATTTTGAAATAGTTTTTTTTTTTTTTTGACAGGTCATAATGCACAGTACTGTAGTTACACAACTATGGCACTCGCCAACAAAGAAATCATACATGTAGTGACCATGGACAAGAGGCAGACTGGGCGATCCTCAGTGAAGATGGAGAGGGAGGCATTTATGCAGACTGTTGAAAAGCTTCATAATGAAGTCAAACTTGTGGAGTTTTGCACTGACGCCCGTGTTCAGATTGCAGCCCTTATGAGTGAGTGGATCAAGACACTTTGGATCGGTTGTTTCAATATTGTGTACTTTTCATTAACAAGTACTTCTCAAATTGTTTCAGATCCAGAGGGAGGGATGTTCAAAGATCTTGGGATACGACACTCTTTGGATATGTGGCATGGTGCTAAAAACCTTGCCAAGAAAGTTGCTACAGTAAGTAATTCTAGCACATCCACCATGGCTTGTTGTCTTAGACAGAAAAAATACAAAGGTCATATGTTTTTTCCCCCAAGCTTCTCAAGGAAAGGAGAGTAAAGTTCTTCTTCATTGGTTGAGGGATATTGTCAACTATTTCTGGTGGTGCTGCAAACAGGCAGAGTCAAGCGAAGAGTTTGTGAGTTTTAATTTTTATATGAAATTGTTTATCTATATCTATCCGTCTGTCTGTAGGTACGTAGATAGGTATACAGTATATCTACCTACCTATCTCTCTCTCCTCTCTCCCTCTCTCTCTCTCTCTCTCTCTCTCTCTCTCTCTCTCTATATATATATATATATATATATATGTATAGAATTTTTTTTCCTGTTTTTTTGTCCCAAAATTTTTTTGTTTTTAACAATTTCTGTAACTAAATGCCGTCATTCCTATTCCCCAGAATCTCTGGTCTGGAATCGTCCACCACATTTGTGGCAATCACACCTGGGCTTTGGGGGCTTGTGAGCATGAACACCTTGAGGACTTCAGTCAGAAGGAGTTTGTAAGCACACACTGCACTACTAAACCTGGTGTGGAAGGGCACTGTCAACTACTCAACCTTTAGGTTAGTTATTTTTCTTTGTGTAAAGAAGAATGGTGAAACATAATTTCTTTACTAAGTGACTTTTGTGTAATTATCTCCTTAGATCGACCGCCGAGCTGGAGTCTTTCCATAGTCATCTGTTGATGTATGCCAGCAAAAGATAGGCCTTCTCACCTGCAGTATATGCTTGCAGCGATTGATGTTAACTTCCATCAGGGAAGGCCTTACAGGATGACAGAAGATGGAAGGAGGATGTCAGTATCTTATTCCTTGGGGGGGGGACAAATGTACCTGCCTTGGGAGATGAACAGTGAAATATTCTTTTTTTCATAGCTACAACAGAATTTACAACAAGACTGCGAGACGATGGAGGGTTTGTCCCTTGAAAGTCAGCAAAAGCTACAGCTACATCAGGGAGCTGCAAGCCAGGATTGTGGCCAAGAGGTTGTCGAGTGGGGCAGGTTTGCCTAGAACGCAAGTTCAGCGTCCAGATGACCCCAGAACAAAAGGGCCATTGGCACCGATCCCCCCTTCACCCACTGCTCAACTTGTAGAGAAGCAAGTGAGACGAGGTCTAGGTGAGGGAAAGGAGAGATTTTTCATTAAAAAATATGAATAAAAATCATGACTGATGATGAAATTGAACCATTTTTTACAGATCCAACAAAACCACAGTAGTCTGTCAGGGACATCCGACCTGTGCTGTGGTAAGTCATTCTGACTCTGCGTTCATGTCAGGAAGCAATTCCATGTTATTTTAATATGTATTTTTTTTATATCAATTTACGTATGTACATCTATATAAGAATATGTATGTGTGTGCAATAAACTATTCCCTCCATTATTCTCATCTTTCCTGCAGGTACTCTAATGATTGGCTGAGGGTGTTTATTATCTGAACTGGAACACAGAGATTTGCACCTCTTTTTTGTTTTTGATTGTCTCATTTTTGTTAAGTTTCTAATCATGATCTTCTTCTTTTCCCTCCACATCTGGATCCCCTTTTGTTTCAGGGCAAGAACCCAGAATTGGTCTGCAATTTTTACATCTCACAGACTTCTGGACTTCTTATATAGGTTTGCTACCTGACAGCTATAAGATGAAGTCAACTATTTTGTTTATAACTTCATGTAAGAATTACATATGTGCCAACCTACACTTGTGGAAAACCTAACACAAATCCTTGGACAAATGTCGTTAAATGTTTTCTCCTCTCTGCTTGTTCTCTCTGCTCTCTCTGTCATATATAGTCATATCTTTAGTGTAAATATTGTAAATTGTTAATACTTTATGTACGTCCATCTCATTCAGAGTTTCATTTCTACCTAATGTTTAATTAGGTAGAAGGGAAGTTGATATTGCTTAAAGGCTCTGCATGTTGCAACCTCTTTAATTTTTCATGCTCTTTATTTGATGTATTTTCATTTCTGTTGGATTTACTCTTGTTTTATTTCAATTGTACTTTATTGTAGTTTAGCATCTAAAAGTAATGCTACTCTATATTCTAATGTCATCTGATATTTCAAACTTTTATACTGTGTATGAGAGCAAGCGAAATAACTGATTTTTTCCCCTGAGGATTAATAAAGTATTTCTTATTCAGATATTGTGTTCATGTGCATCTTTTCTGCATTTACTCATATGTTTTTTGTTGGATCATAACATGTGGGATTTTCAAGGTACAGAAGTAAATTATTTTTACATTTAAAGTGACATGATTCATTCTTTTGCTTGTTTACTAATTATTTTCTACAATTGGTAGGTGCATCTTTTCACTTTGGGTAAGTGCTTAGAACCAAATTTCTTTTTAGATCTATTATGTAATGTGCTGCAACATAGTGGCCTTGAGTAAACATTTTTGTCATTACCCAGTTGTCTAAATACATTACTAGACCCTTTTTGGTAGTAAAAGCAGATTTATTAAAAGACAAAATGCAATAAATAAGTAAAAAAAATATTATACAGTGTTCTATAGTCCGGGAACAAAGCCTTTATAATTGTTTTGTGGATCAGGCCATTTGGTTCAAGGAGTCTTTATTGTCCCCGTGGGGCAAATCGCTCTACAGTCAGCAGTATCAACAAGAACAGTCAACAACATACACAGTAACAACAACATATTACACAGAGGACAGTAGTAAATAGAACAGCAGATTAGTAAATCACTTATTGAGAAGACCTATGGCAGCAGGGACAAAAGAATACTTATATTAGTCCTGCATCTTGGCAGTGGCTCTGGTCAGTGAGGAGTGAGCGGGCCTTACTTAGGGTCCTGAGCTATTTGTCCCTTATTCCCCAAACACAACAGCTTGGGACAACCTCCTGGCTCCTCCTGCACCGTGTTGCCAGTGAATGTAGGATCTGTATGCAGTGAAGCGATACTCCCTGTTGTCCTCCCCAGGCTCCCTGGACCTGCCGAGTGATGTCATGTCCTCCCTGTATGACCTGTGGATGCGCACAATCCCATCATCAAGGCAGTGAAAAAGATGCTGACTTGCTGATGCAGTTCACTGGTTGTTGTCCACAGCACTTTCTCTCCAAGTCTGTGGGCATCTCCCTGCAGTTCCCACACACACACCAAACCAACCAGGGCACTGGAGGTGGAGGTGCATCACCTTGTCCACACATGAGCACATCAAACACCAGCCCAGGCTGGCGTTCAAAGAGTGTCAGGGCCAGATCTCTGATGTCCTCTGTTCCCATTCCTTGAATCAGCCTCTGTGAAATGTAATTAAAATTTGAATTTAATATTTTGTACCAAGAAAGTAAAGAATACATGTAAATATAAGCTGAAGTATTTTCAGAGAAGTCAAAATATGTCTTTTTTATTATTATTATTTAGCATAATATTATTATACCCAAATAACTATATACCCAATTATTATATACCCAAATAACTAGCAAATTAAACATACCATGGTCTCTGCTCTTCTGTCTTCACGGAGCTTCCACACGCTCAAGCTCGGCTTTTTCTGCAGCTGATGTCCCCCTGGAGCGCCTCACCGAACGGCCTTTTGGTGTTTTACTGCTGCCCACCGAAACCAGCTTGCCTTTTCCCTTTCGCTGCACACACTTTTTGCAGGTTTCTGCAGCAGGGTCATAATCAGACTAAAATAAGTCCAGGCTAATGTATGGCTATTTTGCACTAAATGAACAATAACTTATGCATGAAAAGAAATCGAATTTTTGGATTTATAGATGTTTAATTCAATGTCAGCACACATAAAAAAACAGAATAACTATGTCGGGAGAGCCACAAGAAGGGCGACGAGCAATTTCATGTAAAGTTACCTGACTGCACACATGTTAATAGACGATTTCACAGAATTAGCACGGTCAAAAGCATATACAGGACCGTGCTGTTTATCTCCTCAATTTTGGATGAGAGGTTCAATTCTGAGGGAACAATTTGCTTGTCAGATGTTTTTTTGCCCATTGTTTTCAATGAAGTGATGTCAGTCTTACTGCCCTGGCTTTTATATACTGTGGCATCTTCAGAGGCATCTGCCTCTGATGATGTCATTAGAATGCTGCCTTTAATGCTGCCTTTGATGCTGCCTTTGATCAGAATGCTACCTTTGATCAGAATGCTGCCTTTGATCAGAATGCCTCCATTTAAACTGACTGACAGCAAGCAGATTAGATTCAAACAGATTCGATTTGAACACAGCTGATCAACATGTTTGCTAATACGCGAAAACAAAAGCAGGAGGAGAAGAACAGAGATCTTTATGAAGAAAACAGGTCTCAGAAAAAAGTCATAATGGATCTGCGACAGGCACTTGAAAAAACTCGGAATAATAAAACAAATGACCTCCGAATACTAAACGACATCCTTTCTCATGAAAAGGAGGCCCAAGAGATGAAAATCCAGGATTTAAGCAGCAGGAATAAGACCCAAAAGGTGAAAATCGAGGCTAAAAAAAAGAAAATTCAAGACTTAAGCAGCAGGAATGAGGCTTTGGTCAGGGATAATGAGATCCTTAGGACTGCTTTGGCTGAGCTCAGTGTCTACAAAGGTAAGTGTGAATCTTTGGAGAAAAAGAATGGGGACATTCAGAAGCAAAACAAGGCCACTGAAGAAGAGTTCTGTAAATTCAAGACACAATTTTCAGTTTTGGAGGAAAGGAACAGAAACCTCAAAGATTTAAATTCTTACCTTCAAAATGATAATAAGGAAAAGTGCCAGCAAATCACTGACAGGAAACTGGAAATATCCAACTTTCATCATGACCTTACAAAAGCCCATGAAACAGCGTCAGAAAAAATGGCACTTGAGGAGAAGTTAAAAACTGCTTTGGCTGAGCTTTGTGTCTACAAAGGTAAGTGTGAATCTTTGGAGAAAAAGAATGGGGACATTCAGAGGCAAAACAAGGCCACTGAAGAAGAGTTCTGTAAATTCAAGACACAATATTCAGTTTTGAAGGAAAAGAACAGACGCCTCAACGATTTAACTTGTAACCTTCAAAATGATAATAAGGAAAAGTGCCAGCAAATCACTGACAGGGAACTGGAAATATCCAACTTTCAACGTGACCTTACAAAAGCCCATGGAACAGCGTCAGAAAAAATGGCACTTGAGGAGAAGTTAAAAACTGCTTTGGCTGAGCTCAGTGTCTACAAAGGTAAGTGTGAATCTTTGGAGAAAGAGAAAGAGGACATTCAGAAGCAAAACAAGGCCACTGAAGAAATGCTGTGTAAATTCAAGACACAATATTCAGTTTTGGAGGAAAAGAACAGACACCTCAAAGATTCAAATTGTTGCCTTCAAAATGATAATAAGGAAAAGTGCCAGCAAATCACTGACAGGAAACTGGAAATATTGAACCTTCAACTTGACCTTACAAAAGCCCATGGAACAGCATCAGAAAAAAAGGCACTTGAGGAGAAGTTAAAAACTGCTTCGGCTGAGCTTTGTGTCTACAAAGGTAAGTGTAAATCTTTGGAGAAAGAGAAAGAGGACATTCAGAAGCAAAACAAGGCCACTGAAGAAGAGTTCTGTAAATTCAAGACACAATATTCAGTTTTGGCAGAAAAAAACAGACACCTCAAAGATTCAAATTGTTGCCTTCAAAATGATAATAAGGAAAAGTGCCAGCAAATCACTGACAGGGAACTGGAAATATTAAACCTTCAACGTGACCTTAGAAAAGCCCATGAAACAGCATCAGACAATAAGGCACTTGAAGAAGAGTTAAAAACTGCTTTGGCTGAGCTCAGGGTCTACAAAGGTAAGTGTAAATCTTTGGAGAAAGAGAAAGAGGACATTCAGAAGCAAAACAAGGCCACTGAAGAAGAGTTCTGTGAATACAAGACACAATATTCAGTTTTGGAGGAAAGGTACAAACGTTTCAGCGATATAAATCATTACCTTATAAATAAGGAAAAGTGCCCGCAAACCACTGACAGGGAACTGGAAATATTGAACCTTCAGCGTGACCTTAGAAAAGCCCATGAAACAGAATCAGAAAAAAAGGCACTTGAAGAAGAGTTAAAAACTGCTTTGGCTGAGCTCAGTGTCTACAAAGGTAAGTGTAAATCTTTGGAGAAAAAGAATGAGGACATTCAGAAGCAAAACAAGGCCACTGAAGAAGAGTTCTGTGAATACAAGACACAATATTCAGTTTTGGAGGAAAGGTACATACGCATCAGCGATATAAATCATTACCTTATAAATAAGGAAAAGTGCCCGCAAACCACTGACAGGGAACTGGAAATATTGAACCTTCAACGTGACCTTAGAAAAGCCCATGAAACAGCATCAGACAATAAGGCACTTGAAGAAGAGTTAAAAACTGCTTTGGCTGAGCTCAGGGTCTACAAAGGTAAGTGTAAATCTTTGGAGAAAGAGAAAGAGGACATTCAGAAGCAAAACAAGGCCACTGAAGAAGAGTTCTGTGAATACAAGACACAATATTCAGTTTTGGAGGAAAGGTACATACGCATCAGCGATATAAATCATTACCTTATAAATAAGGAAAAGTGCCCGCAAACCACTGACAGGGAACTGGAAATATTGAACCTTCAACGTGACCTTAGAAAAGCCCATGAAACAGAATCAGAAAAAAAGGCACTTGAAGAAGAGTTAAAAACTGCTTTGGCTGAGCTTTGTGTCTACAAAGGTAAGTGTGAATCTTTGGAGAAAGAGAAAGAGGACATTCAGAAGCAAAACAAGGCCACTGAAGAAGAGTTCTGTGAATATAAGACACAATATTCAGTTTTGGAGGGAAGGTACATACGCATCAGCGATATAAATCATTACCTTATAAATAATAAGAAGTAAAAGTGCCCACAAATCACTGACAGGGAACTGGAAATATCCAACTTTCAACTTGACCTTACAAAAGCCAATGAAACAGAATCAGAAAAAAGGAACTTGAGAAGTTAAAAACTGCTTTGGCTGAGCTCAGTGTCTACAAAGGTAAGTGTGAATCTTTGGAGAAAGAGAAAGAGGACATTCAGAAGCAAAACAAGGCCACTGAAGAAGAGTTCTGTAAATTCAAGACACAATTTTCAGATGAGCAGCGAAAGAACAGAGACCTCCACAACATTAAGTTTGAGCCTAAATTAAAAACAGATGCAATGCAAAATGTGAAGAAATTACCATGAAGCAAGAGAAGATAGTGAACCTTCAACGTGACCTTATAAAAGCCCGGGAACAGTTGTCAGAGCAGAAAATAGCTCTGAGAGACAAAGATATAGTCATTCAAGACATGGAAATGTCCTATAGGGTGAAGCTCAGATCTCAGAAAACTTGTCATGAAACTGAGTTTCTTGAGGCTCGTCAGGACTATTATGATGTCAAAAATGAGCTGGTAAAAATGAAAACAGGGAATGATAATATGAAATGTTCCTGTGAGGGTAGGCTCACATCTCTGCAGAGTTTGACTGAAAATAAGCATCTGGAAGCTGACAAGAGAGAGGAGGCTCTACAAGTCAAGTTCAGAGCTGCCCTACAGAAAAAGACCAAGGAGAGGGAAGACATGAGGTTCTCTATCATATCGAGACCATCTCTCCACTCCGTTACATATTTCATATGTACGGGGATATGACCCCCGCTGCTTGCCAGGGTACTTGGATAATTCTTTAAGACACACCGGCTTGCCCGGCCACGCCCTACTGCGTAGCTATAAAGCGCCAGCGCTGGCGTGCGATCACTGATTGTTTGATCTCCACGTGTGCGTCAGGGTGCAGTGTCTCTCAATCCACGTTAGAGAAAGAGCTAGGGTGCAGTTGTTGAATCCGCTTACCTGTTGTAAGTCGGGGCGTCTGTCTTTGGCAGCCTCCCTGGATTACTGTGTCTTGGGGCTCTTCCTGTCTGTTTTCCGTAAACCAACTCATCCTGTCTGGTTGTGCCGGAGGTCCTCCAGCTGCCGGCGGTGGGGGCTGTGTTCCTCCTGGCGTATTGCTCGCGGCTCGTGAGCTAACGCGCTCGGTGGTTAGGTACTGACTGTGTCAGCTGCAGTGTTGGTCGTCTGAGGGTCGGCCCAGAGCTGACGGTCCGGCTCCCAGCTCTGGCGGTGTTCTCTTGCCCGCGTATTGCTTGCGGCTCGTGAGCTAACGCGCTCGGTGGATACACGCCTGGTGCTGACTGTTTTGTGCGGTGCTCTCTCCCCAACGTATTGCTCACGGCTCGTGAGCTGACGCGTTCGGTGGTTAGGTACTGATTGTGTCAGCTGCAGTGTTGGTCGTCTTAGGGTCAGCCCAGAGCTGACGCTCCGGCTTCCGGCTCTGGCGGTGTCCTCTTGCCGGCGTATTGCTTGCGGCTCGCGGGCTAATGTGCTTGGTGGCGAACGCCGGTCTTTCCCTCTCCAATAGTCTCTCCTCCAATAGTTCAAGCACTCCCTTGTCCACCCCACCATAGCATACGGCTCCCATGGCGGCCGGCACACACAGTCCATTACAAGAAACAAACACACAACAAAAAGGAAAAAAATAAGTGAGTTAGCTACAGCTAACAGGAAGTGACGGAGAACTTCCGGGTCAGTATGGCGGCTCAGGAGGGACATTGTTGTGTGGGCTGTGGGGTGGCGATGCCCCTAGAGGATGGGCACGATAGCTGCGTTTTATGTCTGGGGCATGAACATGCTTTAGTTTCAAGAGAGAACCCTCAGTCATGCATGGACTGCTTTATTCTGCCTGTACGTACCAGAGAGGCCCGTTGCCGATTTTTTGCTCCAAAGCCTATGGGTGCTCAGGTTTATGAGGGACCACAGCTTAAAACTAGGAGAGTGGTTGTGGCTTTGGAGGGGAGGGGGGAGTGTTCTGGTGCCTGGCAGGCTCCATTACCTCCTCTTCAGCCTATCAGGGTTCGGCCTCCACTGAGCTCTTTTCCTCCCTTAGGGGAGGAGGAAGAGGAGGTGGAGGAGGAGGATGTAGATGTGGAGACCGTCTCTTCCTCCGAGGAGAAAGTTCTCTCTTGCGCACAGCCGCCTGTGAGTGAGGTAACTAGGGGAGAGGTAGCCCATCGTTTTGAGGAGGTAATTACCAGGGCTTCTAGAGCTCTGGGTGTTTCCCTTCCTGAGAATCCCAGGGCTACATCCTCTTGGTTTGAAGAGGGTGCGGAGATGCGCCCTGCCTCTACCCAGGTGCCGCTCCTACCTGATTTTAAGGATCTGCTGTGCCAGCAGTTCCACACTCCAGCCACTGCCCACAAGTAGTCTGCAGCGTGTCGCTGGTTTTCTAACATGCACGACAGGGACCAGATTGCTTGTGGGACACTTCCCCCAGTGGACCGGGCCCTCACTCCATTGGTGTCCCCCTTTAGCTCCATACTTGGCAACGCCACCTGCTCTAGCAAAAATTGCAGGGTCATGGATAGTTTGCTTGCCAGGCTACATAAAGCCATGTCGGTGCAGACTCGGCTGGCAAATACAGGTGCTTTTTTGTCCTTTTACCTACGTGACTTGTCTCGACAGGTTCAGGTCGACACCAGCATCGGTGAGGAGCTGCAGATGGCCTCCTCATGCCTCTCCTCTGTGATAAGGGAGCAGGCTGAGGCGGCAGGCAGTGCCTTAGCTTCCTTTTGGGTAGCTAGGCGCCACTTGTGGCTGTCTCAATCCCAGCTGCAACAGGGGGATAGAGACTGCCTGCTTAAGGTGCCGGTGGAACCCACAGCCATGTTTGGCCCTCACGCCACTGCCTTACTGAAGCAGGTGCAGGAGAGCCGCTGCTGTGCTAAGGAGGTTTCGGTGGGCCTTGTCAAGCGTGCCTCAGACTCCAGGCGTAGACAGCCTTGCTCTCGGCCAGCAGCAACTCCCGAGGCCTCGTCATGGGGTCAAGGGGACCTCAGACTCCAGCTAGAGGCCTCCCGGCAGCATAGGCGCCGCCACCAGGGCAGGGGCAGAGGACTGACTGCTAAGGCAGAAGGGTCCTCTAAGTGCCCTCAACCCTCTTGACAATCATCGGACTCGGGCCAACCAGGTTCCCCCATCTGCTGCTCACAGGATGGCCTGGTTGACCCTGGAGGCCAGTGGGTGGTTTCCACCATGACCCATGGGTATCGCATTCAGTTTTTGTGCCGACCGCCAGTTACAAGAACACCCATGTTTACAACAGTGGCCGATCCTCACCAGAGGGCGGTTCTGCAGGCAGAGCTGTCCACTCTCCTGGAAAAAGGGGCCATAAGGGAGGTGGCCTCAGGGGATCAGCGGGCTGGGTTTTTCTCCCGCTACTTTCTGGCCCCAAAGAGGGACGGAGGACTTCGCCCAATTCTGGACCTCAGGGGGCTGAACCAGTATCTCCGGCCCCTGCGATGCCGGAATTTGACGGTCCCCAGGGTGAGACAGGCAATCTCTGCAGGAGTTTGGTTAGACCTGAAGGAGGTCCTGGACTCGAGGAGCGGTACAGTTGCTTTGACCCAGGAGAGGCAGCTGGTCTTCAGGTCGTGTGTTGCCCTGTTCCAGCTGCGCGCTCTGGTCAACTGGGGTCTCTGCCTTCGCCTCATGGGCCTAATGGCGGCCATGGTGCAGGTAGTTCCTCTCGCCCTCTTGCACATGCGGCCTGTACAGAGGTGTCTGCTGAGCTTGGGTCTGTGCCCTCAGAGGTCCCACAAGACCAAAGTACTGGTCTCTCGGAGGCTCCACAGAGCCCTACGGTGTTGGAAGGTCCCCGCAAACATCAGGGCGGGCCGCGATCTGGGTCCAGTGATATATGGCCAGCTGATGTACACCGACGCATCCCCGGCAGGGTGGGGCGCGGTACACGAAGACTGGGGGGTCAACGGTGTCTGGACCGGCCGGTGGCAGGGTCAGCACATAAATGTCCTGGAGCTGAGGGTTCTTCTCACTCTGCACCATTTCTTGCTGAGACTGAGGGGTCATCATGTGATTGTCCGTGTAACAAGTGGGCAATGGATAACCTCTAGATTCGGTATGGGAGCTCAGAGGAATGTCAAAATAAACACAGAGACCACAGAGATTTGCTGCCAGCATTTACTTAATAAACAAACAAATAAATTCAATACAAAATGAAACAAAACACATATGTGTTAAATTTGTCTAAATTCACCTAGTAAGGTAGGTACAACAAAAGTAATAACTTTTCAGTTCAATTTCCAGGTTCACCTGATCAGTTGTAAGAGTTCATACACTTTAATACCCAATTCCAGCCCATTTAAAAGAAGAGTCCATTTCAATTATTTAGGTGAAGAAAAAAGAAATCAAAAATCCCCGGGGCTTTTAAAAATGGAAAAACGAGAGCCTCTATCTCAAAATAAAAGGCTCCATCCAAGAAGGAAAAAAAATGGCTTGGGTACATTAGTGTGATACGATTTGTCCTACCCCACCGTCCGGTGCAGTAGGTGATGGGATCCAGGTCCTTGGTCCATTGGGAAGCTCGCCATCAAAGTTGATCAAGGATTGTAACTAAAATATCGCCAACCATAAAAAAAAAAACCTGACCTGTCGACAGACAAGGTCAGAAAATTCATGAGTTCATTTAACTTATACTCAATTTGAACTTATTAATAAATTCATTATATTGCTGTAATTGCTTATTTTTATACCAAATTAAAATAATAAAATAAAAATAAAGGTTTATCTGTGCATACATGCATCAGTAATTAAACAAAATTTAATTAAAAACATTCAGGATTTATCCTTTAAATATACTGAATATACTTCACAGCATTCATTGCTATAGAAACATTTTTCAAAATGTACAAAATGTGCAAAATAAAATAGCACAAAATCACTTTTTCAAGTTTTCCCATATGAATACATTCACATTGTGAAAAAACAGGAAAATAATCAACCAAAATTGTCTTTCAATAAAGTGCAAAAACGTATAAAAAAGTATGATAATGCTCACCGATCTCTGCAGGCAGTTAAACAGGATATTCGGAATAATTAGAGCAGCGTTTGGCATCCGTGGGGTCTCTGTAATGCACGTGCAAGCACTCAGTGTTTGATACTCTGGGCTAAATATGCTACATAAACATGAAGCTAATATCATATAAACTGACGTCAAAATACTCTATACTTACTGCTGCGCGCTGCATAACTCAGGCCAAATCTCTCAGTGTGTGTGTGGCTTTTGTTTCCTCTTTTTCATCTGTATTTTATCTACTTTAGCCGACAACTTTCTCTCAAGCGGCTTTAGCGTCTCGGCATCTCAGCGTCTCGGCATCTCAGCGTCCATGTTCTCATCAGAAAGAGGAAGTAAGTGAAGCGTGACTTCCTAATAAGCCCTTCGCTGATTGGACAAAGGGGTGGATACACTCTGAGTAACATAAAGCCTGATTGGTTGGAACTTCAACCTGAGATTGAATAGAGAGCGGAGCAAAATACAAGGTGGAAAATAAATATTTACTCCTGTCACAAGAGATTTACAAACAAAAATAAATTAAATTAATAAATAATAAATCTTAAGCCCTGTAGGCCCTAATTTAAGTGGGTTACATCCGCACCGACAGCACAGTGGCGGCCACTTACATCAACAGGCAGGGGGGGCTGGGCTCCCCGGTCCTGTGCAAGCTGGCTACAGTTCCCTGGCAGTGGGCCCACCCCCTCTTCCTCTCGCTCAGAGCCGTGCATGAGCCGGGGGTACTGAACTCCGCGGCAGACATCATGTCGAGGGGGGGCCCTCAGCCGGGGGAATGGGGGCTCCATCCGGAAGTGGTGTCCGAGATATGGCGTCTCTTTGGCAGGGCAGAGGTCGACCTGTTCGCGTCAAGGGAGTCGTCCCATTGCCAGCTCTTTTTCTTGCTGAGGAACGACGATCCCCCCTTGGGCTGGGATGCTCTGGTTCATCAATGGTCCAGGGTTCTGCTCTACACCTTTCCCCCCTTCGCTCTTCTCCAGCCTCTTCTTCGAAGAGTTCAGGTGGAGCATGTACAGGTGATATTGGTGGTGCCTCTGTGGCCCCACATGGCATGATTCTCAGCCATTCCGCCTCTGCTGGACGGACCACCATGGGAGCTCCCGTGCCGGGGGGACCTTCTCCTCCAGGCGAACGGAGCCCTGTTCCATCCCTTTCCAGCGGGGCTCAGGTTGGTGGCTCGGCCCCTGAGAGGGACAGGCTTCTGGCCTTGGGGTTACCAGAGCCGGTCGTGGCAACGATTCAGCAGGCCCGGGCTCCATCCACAAGGGCAGCTTATTCGTACCATTGGCAACTGTTTGCTGCCTTGTGTGGGTCTAACCAGGTAGACCCCTACTTAGCCTCAGCTCAGCAGATCCTGCAGTTTTTGCAGTCTCAGCTGGAGGCCTGGAAGGCTGCGGTAACACTGCGAGGATTGGTGGCGGCAATCAAAGCAGTGCGAATCGGCGGGGTTGCACTGGGTGCTGTGGACTGTGCCCTCATTTCTCGGTTTCTCCAGGGGGCCCACAGGCTTACGGTGGTCCCGCAGTTCCCTCATGGGACTTGGATGTCGTCCTCGGGGCTCTTCAGAGTACCCCTTTTGAACCCCTTGGGGGTGCTGATTTGAAGTGGCTTTCCATTAAGACCGCCTTTCTGCTTGCTATTACCTCGGCCAGGAGGGTGAGTGAACTTCATGCATTGTCAGTGCATGGTGACTGCTGCCGGTTCTCCTCGGACGGTTCCAGTGTCATTCTGAGACCCAACCCAGCCTTCCCGCCTAGGGTCCTCACTGAGTTCCACCTGTCTCAATCAGTTGAGCTCAGGTCTCTCTCCTCTCCTGATGAGGCTGAGGACGCTGAGCAGGGTCAGTCCGCTCTGTGCCCGGTGAGGGCCTTGACGAAGTACATTTGGCGGACTCAGGCTATCCGGAGGTCCGATCAGCTCTTTGTCTGTTACGACCCTGGAAGTCTGGGAAGACCTTTGTCTAAGTCCAGACTGTCACACTGTGTGGTGGACGCTATCCATCAGGCGTATGTCCTGTCAGGTGTGCCTGTTCCATCAGGGGTCCGGGCGCACTCCACTCGGGGTGTGGCTGCCTCCTGGGCCTTGTGGCGGGGGGCCTCCCTTGCCTCCATTTGCTCTGCCGCCACATGGTCATCCCCGTCGACCTTTACCAGGTTCTACCATCTTAACGTCGCTGCCAGCCCCTCCCTTGGGGAGCGGGTGCTGGGCTCAGCCCAACGGTAGGCACGTTGTCTCCCCTCGGCCTTGCGTCTTGCGGGCTGGGTGAGCAGCTTCCCTGTGGCCAGCCTTGCCTCTGCGTCTTGTGGGGCCCCTGGCTGGTTCCCTTTGGACACCTTGCGTCTTGCGGGCTTCCATGGCACCCCTTTCCCTCTCAGGATGGGCCCTAGCGCCTGGCGGAGCCTACTCCTGGGTCTTGTATATATTGTATATTTGTACATAGTTCGTTTGTTGCACATTGTGGAGTGGGATTGTGGGCTGCACCATCTCCTCACGGGGTGTCTTAAAGGTCTATCCCGTACATATGGAATATGTAACGGAGTGGAGAGATAGTCTTGATACGATAGAGAATGTGTGGTTACTGTGTAACCTTGGTTCTCTGAGTGAAGAGACTATCTCTCCAGTCCTCAGGCCGCTCGGAGACACGTTTCAATCAAACTATCAGTGATTGCACGCCAGCGCTGGGGCTTTATAGCTACGCAGTAGGGCGTGGCCGGGCAAGCCGGTGTGTCTTAAAGAATTATCCAAGTACCCTGACAAGCAGTCCAGGAAGGATTTAGTACAGCAGCTGGAGTTCACCAAGACTGAGCGATGGAATAAGAGCAAGGAGTGTGATGAAATGAGATCCCAGTGTGAGGAGCTAAAGTTGCATAAACACTCCTATGAAAGCAAATGTCAAGATCTAAGTAGGAAGTTGCAGATTGCCACAGATGAGCTTTTGACAAAGACTAAGTAAATGACGAACTCAGGCTCATGAACGCAGGAAAACAAAGTTCTGAGCAAACAAGAGGCCTTGAGGCAAGCCAAAGAGAGGAGTATCTACAGAGCAAGTTGAAGACTGTTGAAGCAGATGTGAAAACAATACTCATGGTGAATGATGAAGTAAGGCTCATGAACGCAAGAAAACACAAATAACCACAGACCAACAAATGTTGAATTATTGGATTGCTGACTTGGAGCCGAAGTGTGACAACTAAATTTTGTTTTAAGTCGAAGAAAAGTTAGAATTATGAGGTTTCTTTTAAGAATCTGGCCTTGGTTTCAAAATTCGTACTACTTCGACTTCATTTCTTTTCTTTTACTGGGTTTTCTCCTGGTGCTCAGGTTCACCTGTACGTAACCACATAAAAAAAAACAAATTAGTCCACGGTACAATTAAGACCATTTGAGGTGATTTACAATTTACAACAAGCCAAAGACAGGAGTATCTACAGAGAAAGTTGGAGACTACTAAAGCAGACTTGAAAACAGTGCTCATGGTAAATGACGAACTAAGGCTCATGATCGCAAGAAAACACAAATAACCACAGGCCAACACCAACAAATGTTGGATCCGAACTGAGCTAGAAACAATGACTGTAGAGACAGAACTGGCGGAAGTATCGGAACAACTGAAAACCGTCCATACTAGCTTAAAGGGCCCATATTATGCAAAAACCACTTTATTAAGTCTTTTGGTGAAATTTTGGGGTCTGTGGCTTTCCCCCCAGCCCCAAAAATGTGATATTTAGTGACAAATCCTGTGCTTCGTAGTGCTTGTGAGTGTAAAACCCCGCCCCCTAATGAGGCATTCTTTCATTGAGGTTGTACCGACGTCACAGTTCACTTTTTTGACCAATCAGGAACGAGTCTGATCTGATTGACGGACACCCGCACCACCCCCTCTCTCCGCTGCTGCAGAGATCTTCAGCGAGAGCTGCTGAAGAGCAGCCATGATGGATTTACCGGCAGAGAGAGATCTGAGTTCAGAATGCTGTAGTGTTGTAGTTACTGCTGCAGTGTAGTGGGCTGTAACAAGCCACACACTTCCTTGCACAAACTTCCTACCTCTGAAGACCTAAAGACTAAGTGGCTGGAGTTCATCTATCATGGAAATGTGACAGCAAAACAAAGTAAAAATGTGCACGTTTGTGCTAAGCACTTCAAGGCCGACTGCTTTGCAAACTTTGGACAGTACACAAGAGAGCTATCAAATCCTTAATCCAGGATCAGTGCCAACCATCCGCCAGCAAACCTCAGACCCTGGAAATGTGAGTATTTCAAATGCTGTGTGCTGTTAATTTGCTAATTGCTACGAGCTGCTAACAGCAGAGGGAAGAGGAGCAGATGTAAGAGCTATTCCTCTGTGTTAGCTTCAGGAGGCTAAGCTTAGCTGCGGTTAGCCTGTTGTTTTAGCCTGTAATGTTACAATAAACGAGCTTTGCTGTTTTCTAAACATGAGGATTTACAGTCGTGTCTCTTCTGGGCTGTAATATTAGTCTCTGTTGTCTGTTACTTTGCTGGCTGCTGTTAAATGTACAGCGGTTTGAGCACTCGCTCTCTGAGGCATTGTAATCAATAAATTATCTCAGAAAGTATCAAAACTCATTTCGTGTCTAAGCTGTGGATGAGGGAAACGATCAGGCTTTGTTCTTCTGTGTGTTACAGCAGATCATGTAAATATTGATAACAACAGAGAGTGTATATGACGTGTGACGCTAACGCTGCAGATGTCGTTATCACCAAACTCATTTAATCAGATTTCTGTGAGTTTAAACACTCAGGAATGCCCACAGAATGCTGTCATACGAGCTGTGTGACTGGGGATAAGTTACAATTACTAACAGGTCAGTGATTTATGAAAAACAGAGGGAGGCAATTAAGATGTCTGATTTAATTATCCTCCCGTTTTCTTTACTAACAATATATAGGCATAGACATTTTATAATGCATCACATAATGTCACATTTGTAAGTAAAAACTCATTAACCCCTGAAAAGCTTGTTGAATCTTATTTGAGACATACTTTTGATACATGTGTCTAATCAAAATGATCAAATATTACAAAAAACCCCAAATGAATACAGTCAGATAAATGATAAATATAAAAGTCCTCAGCTGAATTATCAGTTGCCAGAAATACCTAATGTATCTATTGAGTAACAGTAACTATTTGTAACATCTCATGTAATTTTATAGATTGTAGTAAAATGTGAAATTAACATTTTATCAACAAAAGAGGTAAAAATGCATGGCTATAATTTGCATGGCTCTAATTTGTGTTTTCATGCACTAACAGGTTAAATATTTTTCTTTCTTGTGTCTATGCTGGTCGACCTCAGGCAGCATCTTCTGATGGTGAACCGCTGGTTACAGTCAGCTTCTCAAAATCCAAGGAGGAAGGATGGACAGCAAAGCCAGTGACAGCAGAGCCAGCTTTCAGTAAGTTAAACAATTCTTTATTAAAATTAACACATTTAAAAACATTGGCAAATAGGCATAGCATGGAAAGGAAAAGATAAAGGAAACTGGAATAAAAATGTTATCAAAATGGAATTGAGAATATATAATCAATAAGGATATTGTGACAATAAAAGACTATGTAAAAAAATGACAACCCTGCAGTGAGGTGTTTTGGTTCATTTCTTGTAAACATATATTTTTGTGTCTTGTATTTCAGATCATGCAGATGCACTGTTGGACCTTGTCTTTGGGAAGGTTTTCCAGGACCCTGCTCCACACCTGAAGGAGCTGCAGAAAATACCAGACCATATGCTCCTTTTCCAAATACCAGGAAGAACTGAACCCCTCATGCTGGTCTTCTGCATCAGGAAACTCTGCAGTACAACACAGGCAGCATCAGCTCACAAAGGCTCTGTAGGCCAGGCATCTGTAAGGGCTGGACATGATAAGATTATGTCAGAAATGAAAATTACTGTCATAGGTGTTTTTATCTATATGTTCATATTTTTATCAATATGGTTCTATGGCTTGTGTTTAAAAATTCCTTTTCTTTCTTCATGCCTTTTTTACCTCCTTTATGTAAAAATGTCTACAGTACCAGCCGGTACATTTGGTGTTTTTATATGTCAAAATATTTTTCACAATAAAAAGTCTAAATGAACTGTTTTGTGTGTTTTCAGTTTTCCATATGTTACATGTAATGTTAATAATTAAATAGCAAGAAAGACAAAAAAATGAGATGGAGGAAACAGTTCTTTTAATCTTTACTATTTTTGTTCAACAGTCATGGAAGTGTTTATATCCAAATACTTATGCATTACTCCTCTTAGATGTAAAGGCTCATAGTCTGATCTATAAATATAGAATGCATGTTGTAGTGAAAAACACACTCAGAGTCAGAGTCCAGGATGGTTGGACTGGGAGTTCCTGCAGTTTTCCTCTGACCTACTTAATTAAAACAGGTAAGTCAGTGACATAGTACAGGAAAGGTTATGTACTAAACTGTTATTTAGCACTAATTTTTCACAATACCTTTGGTATCTCCATTCAACAAACATTTTCAGGCTGTAGGAATTTTCACACAATTGCCACAGGAGCACCTCTGTAGGAGAAGAGTGAAAACAGGATGTTCAGGAGAATTTTTATCTAAAGGAAATGTTCTGTTATTGTATAAGAATATACACAGAGCTGTCATAACATACAATAATGCAAGTGAAGAGGTTTTTAAGACAGCTACTGTGTGGCATATAGAAAAGAAAATAACCTTTTAAAATAAGGTTCACAGAAAACTGCTGGCTGCTCACAGTTACAGGTAATAAACCTTCTCAGTTACTGTTACTGTCACTAAAGGCTATGGCTCTATTAAATGCTGTATTCTGATGGGTCAGTCACATTACTAATGTTATTTCTGTAAAACAGACTGAAGAGCCCAGACATTATTTACACATCACAACAACAGAGAAGACCCCTCTCTCTGTCTTATTTCACCATCAGCAGCAACGGCCCCTTCAGTGTTACTTAGAAGTGAAAGTTATTTCACATCGGGGTTTTAGTTAATTCTCGTCTCTGCAGTAACCCGCTCACTCTACATTAGCTCTACCAGACTCTATCTAACGCCAGTCTAAGCACAGCACGTCTACTAACAGACATGCTAACATCGACAACAACAGGGGGAGGGGGAGAGGAACGGCAGAACAACTTTGATTCGTCAACATTATAGCATTGAAGAAACAAACTTTATATACAGACCACTGAGAAACATCCCGGTTTATCCTTGGTCCTCGACTCTCTCCTGGTTCCTCTTATTTTTGGGTTCTGACTCGCTTAAAGTGTTCAGTGCTGCGGTCCTCATGTAGCAACACAGACGCTAACACGGAGCTCTGTTGACATGACGATGCGCATGCGCCGACTGTGCTGACACGGAAGTGCGGGGCGGTTTCAGAGGGGGCTCATTAACATAAAGTTACGCCCACAAAATCAGCGTGTTCTGTAGAGAGGAGATAACAGGGCCTGGAGATGATGCGGCTGTAACTGTTTTATTGAGTTTTTAGACCAAAGCATGCTACTAAGGCTTCATGAAGACATCAAAGATCAATATTACACTGAAGAAAAAGAGCATAATATGAGATCTTTAAAGGATAAGTTTGATTTCTACAGCTTTCTCATTGTTTATAGAATGAAGTAGAACAATATACTCACCCAGAAGGCTTTCCTGATCCAAACAGTGCTTCAGGAGATATTTAGATCCAAAATCGAGCGGCAGACATCTGTATAATGGTAGCACACGGGGCATGTATAGCGCCGCTCCTAAAACTGCATTAATGGTCCAAAAACTCATTAGTTTCACCAATATTTCATCATGGTCCACTCGGGCTACTCCTCCATTACAGTCTGTGTCACTCCAGACATGTTTTTGTGGACCATGATGAAATATTGGTGAAATAAATATTTTAATGTTGATCCGTTGGAGGCGTCGGCAGCAGTCGTGTTTCCGTCAGGCCCACCAAAGAAATCATCTGGGGCCTCGAACACATTTGAACCTTCAATCAAAGACTTGACCTCTGACCTGATGCTCTTACGCAGCCCTGTTCAACTAGCGGCCCAAAAACAAGGTGATTGGGACCTGTTTAGAAAGTCAGGAAAACGTCCTGAAAGGCTGCTGTTGATCAGGTTTATTTTAATGCATTTGAAATGTGACCAAAAGATGGAGTTTTTCATCTTTAAGTCTTTAAACTTTCTGTTCAGACACACCTTAACATGTGCCTGTATTTACCTGTCAGAACGTGAAGTTTTCTGTTTGAAGTGTTACATTTAAAGAAACAGAAGTTTAGTTCATGTGATGAGTAAAAAACATCCAGTGTGTTTTCTGTTTGTGTCCGGCTCATGTCCTCAGTCTGAAAATCTGACCTGTCTGAATCAGATTGAACTGTCCTGCTCTGACGGGTCGGCTGTTTTGTTGCTGTAACTCTGATTTATTGTTTTAACATTTTATAATTAATTAGAGTTTAAATGACAACAGTGATTTTACTTTAATTATCGTGACCTCTGGGTTAGCCTAACGATCTGTGGGTGAAGCCGGGCACGCCCGTGGAGAACGTGCAGGCTGCTGTGAGCGAGTTTCCTCCTGTCTGAGTTTGTTCCTCGTTCCTGAGCTCGATCTTCTCAATGACGCCAAACTTATTCAAATGTTCTCGTTTGCATCGTTCACAATCGTCCTGCTGTTCCTGTTTTAGCTCCTTCACTTCCTGTAGACTCAGCTTCTGCATCAACACTCTGTCTCTGCTGTTAAACAGCCTCATAGATAGTCCTCCTGCTCCTGCTCCTGCTCCTCCTCCTCCTCCTCCTGCAGAGCACACGGTGTTCCTGCAGCAGGCTCTGACCCTCCTGAGGTCGTCTTTGTTTTGCAGAGTAACAGGGAAAGAATTTGCCGGGGGGGCGGGGCGGCGTCCCGGTTAGATTCCCAGACGGGGAGGAAGTGGAGGAACACAGAGTCCTAGAACAGCCGCTGTTCCCGACCCTCCCTCTGCGTCTCTGATCCAGTCAGAGTGAAAGTGAAACAGCAGACGGACCTGACCCTCCAAACCCAGCAGGAAACTGGAGCTCCAGAAAAATAATAAAAATATCATAAAGAGCAAAAACCGGATCCTGCTGAGTCAGCAGCACTGACAGAAGGTTCAGGCCCAGCAGGCCTCAGGAGGGACCGTGATGGTCTACAGCAGGGGTGGGCAAGTGGCAGCCCGGGGGCCAAATGCAGCCCTCCACATCACTAAACGTGGCCTGCCATAGAAATAATTCTATATAATCTTATGTAAGTTATTTACAACCTTACTTTGCTCTTATAGTGTCTAAATGTCTTTCACGAAGCCTTTTACATTAAATCAAATATTACTCAATAATATATTTAAAAAATGGCAGCAGCAAAAGATTTGAGCTTAAGGAAAAAAAAAAAAACATTTTATTGATTTGAAAAAAGCTTCATTGGCTTTAATTCCATGTATATGAGCTAAATCTGCTTGAATTCTGTATCAAGTTCATTTGATTATGCATAATAACTTGTATTTATGTTGTAATATATGAATATTGAGAAGCTAATTTTATGACAAATTTATATTCTCATTTGTTGTTTGTCCAACATTCTTGTTCATCATTGAGAGTTTCTGAAAATTTGTAACAATGTGGCCCTCAGGCTGGGAAAAATGGTTTTATGTGGCCCTCTTGGTAATTAAGGTTGCCCACTTCTAGACTCCAGGAGGCCTAGGTCACTGATCCAGATCCCTGATCCAGATCCCTGGGCCCTGTCCTACAAAGCAGGATTACTGCCTAGCGAGGTAACTTTGAGGGTAGGTTCTGGGTTCCCTGTTCTATGAGACGGGTTCACTTCTTAGCGAGGCGAGTCTCCATGGCAACGTACGCTGAACGGCTAACCTGCTCCGGGGCAGGTTAGGTTCCAGATTGAACTTGCGGACTATAAAAACCCGCCCACTGACCAATGAGCTCTCTCGGCCAGCTCCTCTGCAGGAGTAAAATCTGGGGGAGGACTCTCATTGCTGTAACAAGATCTTCAATGCCAACACTTCTGCTCCATGACAAGATTTTATTACCTGTCATAAAACTGTGACAGGAATTCATGTAGGGCTCATGTGGGCTACATATCACACAAAAAATGTAAACAGGATAGTAATGAACAAATGAATGAATTCATCTTGTAAATGAATCAGACATGTCTGGTGCATGTTACAGTAAAAGTGCATGTTGAACAGTGCTATTTCAGGATGATAACCAAAGATTTTTTGCACTCTATACTTATGCATTGAGACTGTCAGCAACTTTCTGCCAGCACTCCTTCCGTGCTTCTGCAGCGGTGACGGTGTTGTTTTTGACGTTTATTACATGTTTTAATTCTTCATACTCTGTCATGATCGCCTCCTGCTCCTCCTGTGTGAAGTATGCGGTCCTTCGCTCTCCGGCCTGCTCTGACGCTCCAGACTGGTCCATGTTCGTGATTGGTCAGATGCGGCGGGCTCCGCCTTATATGCGTGCACGCACTCATTGCAAAGCTGGATCCACTTATGAGGTTGATAACCAGCGTCGTCAGACCGCGTAGCGAGACCGCCGGCTACCACGCTCAGACCTTTGACCCCCCCACAGAGACCACATGGTGAGGTGGACCTCCTGGACTGACCTGAAGTCCATGTCAGTCTCTGAGGACTCACAGGAGACAGGTGAGAGGTGAGTGTTGACGGTTGTCATGGCGACCTGACTACATGAAAGTAGGTCATGAGTTTATGAGCAGCCTGAACTCCACTGACCTCAGGTGACCCCCAGGTAACAGGCCCGGGCACGTCTGACCTGCTGTTGTTGTGTCGGGGAGGGGGGGGGGCGGGGGGTCAGGTGATGTCCAGTGTTGGTTACAGTTTAACAACCCGCCTCAACCCCCCCCCCTTTGTTTACTGAGCTCATGTTCTCTGCAGCGTCTGCAGGACAGTCCTGAACCAGAAACAGAAAAACATCCTCATCAGAGTCATCCTGTCCATTCTGTCCATCCTGTCCACCCGTCCACCTGTCCATCCTGTCCAACCGTCCACCTGTCCATCCTGTCCAACCGTCCACCTGTCCATCCTGTCCAACCGTCCACCTGTCCATCCTGTCCATCCTGTCCACCCGTCCACCTGTCCACCTGTCCATCCTGTCCAACCGTCCACCTGTCCAACCGTCCACCTGTCCATCCTGTCCAACCGTCCACCTGTCCACCTGTCCATCCTGTCCAACCGTCCACCTGTCCATCCTGTCCATCCTGTCCAACCGTCCACCTGTCCACCTGTCCATCCTGTCCAACCGTCCACCTGTCCAATCGTCCACCTGTCCATCCTGTCCACCCGTCCACCTGTCCATCCTGTCCAATCGTCCACCTGTCCATCCTGTCCAACCGTCCACCTGTCCATCCTGTCCACCTGTCCATCCTGTCCAACCGTCCACCTGTCCATCCTGTCCAACCGTCCACCTGTCCATCCTGTCCAACCGTCCAACCGTCCACCTGTCCAACCGTCCACCTGTCCACCTGTCCATCCTGTCCAACCGTCCACCTGTCCATCCTGTCCAACCGTCCACCTGTCCATCCTGTCCACCCGTCCACCTGTCCATCCTGTCCACCTGTCCATCCTGTCCACCTGTCCATCCTGTCCACCCGTCCACCTGTCCATCCTGTCCAACCGTCCACCTGTCCATCCTGTCCAACCGTCCACCTGTCCATCCTGTCCAACCGTCCACCTGTCCATCCTGTCCACCTGTCCACCTGTCCATCCTGTCCATCCTGTCCATCACGTCCACCTGTCCATGTGTGTTTGTTGTTTTTGTTGCAGTGGTTTATTTCTGCTCTTCTCTGCAGTGAGCCCCGCAGGTGAACACCTGAACACCTGAAGCAGGTCCTGATGTGATGATGTGATGATGTCCCCCTCTCCTCCTACTGTCTGCTGTGTTTGACCTTTTTATGACCGTTTTAATGCACTTTCATGTTTGTACTTTTATAAGGTGACCTTTAGAGTCATGAAAGCTGCCCTTAAACAAAATATATTATTATAATAAAATAATAAAATCATATAAAATAATAATAAAATAATAAACTTTATTTGTAGAGCACTTTTAAAAACATGGGTTTACAAAGTGCTTTGACAGCAGGCAGGAACAGAAGACAATAAAGCACAAGATTTAACATCAAAGGGAAAAAGACCAACTGAAGAAGGTTAAATAAAATCAAAGAACATTTAAGACAAACATAAATGGCAAAATGAAACAAAGAGAGATCATAGCACAAAAAGTCTGCTGACGGGACGTCCCAGCAGCTTCAGCTCTGACTCTGCTCTGTCCACAGTGATGTTTGGACCAGGTCTTCGGATTAAGCCCTGAGGCAGTAGATAGTAAACATTTGAGCAGATAAACACTTCCTAAAGTCTTCTGAACAAAGATCTCCTCCCTCTCTGAGCTCAGGTGTGATCTGTGGTGACTTCGCCGTGACGTCATGCTCCTCTAACGACTGTTTTCAGCCCTGCACACCTCTGAACCATAATTATGGGCTTTCCTGTAAGCCGAGTGATTGTGGCGTCTTCCAGGGCCTCCATGTGAATTTGGGTCAGGGCTGCAGCTCCTTCATCCCCCCCCTGATGACGATGGAGAGGATTAGAGCAGAGACAAATCAGAGCTGAGCGGAGAGCAGCAGGACAAAGAGCAGAGATGATGGTCGGATGTTTTTGCTCTTTTCACACAGACCAAGAAAAGGAGCATGATAATCCGCTCACATGCTGACATCAATGCTTTAAATGGATTTAAGGCTGAATATTTTATTATTCTGTTCTGCTAGCACAACATTTAATCCAGTGTTTTAGTGTTTTATGATGTATATTATAATCTGCTGCAGGAGGATCAGTCTGGTCTTTAGAGCTGCTCAGAGGCTGAAACATTCACTCAGAATTATTCTGTTTAAAACTCATGAAGGAACAAACACGGATCAGACCGACCTGCATCACAGTCCTGTTTCTTTACTCACCTCAAAATAAGAAAATCAAACAAATAACATTCACATCACAATATCCTGGAGATATCAGAACAACCAGCAGCCAAAACTGTTCATGAATCAACAGACAAATAAGAGTGATGATCCCTGAAATAAACAGTTATTATAACAAAACAATCTGACTGTAAAGAAAACCGAATACAGCAGAGAAAACCTTTTGACTTTATTTAATTAAACAACTCTAAAAAACAAAATATTCAGTGTTAAATCTCATAAACTTTGTTGACAATGTTCACTCATTTTGAATTTGATGCTGTGACAGGAGCACACCTCTGCTTTAACAACAAGTCAGGACACTTCAGCGGAGGCAGGTGTGGACTGCAGCAGGTCAGTCTAGTCCCTGTTCAGCGGAGGCAGGCGTGGACTGCAGCAGGTCAGTCTAGTCTCTGCTGTTGTAACTCGATCAGAATGTGTCTTCATGTCTCTGAAATAACCAGGACGTCCCTGATGGCAGCATGTTGCTCCTAAACCTGTCTGTACCTGTCAGCAGTAATGGAGCCTTCACAGATGTGCATGTTACCCATGCCATGGGCACTAACTTCCCCCCATACCTTCACAGATGTGCATGTTACCCATGCCATGGGCACTAACACCCCCTCATACCCTCACAGATGCTGTCTTTTGGCCTTTGCTCTGATATCAGTCTGGATGGTCCTGGAGGACACCACGTCCATGATGTCCAAAAACAGTCTGACATGTGGACTCAGACCACAGCAGACTTTCCCACTTTGCCTCAGTCCATCTCAGACGAGCTCGGCCCAGAGAAGCCGGCGGTGTTTCTGGGTGTTGATGATGTTTGTTTCTGTCTTTGCATGGTAGAGTTTGACCTTTGACCTTGTAGATGTAGAGATGAGCTGTGTTAGCTGACACAATGATGCTGCTTTATGATGCAGGTCACAGGCATTCAGTGTTGGCTTATGTGTGGAGATTTAGCTGATTCTCTGATTTCATGGACTTGCTCGTCGACTCTCGGGTTTAATGTTGGTGGTAGAGTTTGACCTTGACCTTGACCCCTGACCCTGCAGGTGAAGGTGGCTGATGTGCTGTTGTGTTTCTTTATATATTTATTTATTTGTTTATTTGAATGGGACAGTGCACATTAATGAACATGCTGAAACATGGTAACATGCCGGATTGTAGCTTGACGCTAATTTCCATCTGCAGTCCCATTGACATAGAAACATATTGAGACAGTACAACATTTCACAGTAAGAATAAATAAAAACAAAAAAAGGAGCAGTATATTAATATAATACAAGCACTGACAGTGAAAGATACCAAAAGAAAAAAATAAAGAATAAAAACACAAACCATAAGAATCAAATCATCAACGTGACCTTCAGGCTCTGGATCTGTTTTAGGGGTCAGGACTGGAGCCGCTGTTATTTCTGACAGCGTGGCGGCTCAGGGGACTGGACTCACTCTCGGCCTCCTGCAGCTTCCTGCTCAGATTCTTCGCTCACAGAGGAACTCAGCATGTGTGTTTGAGTTTATCAGAGGGTTCAAACTCCTGAGCGTGTGTGGGTGTTTAAAGTATTTACAACAGCCAGTATCTCTGTAGTTTAATCAGTAACCAGCTGCTGAGGAGCCAGTTTCTCCGAAAGAACTTTAAGAACCACAAAATGACCCCGCGAGACTCAATCATACGGTGGCCGACAGGGGCATACGCGCCGCAAACAAAAAAAAAGCGACACAAACGATGAAAATGCTGCAAACACAGAAATGATGCAAACCCAAAAACACACAAACACATAAAACAAATGCAGCAGAGAAATGCTGCACCAAAAACACGATGCATCCACAGAAACGCTGCAAAAGCAAAAACATACAAACCAACAAAACAAATGCAAGAAGGAGACGCTGCAAATTCACGGAAGGTCGCCAGGCCACTAGGGGGAGCTGACCATGGCTGACCATGCCCGCGCCGATCAGAATGGTGTCCCTAGCAACAGTCTAGACAGACGCATGCTTATATAAACTACGTGAATTTACGTTAGGGAATAAATGCCTTTTTATTCTCCTCTCCAAGTGTTTGCAACTTCCTCCTGGGTATTTCCTGTCTGCATAAAGGGTCAGTTCCTTCCCTATGGTTAGCTCCCCCTAGTGGCCTGGCGACCTTCCGTGAATCTGCAGCTTCTCTCTCTTGCAGTTGTTTTGTTGGTTTGTATATTTTTGCTTTTGCAGCATTTCTGTGAATGCATCGTGTTTTTTGTTGCAGCATTTCTCTGTTGGATTTGTTTGATGTGTTTGTGTGTTTTTGGGTTTGCATCATTCCTGTGTTTGCAGCGTTTTGACCGTTTATGTAGCGTTTTTTTGTCTGCGGTGCGTATGCCCTTGTCGGCCACCCTACAATCAGGCTGCAGGAGTGTGCTTCTAAAATGTTGGCTCTTATATTTCTCTGCTCTAGGATGTTTTGTCCCAGTTTGCTGAATGTTTTTAAGTTTTGTGGGGTTTTTTACGCCTCGTGTTGCTCACAGCCGAGGCAAAGTGATTCTGATCGTCTCTGTCCTTATGAACATGATGCACAAAGTCTTCAAAGTCTGTCGAGCTCACACATGCAAAGGTTCACCAAGAACAGACTTTTCACACTGACAGACTGGAGGGCTCCATCCAAACATGTAGAGATAAAAACTAAAGCACTGTCCTGTCTGTTAGAAAGAATCAGATCAAACGAGTCTGCAGACGGACCGGCCTGATCCTGAAGTCCTGCACATCCGTCTTACCAACATCCACTGACCAAAAACTTCACTGTGCTTAATGCTTAAGTGCCCAATCACAGAAGAGAGGCGGGAGGTCGACGTACAATGGCGGCTCCTGAAGCCTCTCATTATTATTTATTGAAAGTAAACTATAATAATAAATAAATAATGAATAATTCTTTGCTGTGAGTGTTAGAGCTGTGATGGTGGACAGGCTCCATCCACTCGTCCCTGTGGAGCACTCGGGTTGGCTAAGGTCGTAGCATGACCTTGTAGGTCATAGGATGACCTTGTAGGTCGTGCACGCTGGTCGCCATAACGACTGCTGTTTGTGCAGCTCCATCGCCCTGATGGCCTGAAGTCCTGTATATGTTTAGTCATTTGCTGCTTTTGGATTTTGACTTCATGAAAACACCCAAACCCAGCTCAGAGGGTCTCTGATTGGTCGATGTCCTGTGCTAACCCTAACCTGGTCACATGGGGGGTCGGGGCAGGACATCAGCTGTGGGCCTGCTGTGCTAACCCTAACCTGGTCACATGGGGGGTCGGGGAAGGACATCCGCTGTGGGCCTGCTGTGCTAACCCTAACCTGGTCACATGGGGGGTCGGGGCAGGACATCAGCTGTGGGCCTGCTGTGCTAACCCTAACCTGGTCACATGGGGGGTCGGGGCAGGACATCAGCTGTGGGCCTGCTGTGGATCATCAGCCGTGTGTTTGTGGATGTTTGTCTGCAGGAGTCGAGGAGCATCAGTGTGAATCAGAGGAAAACATCATGTGTCTCAGAGCCTCAGGCTCACATGCTGATCAGCTGATCGGTCTGCTTCACCCAGTCCAACAACAAGCTGTTTGGACCGCTGGTCCAGGCCTCAGCATCACTAATGATCAGAACGTGCCCCTCACGAGGAACCAGGAGGTCAAACAGACCGTCACCTGGTGAGGGAGCAGGCCTCTGGCTCTGGTCCGGGAATTTGTTCTTTTGGCAGAGAACAGGAATGAAAGGAATTTGTTTCCTCATGAGGGTTTTTGTTGGAGCAGAGAAGAAGTTCAGCTGATGCTGCATCTCAGCTGAAGACAGGAAAGACCACCAACCTGCAGGAAAGACAATCAACCTGCAGGAAAGACCATTAACCTACAGGAAAGACCACCAACCTGCAGGAAAGACAATCAACCTGCATTAAAGACCATCAACCTACAGGAAAGACCATCAACCTACAGCAAAGACCACAAACCTGCAGGAAGGACGATCAACCTACAGGAAAAACCACCAACCTGCAGGAAAGACGATCAACCTGCAGGAAATACCATCAAACTGCAGGAAAGACCAACAACCTGCAGGAAAGACCACCAACCTGCAGGAAAGACCATCAACCTGCAGTAAAGACCATCAACCTGCAGCAAAGACCATCAACCTGCAGGAGAGACCATCAACCTGCCGGAAAGACCATCAACGTGTAGGAAAGACCATCAACCTACAGGAAAGACCATCAACGTGTAGGAAAGACCATCAACCTACAGGAAAGACCATCAACTTAAAGCAAAGACAATCAACCTACAGAAAAGACCACCAACCTAAAGGAAAGACCATCAACCTGCAGGAAAGACCATCAACCTGTAGGAAAGACCATCAACCTACAGGAAAGACCACAAACCCGCAGGAAAGACCATCAACCTGTAGGAAAGACCACTAACCTACAGGAAAGACCATCAACCTGCAGAAAAGACCACCAACCTGCAGGAAAGACCATCAACCTGCAATAAAGACCATCAACCTGCATTAAAGACCATCAACCTGCAGGAAAGACCATCAACTTAAAGCAAAGACCATCAACCTACAGGAAAGACCATCAACTTAAAGCAAAGACCATCAACCTACAGAAAAGACCACCAACCTATAGGAAAGACCATCAACCTGTAGGAAAGACCATCAACCTACAGGAAAGACCACAAACCCGCAGGAAAGACCATCAACCTGCAGAAAAGACCACCAACCTGCAGGAAAGACCATCAACCTGCATTAAAGACCATCAACCTACAGGAAAGACCATCAACCTACAGCAAAGACCACCAACCTGCAGGAAAGGCCATCAACCTGCAGGAAAGACCATCAACTTAAAGCAAAGACCATCAACCTACAGAAAAGACCACCAACCTACAGGAAAGACCATCAACCTGCAGGAAAGACCATCAACCTGTAGGAAAGACCATCAACCCACAGGAAAGACCACAAACCCGCAGGAAAGACCACAAACCCACAGGAAAGACCATCAACCTGTAGGAAAGACTACCAACCTGCAGGAAAGACCATCAACTTAAAGCAAAGACCATCAACCTACAGGAAAGACCATCAACCTACAGGAAAGACCATCAACTTAAAGCAAAGACCATCAACCTACAGAAAAGACCACCAACCTACAGGAAAGACCATCAACCTGCAGGAAAGACCATCAACCTGTAGGAAAGACCAACAACCTACAGGAAAGACCACAAACCCGCAGGAAAGACCATCAACCTGCAGAAAAGACCACCAACCTGCAGGAAAGACCATCAACCTGCATTAAAGACCATCAACCTGCAGGAAAGACCATCAACCTACAGAAAAGACCACCAACCTACAGGAAAGACCATCAACCTACAGGAAAGACCATCAACCTGTAGGAAAGACCATCAACCTACAGAAAAGACCACCAACCTGCCGTAAAGACCACCAACCTGCAGGAAAGACCACCAACCCGCAGGAAAGACCATCAACCTGCAGAAAAGACAACCAACCTGCAGGAAAGACCATCAACCTACAGAAAAGACCATCAACCTGCCGTAAAGACCACCAACCTGCAGGAAAGACCACCAACCCGCAGGAAAGACCATCAACCTGCAGGAAAGACCACCAACCAGCAGGAAAGACCCCCAACCCGCAGGAAAGACCACCAATCTACAGAAAAGACCACCAACCTGCAGGAAAGACCATCAGCCTGCAGTAAAGACCATCAACCTGAGGTTTAACATTGAGTTTATCTCAGGTCTTCACATCCTGATGCTGTCCCTTCAGAATAAACATGTACTGAATAAATGAGCAGTGTGTCCGGGCGGAGCTGCGTGTCATGCTGTGTCACAGTCATGATGAGTAAATGAACATGTAACCTTTGCTCCATTTGACTTTTGAAACATCGTCTACATCAGCGACGGTGAGTCAGAAACATACAAGATCAATAAAAGCAGACTTCATACACCCTATGTCAGAGGTCAAAGGTCAGTTCATGGAGCCTAGTGTTAATCTGGTCATAAAAGGGCACAGGACTCCATCTACTGGGGTAGTGGTGGTGGTCTCCGGTTGCGGCTGGGCTCCGGGGCCCGTGGGTGGAGGCCCGGGGCGGTGCCTGGGGGGCGGGTGGGCCCCGCTGGATCATGGACTCCTCTGTGGCCTGTGGTGCTGGATCCAACGGCCTGTCACTCACTGGGGACCTCGGTGTGGGTGGCTGCTCTGTGCGGGTGGATCGGGGGCCGTGTGGTGGGTCTCGGGTGCCCTGGTGGCCCAGCTACTTGGGTATTAGGTGACCACCTGACACGCATGTGTGTACAGACACTCAAGCTCCTGTTGAGACTAACTGTAAAGAAACGATTGGTCCCATCAGAACTTGCTGAGTCGGGCACTCCTACACATCTTCTCACGTCCCGTGACGCGTGCTCCTCCATATTTCACCCCTGTGGGTCCACCCCCTTTTATCAAGACCCCACATCTCTGGTGTATCTGGTTTCTTACAGTCTTTACTTCCTGTATGGACTTAGATCAGCACAGCACCTGGACTACTATCTTAAACTAATTACAATACATGTTTGTCCTCCTCCCTGTTGTCTTGTCTTGTCCTGTCTGTCACTGTTTCCCCTTCTTTCACACTGTGGTGTGGCACGGCCCTCCCCTTCAGCTCACATCAGGGGTTAAATAAAGTTTGATGTGATGGAGCAGCCTACAGGGAGGGCTGGTGATGGTCACTGTAGCAGTGAATCATATTCACATTTCTGTGACTGCTAGAAAAAAAATGCATTAGTCTTTGTCAGCGGACACAGTGCTCAGCTGAAAAGACAATGCAGACAAGGGAAAAAAATAAATGAAGAAAAGGGCACAGGACGAAGAGCTCTGATTGGTCCAAAGACCAGATCAGGGTTATGTCAGAGCAGGGCAGGTTCCTCTAAAAGCTCATGATTGACCTTTCACCAACATCCATGAGTCACTCGGGCTCCTGTGAAGTGAAACCTGCTTCATCAGGTCGCTAACCTCAGTCCCAGAGCAAAGGTCACGTCATGGAGAAGGTTCATGACGACCAGGAGCAGAGCAGCATCATTCTGACTGTTTAGTTTAGTTATAACCTTTATAACCTGAAATATAGTTAGTTTAGTCATAGTTTAGTCTCTGAATAGTTTTAATTACTCTAGCTTTAGTTGACTAAAATTTGAAGTGTAAAGGGTAAATGAATTTGTGAAGTCCTGTTTTCCTCTTGGATAAAATCAAACATCTACTAACACTTCATTGAATGTTAGTAAAGTCTGAATGTCTATCTGCCTACCTACATACCTACCTACCTAACATCTACTAAGCCTTTATTGAATGTTAGTAAAGTCTGAATGTCTAAATCAGGGTTACCTACATACCTACCTACCTAACATGCTCGTTAAGCTTTAATTGGTGGCTCGCATGATACGCCAGCTTAGGCTATAATATATCAATATAACACAGCCAATACATTTTTTAAATGTGCTGCATACATATACACAATAAAAATGGAAGCATCTGCATTGTGTTTTGCCTTTCACCTCAATTCACTATGTTTCCATAAGAGGGTTAACTAGCAAACCTGGCAACCAGCACGTTTACAGCATTTTTGCAACACCGGCTCACTTGACCGCAGTGCAGTGCACGCTTTCAGGTCACGATCGTCCAGGTAGCCACTGCAAAATGGATCGATTTCTTATTCAAAAAAGACAAAAAACAGACGTAACGAATATTGAAGATAAAGAGTCCGTGGAAGCCGCAAACGAAGATCAACATGACGCCGGAGAGGGGACAAGCAGGCAAGCTGCAGGTGTTCAGAGTAAAAAACGGAAGGTACGGGGCATACAAGATGAGCACAGGAAATTTCAAGAGAAATGGACAGACGAATTCTTATTTATTCTACATGGCACGACCCCTCTGTGCTTGATTTGCAAACAATCCCGTGCCTGTTTCAAACAAAGCAACTTGGAGCGCCATTTCAAAACGGCGCATCTGAATTTCAATGAAAGTTATCCACCTGGCAGCGAACTTAGAAAGAGAAAACGGCACAGCTTACTGCTTCACTTTGTGTGCAGCAACGTCTTATTCACAGAACAACCTCTACTGCAGAGTGTTTAACAGAGGCATCTTTTGAGATAGCGTGGATTTTGGTGCGGGCAAAAAACACAGGAAATTCTCTGACTCAGAAATGGTAAAAGACTGCTTTTATTTATTCAGCAGAAATACTGTTCAAAGACTTTGCAAACAAGGACGCCTGTTTCAAACAAAGATTAAGTTGTGGATTCACAGATCCGAATCAATGAAAGTTATCCACCTGGCAGTGAACTTAGAAAGAAAGCGGACAGCTGTCTACTGCAGATGTTTCAGAGCACAGATATCACCGATATCACCGTTTAGTTGTGTGTTTGGGAGAGATTCCCAAAAGAGAACTATTTTTGAGAGGAAATGTTGTCCTTACTACCACTCCATGGACAAACAAGAGGTGAGGAGTTCTGAACGATGGTGCCCTGAGAGGCAAAGAAAAGGGTCTTGGCCTCTATGAAAAAAAAAAGAAAAAAAATAATTCAACTGCTGGTCCAAACTTGCAAGTGTAGTCACCTTGTATCAAAGCTCAGAAACAGTGAATTCAAAAACGTGATGCAAATGGTTGTGCATGTAGTAAATTATATTGTTTCAAGAGCACTAAACCACAGGCATGGTTGTGCATGTATTAAATTATATTGTTTCAAGAGCACTAAACCACAGGCAGTTCAGACAGTGAATTGAAGACTATGACACAGAATACAGTGATCTTTTGATGCATAGTGAAGTAAGATGGTTGTCCCGTGGAAAGGTGCTGGAGCGGTTTCTCAGCCTTCTTCCTGAAGTTTGCACTTTCTTGGACAGCAAGGGGAAACACCAGCCAGAGTTGACAGACCCACATTGGATTGTACAGCTGGCCCTCCTCACTGACATTACCTGTCACCTGAACACTCTCAACTTGCAGCTCCAAGGGAGAGACAAGCTTCCAAGTGACATGCTGAAGATAATCAGAGCATTCCAAACCAAAATAACAGCTCTGTGGATACCTGACAGAGAACTAATCCACTTCCCAAAACTCAGAGCAACAATCTCAAATGACCCATTGCTACATCAGCACTTCAGCTACGGAGGATTTGTTGAAGTTTTGGAGGAGCTGAAGGATGAGTTTGAATCCAGATTCAGTGATGTGAATGAACATAAGGACATTTTCAATTTTATTGAAAACCCTTTCCATGTGGATGTATCCTCTCTCACTCCAACCATCACACAGCTCTGCCCTGATAATCGTGCTGCTTTGGAAAGTGAAATAATTGAACTGCGAACGAATGACATTCTCCAAGCTGAACTCAGAACAGGTGTTGGTCACTTTTGGAGCTTGGTTTCTGAAGCAGACTTCCCCACTTTGAAACCACTTGTACAGAAAGTGATGTCTTTCTTTATGAGCACATACACATGTGAGTCAACCTTTTCAACCATGAACACTATTAAGAGGAAACAGAGAAACCGGCTGACCCATGCTCATCTTGAATGCCTCACTGTGATTGCAACAACAAATTATAAATACAACATGAAGAAAGTCAAAGACATGCATGCCAGCTTCCGCTCATCTCAGTACTAAGGTAAATATGGTCTTAATTGAAAATGTATTGGCTGTGTTGTATCTTTTTTTGTGGGATGACTTGTTTATATGTAGAAAAATGTTAATCTGTGTGCGTGACTTGGAATATCATTACAAAAGTGGCTCTCCTCTTGACTTTGCTCTGCTAATGTGGCTCTTTTGCAAAAAATAGTGAGGATCACTGGTCTAAATGAACAGAAACAAATGTTCCTTTGTGTGAAATGCAGTCACCTTTATTTAGCCTACCTGGCAGAGCATCTCAGTTACAATACCAGAACTGACAACAAACAGTGAACCTGCTCTACATGAATATATCAATTCATAAAGAGAGCAGCTCTGATTGGATCGCTCCACAACTTATCCCACCACCACCAAGCTAAGGCAGCTGTGATTGGATGTCCCTCTGAACTCATCCAACCTTTAACACAACCAAAGTAGCTGTGATTGGATAGATTCATCACTTGTCTCTACTTCCTACATGACCATATTAGGTCTGATTGGATTAAGTGTAGTTTATATAAGGCTGTCACTTTAGTGCATTAATTAGATTAATTAATAACAACACAAATTAATGAGTTATAAAAATTAATCACAGATTAATCATAGCACACAAACATTTTAATATTGTCCAGCTGGAGGACCCGTACATGGCAGTGGCACATGTCACTACACACATGCGTCTCTAGTCAAACCAAACAAAGCCCAGGTGACAACAGGAATGGCATATTTAAGACTTAGTCTGATTTTATTTTTGAATGTATTTATCTATATTTGTACTACATTCTTTAATAATCCATCAGGCCTAATTGTTTTGCTGGATGTCCTCGACCTTTTTCTTATTTTGAATTTGATTTATGAAACACACTTAAAGTGTAATTTGAGTTGCCTGATTGAGCTTAGAATTTTCTGGACAAGTTGCCCTGACTTTGGTTTTATTTAGTCACCAATAAAAATGTGGATTTACAAATCTTCACTTCTTAGTGTATTCATTTGATTAGTCCTGCACTACAATTTTATAATATCCTAGAATTCAAATTCTTTATTTGGGTACTTTAAGCAGATATGAGATTAAAATGTGATTAATTAGATTAATTTTTTAATCGTCTGACAGCACTAGTTTATATATACCTGTCACTTAATTTCTGCTCCAGTGTTAATGTTAATTATTTAAACTCTAATTTTATTTTTAACAGGCATTCTAATTTCTACTGTAAAGGTAACTTCTTTTTTTTGCAGTTTATTTATGTTGGACATTCCAACTGCTGCTGAGTACAGTTCTATAATTTGCACAGTATTTAATTTTTAGTGGAATCCCCACTGCTAGATTGTACAGTCTAATTATTATTTGTATTTTGCTGTATATAACCTGTGTTTTTATCTATTTTATTTCTGTTATCTGCATGTTTTTGCTCTGTACTCCTATCTATCTATCTATCTATCTATCTATCTATCTATCTATCTATCTATCTATCTATCTATCTATCTATCTATCTATCTATCTATCTATCTATCTGTCTATCTAAGTCTGTCAGACATTTTAGTCTATTTTTTATTTGTTGATGTAAATGTCAGTTTAGTCTGAGCTCTTGTTTTTATTAGTTACTGTGTAGTTCAATCAGGGAAAATGGTTATTAATAAAAAATAAGTTCACTGTGACGTTTGCTTCCTGTTTGTGACCTTTGCCCTCCATGCTGGTGATCATCTGCTCCCTCACACGCTAGCATGACTCAGGCTGAGCCGTCCTCTCATGTTTACTGTCGTGTCAGCTGACTGTTTGCTTCCTGCTAAAGTAAATTTACTCTGTAATGCATCAGCAGAGGCTCACAGCAGCGGGCCTGTCCCAGCACAGCCCTGTACGCTCTGTCATTACCTCTGAACATCAGACTGAGACTTCAAATATGTTCATATCAAACAGCATCAGGAGCAGACCCAGTCTGACAGAGTCCACATCCACCCAGGTCCTGGTCTTCTGGTCCTAGTCTTTGTCTTCAGTCCTTCAGGCTGGAACTGGACCTTGGTTCCCTGGTCTAATGGCCCTTTTCCATTAGCCCTACTCTACTCGCCTTGTGCTGCTTTTCCATTAGCCCCAGTCGCCTGCCCAACGGGGTGCAGTGTCGCTGTAAACAGCTGAGCGGCTCTGCGGTGACGTCATTTTGAGCGCGACACAACAATCTGTGGCTTTTTGTCACAAACTGAGTAAAAAAGGAAAGCAGAAGAAGGCTGCAGGTGGTAAGAAGAAATACCCCTTGAGAAGCACAGGAGAGTTTTGGAAGCTATACAACAGAATGAAGCCGAGGACGAGAGCAATCCAGCTGCAAAGAAAAGACGGATGAGGGTAAGCTAATGGGAGCTACCGCTAGCATGCTAGGTCGTCACGCTCATGACTCATTGATGACGACATTATCTGACCAATCAGTAGCCGGCAGTCGGTGACGTCATCTTTTAGTATGGACTCAGCTCGCTTGGAACCAGAGCGGAGTAGGTACTAAAACTAGCTTGTTTTAGGAGGTACCAGGCTAGTGGAAACACGCTGCTAATCGAGTAGAGCTGAGTAGAGTAGGGCCAAGGGGTGCTAGTGCAAAAGGGCCATATGACCCTGAGGCTGATGGGACTTCTGAGCGGTTTGATGGTCTTTGCTGTCTTCAGCTGAGATGCAGCATCAGCTGATCTTCTTCTCTGCTCCAACACAAACCCTCATGAGGAAACAAATTCCTCTCGTTCCTGTTTTCTGCCAAAAGAACAAATTCCAGGACCAGAGCCAGAGGCCTGCTCCCTCACCAGGTGACGGTCTGTTTGACTTCCTAGTTCCTCGTGAGGGGCACGTGGACTTGTGGACTGAGACCTTTCTGGGACAGTGAGCTCTGAGCTCAGAGAAATGAAGAAGACTGCAGAGACACCCACGGGCTGAAGAAGGCTGAAGCTCACGCTGTGGCGAGGACTTAGGTCAGAGGTCAGAGCCGTCACTCAGGACGTCGCTTCAGTACCCTTTGAAGAGATCACTTCAGTCTTCAGCCTAGAGACAGCTACATGGAGTTGTGTTGACCTTTGACCCAGACATACCAGGCCCTGAGGATGAAGTTTGATTCCTGATCTGTGAAATAAAGATGAAGTCCTATTTCGTCTGTCAGGTGATCAGACTTTAACCTGCTGTTAGCCACATGCTAGCTCGCTGTCCACATTCAACCCACAATGCACCTCTTTAAGGTTCCCTACTTACCCCGCCAAGGAAACCATGCTTCTGCTGTTTTTCATTCTTTAGTTAGTTATTTAAAGGGACTGTGAGGAGTTTCTAAGTAATAACAAAAAAGTCTCCCTTTCAGATATCTGCCTGATGGAAATACACACTTTAAGATGAGTTTTATAACATCTAAATAGGTTATCTATAAATGCTATTCCTTAGCCTTCTGGTCGGGTCGGACAGGGCTGGACTGGCCTGGATACTCAACTTCAGGAACAAGACAATTAAAACTAGAGCAAATTTATATTATTCAGACACGTCTTAGAGCACCGGGCTGTAAGTAGACATATGTAGCCGGCTACAAAACTACAATAAGTTTTCCAAAAACTGCTTGTTGTCACACATCAAAAACTACCGCTACGTAACTAGAAAGAGATACATTACCTCGTGGCTTTGCATCCTGTAAGTTGTTGAAAAAAGAAGTTGTAAAGCAATGCAGAGTTCTGAGGAAGGTCTGAGCTGCATTCATTAGCATCACAACAAACACACACTTTGGCTTGGGTCACGTCTTTTGGTGCGTTCCAGTTGTAGTCAGAAGTAGGAATTTCTGAGTTCCGAGTAGGAAACTGCAACTGGAACGTCCCCGAAGTCAGAATTTCCTACTGGGAACTCGATGAAACCTCACCACCCCCGAGTTGACAATGGAAGATGGATGCCCCCAGTGTGAACAGTTATTTAGCTCCTGTAATAATCCATTTATTGTCACTTCTGACTGGGGTGTGTCGCTCTAGATCAGCTGTATACATAGTATTGTTAGACTTATATTTACAAAAATGCTGCCATAGTGATAATCACATTCTTCATGTGATATTTGTGAACAACAACACAGGGCGTGCTAACAACAGCTAACAATAGCCTGGTAGATCAGCATGTTTTTTCAGACTTCAACTGGAACGCTGATAAGTCGGAGATGATGTCACTCCCAGTTCTGAGGTTACTGGAACGCAGCATTACCACAGTCGCCGTGCGTGCTCATGGGTAGCAGAGTCTTTACGTCACCGGTTATAGATTCTCCTCACAGCACCTTTAAGTTGTAAATCTGTTTGTCAATGAGTTTTATGTTAGTTATTGTGTTTGTTAGTCAGTGTTTGTTTGTTTGTCGGTTAGTGAGTTGGTTTTATAGTTTGCCTGTTGCTTTGTTACTTCGTTAGATAGTGTTTGTTATTTGTCTGTTTTTTAGTTTGTTTGTTGTGAGATTGTTTGTTTGCTTGTTTGTGAATTTGGGAGTCTGTTTGTTAGTTTTTTTTTTTTTTTAGTTTGCTAGTTCGTTTGCTAGTTTGTTAGGTTTTTTCTAGTTTTTTTGTTTGTTTATTACAACCCCAAAACCAGTGAAGTTGGCACGTTGTGTAAATCGTAAATAAAAACAGAATACAATGATTTGAAAACCCCTTTCAACTTATATTCAATTGAATACACAGCAAAGACAAGATACTTAATGTTCAAACTGGTAAACTTTGTTATTTTTTGCAAATATTAGCTCATTTGGAATTTGATGCCTGCAACATGTTTCAAAAAAGCTGCACAAGTGTCAAAAAAGACTGAGAAAGTTGAGGAATGCTCATCAAACACTTATTTGGAACATCCCACAGGTGAACAGGCTAATTGGGAACAGGTGGGTGCCATGATTGGGTATAAAAGCAGCTTCCCTGAAATGCTCAGTCATTCACAAACAAGGATGGGGCGAGGGTCACCACTTTGTGAACAAATGTGTGAGCAAATTGTCCAACAGTTTAAGAACAACATTTCTCAACCAGCTATTGCAAGGAATTTAGGGATTTCATCATCTACGGTCCGTAATATCATCAAAAGGTTCAGAGAATCTGGAGAAATTACTGCACGGAAGCAGCAAGGCCCAAAACCAGCACTGACTGCCGGTGACCTTTGATCCCTCAGGCGGTACTGCATCAAAACCTCATCACTGTGTAAAGGATATCACCACATGAGCTCAGGAACACTTCAGAAAAACACTGTCAGTAACTACAGTTCGTCTACATCTGTAAGTGCAAGTTAAAACTCTACTATGCAAAGCCAAAGCCATTTATCAACAACACCCAGAAACACCACCGGCTTCACTGGGCCGAGCTCATCTAAGATGGACTGATGCAAAGTGGAAAAGTGTTCTGTGGTCTGACCAGTCCACATTTACAATTGTTTTTGGAAACTGTGGTCGTCGTGTCCTCTGGACCAAAGAGGAAAAGAACCATCTGGACTGTTATAGGCGCAAAGTTCAAAAGCCAGCATCTGTGATGGTATGGGGGTGTATTAGTGCCCAAGGCATGGGTAACTTACACATCTGTGAAGGCACCATTAATGCTGAAAGGTACATACAGGTTTTGGAGCAACATATGTTGCCATCCAAGCAACGTCTTTTTCATGGACGCCCCTGCTTATTTCAGCAAGACAATGCCAAGCCACATTCTGCACGTGTTACAACAGCGTGGCTTCGTAGTAAAAGAGTGCAGGTACTAGACTGGCCTGCCTGTAGTCCAGACCTGTCCCCCATTGAAAATGTGTGGAGCATTATGAAGCGTAAAATACAACAACAGAGACCTCGGACTGTTGAACAACTTAAGCTGTACATCAAGCAAGAATGGGAAAGAATTCCACCTGAAAAGCTTCAAAAATTGGTCTCCTCAGTTCCCAAACGTTTACTGAGTGTTGTTAAAAGGAAAGGCGATGTAACACAGTGGTAAAAATGACCCTGTGACAACTTTTTTGCAACGTGTTGCAGCCATTAAATTCTAAGTTGATGATTATTTGCAAAAGAAAACAAAGCTTCTCAGTTGGAACATTAAGTATCTTGTCTTTGCTGTGTATTCAATTGAATATAAGTTGAAAAGGATTTGAAAATCATTATATTCTGTTTTTATTTAAGATTTACACAACGTGCCAACTTCACTGGTTTTGGGGTTGTAGTAAGTTAGATTGTTAGTCTGTTTTTTAGTCTCTAAGTTAGTTTGTTTAAATTAAAGGTGGACATAGAGGAGAGTCAGAGAATGTTGTTCATGGCAGAAGGTTCAGATCCATTTTTGTTTGTCAGCAGCATCAGTGTTACATAAACGTGACCCTGATATCCAGTGACACGCTGCAGAGATTTTGCTGTCTCTCTTTTTTAGAGCGTCTTTGTGTCAAACTGAAACTCCACTCTGACTGCCTCTGCCCCGTCTGACTTGATTTTTGACTTCTTACTTGTCATCTCTGCTGACTGCCTCTGGGGAGACTGAGACTATGTCAGGCATGCAGAGCCAGTGGGACATGTTACTGGTCCTGGACCTGGCCTTTGGTTCTGGTCGCTGCTCTTTGGACTCAGACTGGTGAAGGACCCTCCTCTCTCTGCTCCGTGGTTTGATTGACAGCTGTCAGGCTGGATGACGTGACTGTCTGTCTGTTATTCAGGACTCAGTCTGTGAACAGGTCTCTTCTGGTTTCAGGTCTCAGTCTGTGAACAGGTCTCTTCTGGTTCCAGGTCTCAGTCTGTGAACAGGTCTCTTCTGGTTTCAGGTCTCAGTCTGTGAACAGGTCTCTTCTGGTTTCAGGTCTCAGGCTTGAACACAGCTGCTCTGATCAGCTCAGGCAGAGGCTGAAACTGGTGTGGGAGTTTAGTGAAATGTGAAACTGTGCCTTTAAGAGCGTGGGCGAGCGGGAGGAAAGAATGTAGGGAAGAGAGAGAGGGCCGAGCGAGCCTCTCAGACTCCAGCGTGGGCCTTTAATTACCTCAGCCGAGTGTGGGCTGCAGGCGACGGCCAGTTTTCACTCAGAGTCTGAAGCTGTGACATTTGTGCAGGTGAAGTGTTTGTGTGGGCTGACAGAACAACACGCCGTGACTGCGGGCCATGAGACTTACGGGAACGTGACGGCGTGGAGAAGCCGAGGAGCCTGGGTAAACACATCGTCTTAAAATGGTGGTGTTTACACGCTCGCAGCCTCAGGCTCGGCTTTAAGAAGACTCTGATATTCAGTGGGTGTCATCCAAAAACCACAGAACAGATCTTTTTAGAAACGACAGAAACGGAGATGTTGATCCAGACTACGACGGCGATTACACAAACAGGGAGGCTGTTGCGTTTGTCTGCAGCTAAAAGCAGCCGAGCCAACATTCTGTTTGTTTTCATCACATTCAGAGTCAAAAAAAGATCCTCCTGGTTTGGCAGCAGACGCCCTGTATTCATGCTCCTGCTGTTCTGGGTTTGATCCAGTCTGTGTATGTCTGCAGAGACCCCCATGACCCCTGTCCACTGTCTCTGCCAATAAAGGCACCAAAATGACTAAAAAGCCCCAAGTGGACTAAAACTAAAGCCCCTTTTCCACCAGAGGGTTCAGTTCAGTAGTGTTGTGCTCAAGGCCACACTATCCCAGACTAAGACGAGACCGAGACCATAATACACCGAGACCAAGACAAGACTTTTGGGAGTCGAGACTGAGTTGAGACCAAGACCGTTAAAATCAATTTTCAAAACCATGACAAGGTTGAACAGTTTTGGGGGTGTCCATCAGTCACACATGAACTGAAGCTTTTTGTTGTTTGTTCCTCCTTATTCACATAAATGAAGCTGAAGAACAGCAGATCAGTACTGGTCTGGATCGGTCTTGTTGGACCTTGCCAGTCTGAGACCAAGACAAGACCAAGACCTTCAAAATGTGGTCTTAAGACCGGTCTTGCAGAACACAATACTACAGTTTGGTTCCTCTTGGTCCACCTCTCTTTTTGTGGCGTTTCCATAGCCTAAAACCAGAACAGGACCCCTTAAGAGCAAACCTTACGTCCTACTTTTTGGACCCTTCTGTTGGGGTGCCAAGCATACCGATCCGACCCCAGAAGGCGGAGCTAGAAACACTACAGTCCACTGATTGGTTGAAGGAGACGTCACATAACCCCGTCATGTTTAAATCTCCACTCGTCTTTGTGAAGCTAACTCTCGCGGCACACAGCCTTCTCTAAACAAAGCCTGGCTGTACTTCGTAACAAAAAGCCACATGCTGATCACAGAACGAAGAATCATGGATGTCTTCATCGTTGCTCTTTGTTTACTGTGTCCCGTTTTCCTCTTTGTTGTATTTAGTAGCTGCTATGACGTCATGCTATCAGCATCTAGCTTAACCCCAAGAAGGGTTCAGTTGGAAACGTAAACAGGGTCAGGCTTTACCGATCCAGCCTGAGCCAAACCGTGCCGATCCATACCAGACCACTTGGTGGAAACAGGGCTAACAAATCTTTAAAGATCTTCCACCAGCTCACAGGAGGAACAGACAAGCACACAAATGAAGACGGCTAACATCAGAGTTCACCTGCAGGAGCACCTGGTGAGAAAAGGGCTGAAGACCTTTACCTCAAAGTCTGAAGCTCCACAAAGAGAGTCACACACATCTGAGAGAAACCTTCAGAAGGTCATGAGCAAGAGGTGGTCATGTTGCCTTGCAGTGCAGCTGGATCCAATTCAACTTCTTCAGTTCCTGAAGGAGAACGAGGCACGGCCATGACGTGATGATGGCTGCAGGCCTGTTAGCCTGTTAGCCTGTTAGCGCTGCCTGCTCCTGTTTTTGCTCAGCGTGGATGTGAACAGATGTTTTTGTAGCCTCTTCATCAGAGCTGAGGAACATGAGCCATCAAATGAAGAACTCTGAGGAACAGATGTGTCTGTAGGACTCGGTTTATACTTCTTTACTCTGATGATACTCTGCTGAGGAGCTAACAAAGGGTTTATCCACAGTCGCTGTGATAATGTGCTGATGCTCTCAGAGTTTCTGTTCCGCTGTGGCTGTCTGCAGAGCTCAGGAGTTTCTGATTTAGACTTCAAAGCTGAACCATCCTCTCCTCTCACACCTCAGGTCAGACGGACGAGGCTCCCTCAGAGTGTGAGGGTGAATGCATATTGCTGCCTCTCCTCCCACAGCTGTGGTGAAGTCTTAAAGCTTTCTGCTGCTCCTGTCTGCAGGCTGACTCAGATTTATAGAGAAACAACAATGAGAGCTGTTAGCATTAAAACCACTTCACTCCTGCAGATGTGGAACTGAGCGGTTCAGTGTTCTGTTTGTAATCACTCAAAGATGTTTCTTCAGATTCTAAAGAAAAGCTCCCCAGCATTAAAGACGCTCTGTGACCTTAACAATGACCTTTGAGGTAAAATATTCTTTTAAGCTTACAGGAACATGATGATCATCAGACTCCACGACCTTGACCTTTGATCTTTGACTTGTTAGCCTGGCCAGGTCATCCTTTTTTTTTTTTTTTTTAAAGAAAATCACTCAGACTGTCTGCACCCAACAATCTTTGAGGCTGGACGACAGTTAGTGATCAACACCACAAGCTATGATAATAATAATAATAATAATAACAACAACAACAACAATAATAATAATATTAAAATAATAATAATAATAATAATAATAATAATAATAATGATAATAATAATAATAATAATAATAATAATAATAATAATAACAACAACAACAACAATAATAATAATAATAATAATAATAATAATAATAATAATAATAATAATAATAATAATAATAATAACAACAATAATAATAATAATAATAATAATAATAACAACAACAATAATAATAAAATAATATTAATAATAATAATAATAATAATAATAACAACAACAACAACAACAATAATAATAATATTAAAATAATAATAATAATAATAATAATAATAATAATAATAACAATAATAATAATAATAATAATAATAATAATAATAATAATAATAATAATAATAATAATAATAATAATAATAATAATAATAATAATAATAATAATAACAATAATAATAATAATAATAATAATAATAATAATAATAATGATAATAATAATAATAACAACAACAATATTAAAATAATAATAATAATAATAATAATAATAATAATAATAATAATAACAACAACAATAATAATAATATTAAAATAATAATAATAATAATAATAATAATAATAATAATAATTATAATAATAATAATAACAACAACAATAATAAAATAATAATAATAATAATAATAATAATAATAATAACAACAACAATAATAATAAAATAATAATAATAATAATGATACATTATATTTTCAAAGCACATTTCATTTAGAAAAATCTCTCTGTCTGAAGCAGATCTGCTCTTCTCCTTCTTGGTCTGTCATCATGATAACTCACATTACTCAGTAGCCTCTGTGTTTCCCACAGACGAGTCCACAGCTGTAAACAGACCCTCCTCACATTCTTCTGTCTTTGTGAGCGGTGGAGCTCTTCAGGGTGAAGGCCCTCTGCATTCCTTCACGCTAACATCTTGTTTTTCTGGACTCACGGGGCCTGAAAACACCTCGGCTCACCGAGCTAAAGCACCGGAGCTCAACCAGGCCCCCTGCAGAGGGTCTCAGGTCTGAGTCCACCACTGATGTAAGGACTCAGACCACAGCAGACTTTTCCACTTTGCCTCAGTCCATCTCCATCTCTGGTGTTGTTGATGTTTGTCTTTGTCTTTGCATGGTAGAGTTTGACCTTTGACCTTGTGGATGTAGAGATGAGCTGTGTTAACTGACACGATGATGCTGCTTTACGATGCAGGTCACAGGCATTCAGTGTTGGTTTCCGTCCCTGCTGCAGAGGACTCTGGTATTTCCTGAATCGTTGATGTTTTGGGTGTTGAATAATATTTCCTCACAGTTTTAGTCAGAGTGAACGTTTCCCATCAGAGCTGCTCCTGTTTTACACATTAATGACTCCCACCTGCTCACCTGTTTCCTGCTCACCTGCTCACTTGCTCACCTGTTTCCTGCTCACCTGCTCACCTGGGCAGTGATCTAATCAGCTGTTCCTTTCCCAGTCTTCTGTTGCTCCCTCACAGCTTGTTTACACTGTAAAAAGGTTGTTGTAAATTTTACAGTAAGTTCCTGCCAACAGGATGACAGTACATTCCAGTAAATGTCTTTACAGCAGCAGCATTACTCTGCTTTAACTAACAGGAATATTATTATTATTATTTCTATGAATTTATTTAGTCCTGTATTTTCATTCAAGGAATCTTGACTGCCTTTCAGCTTACAGCGTTATTACTGTTTTATCAAGAACTACATCTTTATTGTTTTTCCATTTACACTATCATGATTCTAAGACTTTTTAATGTATTTCAAATTACAGTTAACTTTCTGTATTTTAGTCATATAATGATGTCTTTAACTATTTTACTGACCATGTATTAGCATGATATACTTTTGTAAAATAAAAGAAAAAAATCACATATTTTTTATGTAATAAAATACATTTACTCAAACAGTAGTTCACTCAAATATGTAAAACATGATAATAATAAAAAAAAAAAAACATCTTACCTGTTAATCGGTCAGTTTTCCTGGAAAAGTGTTTTTTTTTTCTCCTGATCCATTAACATTTTCAGTATTTACTGTACGGACATTTTACAGTAAATAACTGTAGATTTTACTGTAAATGCTGTCAATTTTACATAAATTCAGAATGTTTTTCCACCATATATTCCATTTACAGTAATTTACTGTATAGCTGTTTACAGTAGGTAGCTGCAGATGTTACAATTAAATACCTTAAAGTTTATAAAATCAGTTACATTGTTACCTCCGCCAAGGAGGTTATGTTTTCAGGAGAGTTTGTTTGTCTGTCTGTGAACAAAATAGCTCAAAAAGTTATGGATGGATTTTGATGAAATTTTCAGGAAATGTTCAGCATGGGAAAAGGAAGAACTGATTCAATTTTGGTGTTGATCAGGATCAGCATCTGGCCGCCATGGCGAAAAATGTGATTTCTGTGAATAACTACTGAACTAAAATAGATATCATTAGAAATCCAATTGCTAATGGTATGTTTTCATGGTCAAGGAATCAAAATATTTAGATGAAATAAAGGTAGGACTAATACTTTTGGTCAAAATGACAATATGGAAGAGGACTGTGGCGCTGGCGGAGGTCTGCGCTCTCCGAGTGCTTTTCTAGTTGGAACATGTTTTGGGCATCAAATTCAAGCAGAATGAATATTTGTGACAAAACAATAAAGTTTATGTTTGAACATCACATTTCTGCCTCTGTGGAGAGTTTAGATTTTTATTTAGGCTTTTATTTGTTCTTTAGATGATGTGTAGCTGAAGTTATTTCATAAACAGGCTGTTAGTTCCCATCGTCCCCCCTTCAGTCGTCTTTGCTGAAGAGCGTTTACTTTAAAGGTGCTATGAGGAGAATCTATTTCTGCCGACATAAAGACTCTGTTACCCATGAGCACGTGTGGCGACTGTGGTAAAGACGTGACCCAAGCCAAAGTGTGTGTTTGTTGTGATGCTAATGAATGCAGCTCAGACCTTCCTCAGAACTCTGCATTGCTTTACAACTTCTTTTTTCAACAACTTACAGGATGCAAAGCCACGAGGTAATGTATCTCTTTCTAGTTACGTAGTGGTAGTTTTTGATGTGTGACAACAAGCAATTTTTGGAAAACTTAGAATCATAGTTTTGTAGCCGGCTATATATGGCTACTTACAGCCCGGTGCTCTAAGACGTGTCTGAATAATATAAATTTGCTCTAGTTTTAATTGTCTTGTTCCTGAAGTTGAGTATCCAGTCCAGTCCAGCCCTGTCCGACCCAACCACGAAGCTAAGGGATAGCATTTATAGATAACCTATTTAGATGCTATAAAACTCATCTTAAAGTGTGTATTTCCATCAGGCATGTATCTTAAAGTGTGTATTTCCATCAGGCATGTATCTAAAAGTGTGTATTTGGTCTCTGTTAAACTGTAGACGCTGTCAGGCTCTCTGTTTGTTCTGAAGTCTCCAGATCACTCGTGTAAAGTTACATCCATGTCAACAGGAGCTCTGCTCCTCAAATATTGGCTCTGAGACGAGCAAACACGACGAGAGGAGGAGGAAGTGGGTCAGAGGAGACCACGGAGACGCCTGCTCCTGGTCTGCACTCGACCCGGGTCATGGAGGCCACAGAGGAATCCTGGGCTCTGATTGGACGTCCTCCACGACCTCGTATCTCCGTTATTAATCTTAGCACGCCATGGCGTCACACGGGAACGCTGTCACGGGAATGCTGCGGCCCGTCAGTCTCACGGCGATCGAGTTTCATCAACAAACCTGAGACGGTTTCAGTCTCACCTGGACTCCTCCACACAGGCCGAGCAGGTGTTTGTGCAGGAGCATCAGAGTCCTCGGTGACCTCCAGAGCCTCATGAAGACAGATGATGGACGCATTAGCCCTTTAATTAACTAAAATAATCTATTAACCCTTTACCTACCTGCTCAGCTGTTAGGAAGAGGTCATCCATAAATTCAGGGATATTTAATGTTCATTTACAGATGTTTTCTTAAAGATTTTAAAAGCTAACTGCTGATGACATAAAAATGCACAAATATTTGGGACAAAATCAGTTAAATTGGCGAAATGTTTGTGAATAAATGAGCAAAAAATAACTTAAAATAGATGATAATGAGTTTGACAAACACAAAAACTGTTTTTTAATAAACTAAATATTAAATTAATAAATATGTTAAAGTATTTCAAGTAATAATAAAGATATGAAAAGTAACGTTTAGCTTTTTCATTCCTACACAAATAAAATATCAGTTATTTTGGTTTGTTTGAAGGTTTTTTCTGTATCTTAAAATATTTACAGAAAAGAATGAGAATTTTTTTTTAATACTAAATGTTTTGGGATTTTTTTTTCCTCTGCCAAACAGTTGGAGTTAAAGGGTTAAATACACGGTCATTGATTTTACATTGTACTGTAACATCTACAGCTGCCTACTGTGAACAGCTATGCTGTAAATGACTGTGAAGGCAAAATATGGTGGAAAAATCAGATTTTTGTAAAAATTTACAGCATTTACAGTCAAATCTACAGTAACTTACTGTAAAATGTCCATAAAGTAAATAATGAAAATGATAATGATCAGGATAAAAACACTTTTCCAGGAAAACTGACCAAAAGCAGGAAACATTTTTAGATAATATTTCATATATTTGGGTGAACCATCGTTTGATTAAATGTGTTTTATTTTATGAAGATGTATGTATTATTTATGAATGTATTTTATTTACAAAATTATATCTTTCCAATAAATGGTCCATAAAACAGTTAAAGATATATTTATATATATTAAAATAAGGAGCGTTTGCTGTAATTTAAAATGCATTACAAAGTTGTAGAATAATGATAATGTAAATAAACAGTAAGATCCTTATTTGATGATTCAGTAATAATGCTGTAAAGTGAAAAACTGTAATGATACCTTAAATATAAATACAGTAATTAGACAGTAATAGAACATACAATAAATTTACTGTCATCTTGTTGCCAGTTCATTCCTGTAAATCTACACCAACCCTTTTACAGTGTGATCAAACCCTGAGAGGAGCTTAGTTAGTCTCTGATAGGCTGCTGACCTTTGACCCTGTCCTGAAGTAAAACTGATGTGATGGATTAAAAATGCAGAAGCTTCATTTCAAACTCAGGCTGATGCCTGTTTTATGATTTAATCTGAGTCTGTGGTTCTTTATCTGTTTCAGTCCCTGCAGGTTTAATAATGTTGTTTAATGTCTGCAGTAAAATATTTAACAAAGTTTAAAAACTCAACGTGAACTTTACAAAAACAGAGAGAACAGGATCATCGTGTCCGAGTCTACATCAACAGTTTCTCATGTCTCAGACTCTCCAGCAGAAACTAGGAGGAGGAACAGGAGTGAACCTGCAGCTGTCCTTTTCATTCTTTATTTTATACTTTGGACTTCATAGTTTTTATCTTTTTCATCACTTTTGTCCGACCCGTATTGTTCTCCGTTAACTTATTTAAATGTATTTATTCAAAGTGTTTTGGGTTTATGGTAAAGTTTAAAGTTTAATGTAAATTAGTTTAATGTAGATGCTGATGCACTACCTGATCAGGACAGATAAATAAAAGTGGTCTGATGCTCCATTTCCACATCAGTGCACAAACATGTACCGATGATAACAGTTTTCTTTCTTTTATCAGACGTGTACATTTTTCATGTACCTGTACATGTTTCAGCAGAAACTTCCTGAGAAGTGTCAGCTGATCTCTGACGTGTTGATCTACGTGTCTATTACTAATAAATCTGAAGACATAACGAACACCGTTAACTGGACTGATGATTTTAACAGACTCTGTCCAACAGATGAGACTGAAGCTCATGAGGAGCAGAGAGAATCAGGAGCTGCTGCAGGATAAAAACTCCACACAGGTGAGCGTGAGGCCGAGGTCAAAGGTCACTGATCACCTGTCTGCATATTCTCTGTCTTTAACGTCCACAGTTTGGTCTCTCTGCAGCTTTGTCTGAATTACTCAGTAAATGTGTAAATAATCTTTATAGGATTTGCTTTTAGTTTTGTTTCCAAGCCCTTTGTATATTTTTATATTCTTTATATTTTTATATTTTGTGTCTTATATAGGCAGAGTGATGTACATGCTGTTATTTTTTATACTTAAGTCTGTTTTTTATTCTATTAATGCTGTCACCTTTGCTGCTGTAACTCTGTAAATTTCCCCGCATGGGACGAATAAAGGTTTATTCTATTCTATTCTTCTATTCTATTAACATTTGCAAAGTGTACTTTTGAAAATACAAACTTATAATACATTTAAGTCAATAAATTACAGACTGTTGGTTCCTGAACAGAAGCTGTAAACATAGATATAGAGAAATTAAAAACTAGACTGTCGTATATTTAATCAAATAAGGAGTAGGACTAAATAAGTTCAGACTTCTCCTTTCTCAGTGTGACCTGCTGCACCTGCAGGAGAACATAAACAGTTTACCTTCTTTGTTTTTTGGTGTGTGCATTTTTAATCATTTCTCTCAGTTATTTTATCAGTTAAATAAAAACAGCTCAGAAAAGATTCAAGAGCAGAAACAAAAGCAAAAGTCAGAGTGAGAAACAAACTGCAGGAATAAAACCAGATGAATGAACATCAAGAGGAACGAAGCTCCATAAATCCAATCAGAAACACCTGAGCTCTGCTCTAAGGCCCGCACAGGTGTGTCAGGTAACAGGTACGGCCCCTGAGTGGCAGCTGGTTAACCAGGATCAGACTTCAGGAAGTCCCCTGGTGTAAAGTTTGGTTTGTTCTGTAATTTCTAACTCAAACAGTCTCTCTGATATTTCACTTTCTGTTTGGAGAACTTCCCCGCTGCTGCTCGGAATAAAATGATAAATAACCTCAGGTGATGTCAGCGCTTAGACTCATGGACGGGAAACATGACGAGCAGCTTCCAGCACATCTGAGATCAAATCAGAGAGCTGCTGAGTCAGCAGACTGTGGACTGTGAGCTCAGAGTTCGTCTGTGGAGAGTTAAAATAAAGATTAACACGTTTGGACAGATGTGAGTTAAGGGGGCTTCACACCGCCGCGCGGTAACGTGCCGCCTCCAGTCATTTTAATGAGGGACGGGCGGCAGACGGCAAGCGGTTTTGGCCGCGGCGGTAGGACCCAGAAGCGGTTGCCGCCCACGTGAACGTGCACAGATTTTCCTCTGCCGCCTGGAGTCCAGTGTGTTGAACTTTCAGGCGGCAGCCGCCTGGGAACAGCCAATCACATCGAAAGAAGAAGAAAACCCGGAAATAGCGGGCAAAACGAGCAATGGAGGAGCTAATACTGCAGGTATCTGAAAAGGGGGGATTCTCTGAATGACAGAAGCATGTCCCACATAGTATACAGTGAACAGGTACTACTCGGGGGTACGTGTTTTTTAGGAGGGAGTGTTGTGAAGGACTTTTGGCCGGCTCTGCTGTGACGTTCGCTGAATCACCTCTACGTCACTGCCGCCTGTTACCCCATGTTCATGCCGCGGCGGCAGGAGCCGCTTTGAAAAACGCTCTGCATTTCAGGGGCCTCCGCCGGCAGAGAAGCGGTTTTTGGGGCGGTTACCGCGCGGCGGTGTGAAGGGGGCTTTAGAGCAGGAGATCGGTGTGAAGTCACTGAAGCCTGCAGGCAGCAGCACTCTGTCATGAACAGGGAGAATGAGTCTGATCCTGTGAGCTGTAGTTACGCATGTACTGTATACAGTATAAACTATATCACCAAAAGTATTCGCTCACCATCCAATAACCAGACTCAGGTGCTCCAGTCTTTTCCACAGGTGTATAAACCATCACCTCGTCATGCAGACTGCTTTAACAGACATCTCTACAGACCTCCAAACTTCATGTGGCTTTCAGATTAGCTCAAGAACAGTGCAGAGAGCTTCATGGATGGGTTTCCATGGCCGAGCAGCTGCATCCAAGCCTCACATCGCCAAGTGCAATGCAAAGCGTGGATGCAGTGGTGTAAAGCACGCTGCCACTGGACTCTAGAGCAGTGGAGACGCGTTCTCTGGAGTGACCAATCTTCTCCATCTGATAATCTGATGGACCAGTCTGGGTTTGGAGGTTGCCAGGAGAACCATACTTGTGGGACTGCATTGTGCCAAGTGTAAAGTTTGGTGGAGGGGGGATTATGGTGTGGGGGTGTTTTTCAGGAGCTGGGCTTGGCCCCTTAGTTCCAGTCAAAGGAACTCTGAATGCTTCAGCACACCAAGACATTTTGGACAATTCCATGCTCCAACTTTGTGGGAACAGTTTGGAGCTGGCCCCTTCCTCTTCCAACATGACTGTGCACCAGAGCACAAAGCAGGTCCATAAAGACATGGAGGACAGAGTCTGGTGTGGATCAACTTGACTGGCCTGCACAGATTCCTGACCTCAACCCCATAGAACACCTTTGGGATGAATTAGAGCAGAGACTAAGAGCCAGGTCTTCTGGTCCAACATCAGTGTGTGAGCTCACAAATGCTCTTCTGGAAGAATGGTCAAAAATTCCCATAAACACTCCTAAACCCTGTGGACAGCCTTCACAGAAGAGTTGAAGCTGTTATAGCTGCAAAGGGTGGACCCACGTCAGATTGAACCCTATGGATTAGGAATGGGATGGCACTGAAGTTCATATGAGAGTCCATCTGCAGACTGTTCAGTCCTGAGTGGTTAAACAGGAACAGGTGGAGCTTTGAGTCCAGCTGATTCATTAAAGTCTTTTGTCCTTTTGTCTGCTCTGAATGGATCAGGTAAGAGCGCTGCGCTGACGAAAAGACTCCGCCAGCAGCCTGCACGCCTCTGCACTCAAGATCCAACCTGCAGCCTGACCATGGTTTTTCCAGTTTGACTCTGTTTGTTTTTGTGTGTGTGTGTGGGTGTGTGTTGTGTGTGTTGTAAGTCCAACAGTCATTTTCATGTTCAGAGGCATTTCTGTGGAAGCCTCATAAACAGATCAGCAGATAAACAGTCAGCTGAGTGAGCAGAAGAGACCGCCTTAACTCCAGGATCAAGTCCAGCTTCAGAGTGAACCAGGGACGGTCTGCAGGTCTGAGTGTAGGCGGTCTGCAGGTCTGAGTGTAGGCGGTCTGCAGGTCTGAGTGTAGACGGTCTGCAGGTCTGAGTGTAGACAGTCTGCAGGTCTGAGTGTAGACGGTCTGCAGGTCTGAGTGTAGGCGGTCTGCAGGTCTGAGTGTAGGCGGTCTGCAGGTCTGAGTGTAGACGGTCTGCAGGTCTGAGTGTAGACGGTCTGCAGGTCTGAGTGTAGACGGTCTGCAGGTCTAAGTGTAGACGGTCTGCAGGTCTGAGTGTAGACGGTCTGCAGGTCTAAGTGTAGACGGTTTGAAGGTCTGAATGTAGACGGTCTGCAGGTCTGAATGTAGACGGTCTGCAGGTCTAAGTGTAGACGGTCTGCAGGTCTGAGTGTAGACAGTCTGCAGGTCTGAGTGTAGACAGTCTGCAGGTCTGAATGTAGACTGTCTGCAGGTCTAAGTGTAGACAGTCTGCAGGTCTGAGTGTAGACGGTCTGCAGGTCTAAGTGTAGACGGTCTGCAGGTCTGAATGTAGACGGTCTGCAGGTCTGAATGTAGACGGTCTGCAGGTCTGAATGTAGACAGTCTGCAGGTCTGAATGTAGACGGTCTGCAGGTCTGAGTGTAGACGGTCTGCAGGTCTAAGTGTAGACAGTCTGCAGGTCTAAGTGTAGACGGTCTGCAGGTCTGAGTGTAGGTGGTCTGCAGGTTTAAGTGTAGACGGTCTGCAGGTCTGAGTGTAGACGGTCTGCAGGTCTGAATGTAGACGGTCTGCAGGTCTAAGTGTAGACGGTCTGCAGGTCTGAGTGTAGGTGGTCTGCAGGTCTAAGTGTAGACGGTCTGCAGGTCTGAGTGTAGACGGTCTGCAGGTCTGAGTGTAGACGGTCTGCAGGTCTGAGTGTAGACGGTCTGCAGGTCTGAGTGTAGGTGGTCTGCAGGTCTAAGTGTAGACGGTCTGCAGGTCTGAGTGTAGACGGTCTGCAGGTCTGAGTGTAGACGGTCTGCAGGTCTGAGTGTAGACGGTCTGCAGGTCTAAGTGTAGACGGTCAGCAGGTCTGAGTGTAGACGGTCTGCAGGTCTGAGTGTAGACGGTCTGCAGGTCTGAGTGTAGGTGGTCTGCAGGTCTAAGTGTAGACGGTCTGCAGGTCTGAGTGTAGACGGTCTGCAGGTCTGAGTGTAGACGGTCTGCAGGTCTGAGTGTAGGTGGTCTGCAGGTCTAAGTGTAGACGGTCTGCAGGTCTGAGTGTAGACAGTCTGCAGGTCCGAGTGTAGATGGTCTGCAGGTCTTAGTGTTTTAGACATTTAAGACTTTTTAGGTTTATCTGTCTTTTCTCATTGGCAGATTGTTTTCCTCACTAAAAGTAACTCAGGTTTGATTTTTAGTTTTTTTGTCTTTGATCTAAATCAGTTAGGTGTTTTAAAATTTAAATTGGAAACATTTTCTCATAGATCTGTTTTTGCTCTGTATGCCTACTCTCTATGGGCTTGCTACACAACACTGATGATGAAATAGTGGTATGATGTCACACTGGTAGGTTCTCTGGAGCAAAGGAGACGTGATGTTTTTATGGAGCAGAGGGAGTTTATCACTTTAGACCTGGATCATGGAGGTGCTCTTTTTATGCTTAACACACATGGTCTGTTTAACATTTTACAAGACTTAAAAATGTATTAATAAACCCAAAGAAATATTATGGTGATAATAATAATGCTAATTTTCTCATTTAACAGTATTTGTTGAAATATATTTACACAAACAAATATATATTGAACAAAGATCTTTACATCTCCTTAAAGACTATAAAAAATAAAACGAATGTGATAAAATAAAAATAAATAAATGTGCATCAACATCAGCATTCGCACAGTGATTCATTAATTCATTCATGTTTACTTCAACATAACATGCTGTTTAATAAAATCATCTTCAGCCCTTGACTTTATGTAAATGTTTTACATCCTATTATTGAAACTTAACTAAAGAAGTATGATTTACACTTTTAAAATGTATTGTTATCCTCATTATTGTTGTTATCATCACTTTAATCTCTCCCCTTAAGTATGTGTTAAAATATTTAAAATTAAATCATAAGTCTCTCTGACAGATGGAGAAGATAATCACTGATTTAGAAGATTAGAAAATAAGTGTTAATGAGGAATATGTAAAAAACATCTGCCTTAAAAACATCATTATTAATATTAATATCTAAGAAAACAGAGCTGTGGTCGACCTCGTTAGAGTGGCCATATTTAGACGTGTAGAACAGTTATATAATTTAGTTATAAAGTTATAATTTTGTCATTTTCCTCATAAACAAACAGCTGAAACTGCCTGAATTACGTCTTAAGTTCATTTGATGAGACATCTCGACCTTCTTTAGAGTTGTTAAAAGTTTAAAGCTTTAGCTTCACTCTTCTGAGGGTGAGGACGACATTAATCTGTGCTGATGTGAAACGAGTTCATCTGAAACGTGGGAAATACCGATGATCAGAAACTGGGCTGCTTATCTAATGAGCTTCAGATGAAGAGATGACATAACGAGAATTAACGAGGCAGCAGCAATCACTCAAGACACAGCCTCATAAAACCTGTCAGCACAGGCTCTGCCCGGCAACAGCAAATATTTAACAAGAATTTAGTTATTAAGATATGAAGACACCTCAGTCTCAGGTCACAGCTTTGTTTACCTGTGTTTTAACCTGTGAGGCTCTGATGATGAAGAATCAGTCTAATAACCAACTACAGAGTCAACTATGAACTACAGAGTCAACTATGAAACTACAGAGTCAACTATGAACTACAGAGTCAACTATGAACCTACAGAGTCAACTATGAACTACAGAGTCAACTATGAACTACAGAGTCAACTATGAACCTACAGAGTCAACTATGAACCGTACAGGTTAACTATGAACTCAGAGTATGTTACAGCACCATCACCTGTGATTACTTTACTCAGCAGCAGCTGACTAAACTCATTAATTAATAATTAACTCATGTACCCAAAATCACCTGTGGTTTAGCAGGTGCACATTATTATCACTTATTAAAAAAACAATAAAAATATATCTTTAAATACACTGTTAATAAAAAAAATGTAATTAAACGGTAATTTTCTGGCAGCTGGGGCGCCAAAAAAAAGTGAAATAACAGAAAATCGCTTCCTCATACAAATACAGTTTCTTTCTGTAATTAAAATACAGTTTGTAGTTGTAATTTTAACAAGATTTTGTCTTAATTTAAGATTCTTTCATGTTTAATTACAGATTTAATCAAATTAACGTTAAATTTAATTAAATTACCATAAAAACATTTTAAATGACATTTACAAATAAATTATTATTAAAAAATAAAATGATGTGCCATGTTTGTTTTATTATTTAATTTTTTTATTTTTATTTTATTTTATTTTTTTTTTTTTTTTTATTGAAGTTAGAGAGACAGAGACAGGCTGAGAAGAAGGTTTTTTTTTTTTTTTTTTTTTTTTTTAAGTTGAATTTTACAGTTTATTCCCTTAAAATGAAAAAAAAAAAAAATAAAATTTTAATGAATTAATTTGCATTTTGAAAATACAGAAACAAACTGTAAAATAAACAGTAAAATAGTTATATTACTATATTTTTTTACAGTGTATGAGATGCCAAACCAAAGCTCTTATCTGGAGTTTATATCCTTATGCTCACTGCTCTGTTTTCTTAAATATATTATTTTATGGTTATATTGTTATTTTATGTAAGATGTCATGTTTTATGTTATGATAGCCTTTATGAAATTAGACACATTCTCACTTCATAATAAAAGAGTTTATTCCTTTTAAATACACTTTTATCTTTATAATCCTGCACTGAAACATCCGCCTTGGTTTTTAGAGTATTTATTGATTATTGATATTTATGAATCTATAGACGGATCAGTGTTAGAACGATCAAAATCTATCTGTTCTTATTTCAGTTGGTTACATTTGGACGGGGACTTGTCAAAGTATGAAACCTTAAAAAACTTACAAAAAACAAGGAAACAGACCCAAGAGCAAAATTTAACAAAAATCTTTAATAAAAACTTAAATGGATCAAAATCTAAAAACAAACGTTTCACAAAAAGGTTCAAACACAAAAAATAAGACAGAAAACAAATTAAAATCACTAAAGATTAAAAAAAAAATACAAACTCAATGAAGAACAAGAGACTGAAGCTCGAGTGAGACTAAAGGAGAAACACCTGAGCACAGGTGAGACAGAGGCTGCTTTCAAATTCACCTCCTACCCCAGCAGAGCGTACTGATTCAACCAAAATGTAGTCTGCAGGATACAGTATGAGAACAAAGCAAAGTTACAGTAAAAATACCTGGATGACACAGCCTACTGATACTGAAAAAAATTCACAGTATGCATCGGACCAGTCTGCTTCACCTGCTGTTACCCACAATGCAAAGCGGCTGAAGCGAAGCTTCAACAACCGGCAGCACACAAAAATAAATATAAGAGCCACTATTTGTTATCTTTACCTTTTCAACAGGTAACAGTGTGTAATAAGTTGTAAAAAAGTCAGTTGTTGTTGTTTTCGGTTTGTTCAGTCTGTCCTATACCTGCAGCATTATCATCGTAAACCACAGACCAGTCTGATATTTTACCGTTATGTTCTATATTTCCACCTTAAATATTCCTGCTTCTCCTCATTCTTAATACTGTAATACTGTTCTGTGTGTGTGATGTTTATTCTTGAACTGTTTGTTTCTTTTAAGTGGCCCTAATACGCCATCACACAAAAATACATAAAATAATTCCTTTTCAAATAATACGTATTCTCTACCACTGACTAAAAACTTAAAGTTCCACACAGACCCGTCAGCGCTTTAATGAGTCAGACTTCATGACTGTTTACCTGGGACTGACGCCGGCCTGTGATTGGTCGGCTGTGCTGGGATCACGCTCAGAGGAAAGTTCTCATGCTGGAGCCCACATGGTTCCCACAGGCCTGATCAGGGCGGAGATACGAGGTGACAGCAGGGCGGAGATACGAGGTGACAGCAGGCGGAGATACGAGGTGACAGCAGGGTGGAGATACGAGGTGACAGCAGGGTGGAGATACGAGGTGATGGCAGCAGCTCGCTGACCCTCAGGTGTGACTCAGGTGTGATGACAGTGAGCAGAGCGAGGTGACATCTAACTTTATTTATTTAACGTTTTGTGTTTATGGACATTATTTATGCTCTGAGCTAATTTACTTTGGCCATCTCTGTTTGGTCTTTAAAGACATAAAAACAACAATAAACACACTGTTTAAACAAACAAACAAACAAACAAACAAACAAACAAACAAACAAACAAACATTGACTTCTTCAAACTCGGGGTCAATGGTATGGATATTGGATAGTAAATTGTTAAAGGTGTTTGTGAGGTTAATGGTGTCATGTTATTGATCATTAGTAATAATTAATGTGATTAAACCTTTTAAAAGAACATCAGTGTCATGTGTAGAGTATTAAAATCATGTTATCGATCAGTTCAGGAGGATTAATGTACGTTTATATTTCTCAGAAACATTAAAGCTGGGGTTGGTAATCTGATTTGGTTAAAATGGTCTTCTTTATGGCAATCAACTCAAAATGTGTTCTTAAAACAGAGCGAAAAACATCCGCTATCTCCATCGTGAGTGAAACAGGGAAACCACCAAACATAAACAATAACTTTACATGTTTGTTTTTAACTTTACTGTGATAATGTGTTAGTGTTTTCTTACCGCTGACTCAGACGTGACTTGGTGTAGAGTAAAACAGAAACATTGGAGTTGAATCAGTCTTCTGGTTGTGAATCAGCGGCGCTCGTGCATGTGAGCAGTGGGCGTGGTTTAGGAGGAGGAGTGGGAGGGGCTATGCGTAGCCCTGAGGAGATGCTACATTTAAATTCATGCTAGTTTTCCAAAATTACCGACCCCAGCTTTAAACCCTCTGTTATACTTCTTTGATTTACTTTAGACCTACAGTAACAAAACATTTAAAATAACTTCACTATATGACTGCCATGAACTTGTTTGTTTGTTTTATTATATAATGATCAGATCAGAGCAGAGACTGTCTAACCAGTGAGGTGCATGAATATGAAGATTATTAATTTGATCTCTGTTTGGGGAAAACTGACTGTTTATCTATTTTACTGTTCAGATTAAAAAGGATAAAAAAGAACTTTGCTAAGTCCTCGGAAAGACCTTTATATTAAGATAAATAATAAATAATAAGTTATAGTAATAATAAATTATAATAATATAATATATGGTGTGTCATAGATGATGTAATACAGTGTATAAAGTACTGCAGAGCTGCACGGTGCAGCAGCGGGGCGGTTGCTGGTTTGATGCTCATGTTGGCCTCTGTGTGGACTCTGCATGTTCTCCCCGTGCATGCTCTGGTTTCTCCGGTTGATCTGAGTGTGAATGTTGGCCTGTCTCTCTGTGTGGCCCTGTGATTGCCTCTGTTGTCCCTCAGGCTCAGCGGTGAAGACTGGCAGAAGGTCAGAGACACAAATCCTGAAGGCCTGAAGGTCGCGGTTGAGTCTGTCAGAGTGTCAGGGTTTGGGTGGAGCTGCTCACTGGGCCGTGGCCGGCGGTTTCTGTGCAGCAGAGGAAAGTACCCAGAAAACACAGAGAATACAGAAACAGAAAAGAGAAACAAAGACCCTCTGTGACCTCCTGTAATAGTCCCTCTCAGGTCTCTCTGCTGATGGACTCTGTCTCCCTGGTCGTGCCTGGGTTTCCCACAGTGACTCTGAGTCGATCAGAAACTTTCTCTTCCTCTCAAATGTCAAACACCTCAGAGAAAGACCTGTCCCATCAAACTGATGAACTTTTACTGTGTTGCTGAAAATCTCTACGCTTGAAAAGTCTGAATATGACAGCAGCAGCTTTGATTAAAGAGGAGAAACAATCCAAAGAGTCCAAACGAAGGCTCTCCTGACAGACTGAGTCACTGACAGACCATCAACTCTCTGATTAAAGTTAAACTTTTGTCATTATGGTGAAACTTTAATGAACCAACAGACTCATGATGACTGCAGGTCAGTGCCTGCCTAACAGATGAATCTTCTTCTCTGGACTCACCAAACACAAACAAATCAGAGGATCAAAGAGTTCACTGGATCAGGACGGAGACTCCATCAGAGGAGCTGCAGCTCAGACCTGATGATGTTTCAGACCTGATGATGTTTCAGACCTGATGGTGACCGTAGACCTGTTCATGATTCGTTCATCTCTGAGTTCAGGGCTGAATGTTTTCAGGGAAAGATCTGACTTTGGTTTTTCTGGAAGATTTTGTGGTTTGAGTTCCGATTTTCTTCAAACAAGCTTCAGCTCAATCTTCATTCTGTTTACAGTAGAGACAGCAGTAAATAAACCAGTGATCGGAAGCATATAACAGCTTATTCATCAGCTAATATTGATGATTAATAATCTGTTTCATTATTATACTCCTCCTGTCAGAGTCTTTGTGTTGTTGACCTCCTCAGCTCTTCAGTTAAACAGTCGAACTAACAGATCCTGGTCAGTCAGGAGCTTTGAGATCACGTGATTTCGTTTTCTGAATCTGTGACTTCGATGTGAAGTCACTGAATCCTTCAGCCTGTGAGTCTGACTGCATGGCTCCTCTCTGAGGATCAGATGACCACAGTCAGATTAAACTCTGACGCATCAGTCTGTGTTTCCTCGTTTAGCTCAGGCAGCAGAAATGTCCCGGCGTGGATCAGAGCAGCTCTGTGGTTATAAATAGGACGCTATTGTTGGTGAGGTGATGCCAGCTGACCGTAAACAGACTGAGCACGTGCAGCAGCGGCCTGTGAGCTCTCTGCTGAGCTACAGCTGCTGCAGGCTGTCTGCACGCCGAACACGACTTCAGCGCCCTCCTCGATCACCCTCCATGTAAAGTCAATGTGCAGCCGCGAAAGGGCGGGGCTAACTCTGCATATGTCCATCAATCCATCCATCCATCCTTCCATCCATCCATCCATCCATCCTTCCATCCATCCATCCATCCATCCATCCACCCCCCCTCACCTCTTGCTGTGGACCGTCTGGTCTCTTTGTTGATCTCTGTCTGTTTTCACTCTTTTTTCTGTCTGTTATTTTCTTTAATTCTTTCAGACTCTGTTCTTCTCCCCTCTCCCTTACCTGTTCTGATGCAATACCTGAATTTCTCCTCTGAGGATCAATAAAGCATTTTTATTTTATTATCTTATTTTAGATTGTTTTATTGTAGATGTTGGTTTATAACCTGCCAAAGAACTATGAGTGTTTCCAGCTGTCAGTCTAACTCTGGTTTCATTAGTCCAGTTTAAAGTCTATAAAGTTTGTATAAACCTAAATCCCAGGACAGCAACAGAAACTGAAGCCTGAATAAATATTAAAGATATCTGCCAGTGAGGCAGGGTGTCATTTTACAAACTTCAGACCCTGCAGGAGTACGTTAGGCTTCTTTCATTTCAGATTTTATGTTCTATAATCATTAATCTGAACTTTGATCACAGCCTGCCTTCAAACTGCCAAGGGCAGGAAAATTCCCATCAGTCCCCAGCTTCCTCTGGAAACTTTCCAGGAACTTTCCAGAGGAAGCTGGGGAATTTAAAAAATGCTCTGAATAAAACGGTAATTCTAGAAATAAGCTGCTTTTTTGGGCACTTTGAATGAGCTGTATGACGTCCAAACATAAGTATGAGTGTGTGTTTTTTCATAGAAACATCCATGTGGGAAAATACAGTCAAACATTTCTGCAAGTTTGTGAGCAGAGCTTTATGCTGTTATCATCTAATTATGATAAATAAATAAGAAAAGATGGAAGATTAGAGTTTAGAAAAAAGTTTGCTTGTCTTTGTGGTTTCTTAGTGTTCCCTGAAAGTTAAATAATTCAGTATGTGGGTCAGAAAAGTTCACTTAAGAGAGGAGAGACTCAGACAAAAGGAGGAAAACAAATGTGTGAGCTCATGGTTTGTGAAATTAAATGAGCTGATATGAAAGTCAGAGTGGCCCGGACTCTTCAGAGGAGCTTAAGGTTATTTACACAAAGGTCTGATTTAGATCCAGACTTTTGTTTTTCATGTGGTGAAGCTGGTGTAAAGTTAAAACTCTGATTCTGGTCTATTTTCTGTTTATAAATGTGATTATTGTGAGTTTGATTCTGGGAATTGACCAGGTTTCTAATTTTAATGTCTGAAAGAAGCCCTGAGTGATTTTACAGCAGCTTAATAAAAGAGTTTCAGTCCTGAGCCCTGGGCTCTGATAGGCCGCCTTAACAGTTTGTTATAGATGTAACTGAGGAACAGCAAAGATGTTGTCAAGTTTACCTGTTTGAATCTGCTCGTGTTAGTCAGGATTAAGCTCTGATTTATTTTCCCAGCTGTGACTGAGATCCCTGATAGGCCAAAGCTTCAGTTTAGTTAATTCTGGTTTATTCCTGTTTGTTTCTAACCAGCTCCATATATCTACCACAGAAACATTTCACTAGTCCATCTGGGTAGGAGCCCTTTAAATTTGTTTTCAGGGGCAGAACATTAAAAAAAAAACACAAGCTTGTGATTGGACAATCACTTGGCTCGTCACATTCATCACAGACCAATCCACAACAAGCAGGGTTACCTCCTAATGAAGCATACATAGCAGCTAATGTAGCGGCTAATGGCTAACAACTGTTAAAAACAGTTCATGGACATTAGCCATAGTGGCTAACTTAGCCGCTAACAGCTAACAACAGTTAATGACCGTTAGCCGCTAACTTAGCTGCTAACAGCTAACAGCCTTGTACTATTGTCTTACACTAAATTGTACCACACAGATGATTCATTTAACTCTTCTATGTGACATGAACCTCGTCAAAGACAATCCCTACAGTAAACTTCTGAGGAGGGCAGATTTCACCAAGTTTCACTGAGTAACCATGAGGACAATAGGCTAATCGGCATGTCCGTTCTCAACTTCCGGTTCCAAACTTCCGAATGTCGTCACGTCCGCATTCTGCAGCTCCCACCTCTCTTCCCTGATTGGGCCATTAAGAATTCAGCCGAGTGAATTTATTGGACAATGGAGGCTGGCAAGACGGACCTGCAGGATTTCAGAATCAGGCAGGTCTGTTTGTTCCCATGAAGAGTTTAAACTTTGACATCCCTGGGCTCTGCAGCCCTCCTGGTGCCCGTGTGCAGACAAACCAACATGAACTCTGGGCTGCAGACCAGGTGACTCTCCATGCTGTGATGTCCTCATGCAGAGGGTCAGGAGGTCACACTGTCATCCATGTTCTCCACCCTGGGGGCGGGCTCAGACTCACCTGTGGAAAAACTTCACAGCAGGGATGGGAATCAGTAATGAGCTAAAGGAGCCGTTACCATGATGCTAACGAGCATCAGGAGGAGACGTTGTGTTACAGGATCAGGATGGATGATGGGGTCGTTTTAATAAACCAGTCTCTGTGCAGACTTCACCTGCGTGCACACGTTCAGACTCTCTGTGATGTTTGTGTTTGAGCTGCTGTAGTTTTTTTAGCCCATTGTTCTCATCAATGCTTCACACCAACACCTTCCTGCTCCGCCCTCAGAGCAAACAGGACCACGCCACAGAGCTGATCAAACACTGATGAGGACAGTCCTCCTCCTCTCTGCAGCTCCACGGTCGCACCAGGATGTTTACAGACCGGCCCGTTTCTCACCAGGTCCAACCAAGCAGGAGCCCGAGTCACACCGACGAGAACACACAGGAAGTGTTTGTTTAAGACCAGAACATCCAGACCTCCTGTGGCAGGAAGTCCACCAAGAGAGGGGAAGGCCATCGCTGTGACACCAAGGCTATCAGCACAGACCCTGACCCTACAGCACAGACCCTGACCCTGCAGCACAGACTTTAACCCTGCAGCACAGACTTTAACCCTGCAGCACAGACCCTGATCCTGCAGCACAGACCCTGACCCTGCAGCACAGACCCTGATCCTGCAGCACAGACTTTAACCCTGCAGCACAGACTTTAACCCTGCAGCACAGACCCTGATCCTGCAGCACAGACCCTGACCCTGCAGCACAGACCCTGACCCTGCAGCACAGACCCTGACCCTGCAGCACAGACCTTGTTAATGGCCTAAAATGAGGATTTTGAGAACGCTATTGTGGGGCAAAGAAGGAACTAAATGACTTGAAAGGCTTGGGGCCCTTACCCTTTCAGAGGGCGGCAGGGCCAGTTCTTATACACTAAATAAAGGTGACTGCATTTCACACAAAGGAACATTTGTTTCTGTTCATTTAGAGATTCAGACTTTACTAACATTCAATAAAGGCTTAGTAGATGTTAGATTTTATTCAAGAGGAAAACAGGACTTCAGAAATTCAAGAAAACATAAAAATGTCTTACCCTTTACACTTCAGATTTTAGTCGACTAAATTTACAGAAGATTTCATCGACTAAAACTAGACTAAAGCGAACACAAATCAGATGAGTAAATTATTTCTGAAACTAAAATAAATTTTAGGCAAAAGACTAAAACTAAATTAAAAATAGCTGTCCACATTAACCCTGTGCTGCTGTTTGTATTTTAGAAATAATGAGGACTCTGAAAAGGCCATAACAGCCTGAACATCAATATAAACTAAAGCATCTTTAAAAACTGTTTTAGTGGTGTTGGTAAGACGCAGACTGACTTTGAGCATGAAAATAAAACAAAGTTTTCCATGATGTTCAAAAGACTTCAGTATTTTCATTAGTGTCATTAACTCATGTTTGATTCAACCGTTCAGTTTGTAAATGTTAAAATGAACCAAGAGAAGCCGATGATGCAGTTTCTGAAACCTCTCGAGTATTTTTATTTTTTTTTTATTTATTTCCGTCCCTGCTCTCTCTTCTCAATAAAACATTTGCAGCCTTTGTCTCTGTAGATAAACCCGAGTCCTGAGTTTGTTTCCCATGCTCACAGTCTGATGTACTGAGTGTTTAATCCAGCCTTTAATTCCTGTTCTCTGCCTCTAACTCCTGTTTTGCGGACTGCTCCTTTAATTCTCCTGTGCGTAGGTGGATCTCCTTTTAAACTCTTCCTCTCTTTGTCTGTTTGGATGTTTCTTTACACATGCAAACACGCTTTTAACCACCTTCTCTTAATCCTCTGCACGTCCTGCAGCCATGATTTCAGATTCAGGCTCGTTACCCACAATGCCTTTCAGTTTCTTTAAATTCGGCGTCCTGTGGGCGGCGGCGGTGCTTTCAGCCTCCATGCAGTGGTTGGATGTCTCGGGGGAGTCTGCTGGATTATGGAGGGGATTTCTGCAGGATTTTACAGACATAAAGACCAGAGTTTTTTATAAACCAAAGAAGAGCGCTCCTGTTGCATCAACCAATGAGGGCGCGGCGTTGAATGAAGTGTTTATGTGGTTCACTCTGCAGACATGGAGGCTGTTAGGAGCGTTGCATCATGTGCACGTCTGTGAGGGTTTAAGCTCCTCAAACACTGTTGGCCTGTTTCTGCTTTAACTAAACAACAGCTCTGATGAGGACGTGTCAGGATGGACCTCAGGTGAGGCTGCAGCAGCACAGAGACAGTTTTTATTAACGTGAACATCAGCTGGTACAAAACAGAAATATAAACACATAAAACAGGACAGAGTCTTGCTCAAAACCCCTCCTACACACCAAAACTGTATTTAAAAAGTCTCATAAATACAAATTAATAAAGCAACAACCAACTTAACTTAACCCTTTAACTACAGCTCAACTGTGTGGCAGAGGTCATCAGTAAACTCGGGGATATTTAAAGTTTTAAAAAACAGAATAAATCAAAATCATTAATGTGATTCTGTCAACAAACTGCAAACAAGCCAAACAGCAGATATTTTCTTAGTGTGTGATTTAAAGGTTTAAACGTTTCATATTTGATTATGTGATGACATAAAAATGCACAAGTGTTCAAAAGGCAAAAATGTTTGTAAATAAAGTAGCAATCTAAAAACTTAAAATAGATGATAGTTCTAATAATCCTAAGCTTTTAAACCTTTCATGGTGCCCACTGCAGTAGACATATATTTCAAATAAATTTCATACCCTTAAGGTTGCAGTTTCATGTCCAGTTACTAGGTGGAAAATTCCCAAACCCTTGTCTAAAGTTTCAAAATATACGTATATACCTTTTCACATTTTTACCGTTTCAAGATATTGCATCATAAATCCAAAAAAGTTGACGAAGGGCACATTTGTGGATTGTGCCTGTATTCAGATTTCACTTTTTTTTGTTTAAATTTTGGGTTTAATTCACAATTGAATTGTTTGATTAAGCAGCATCAATACATATACCTCAGATTTTGCTTTTTCTTTTATCTACTCATAATAAATGGTTGTAAAGATGTGTTTCCGGATCTTTATTAAGTTCCACCATATTACTATTTATACTGTTGATACATGGTGCATTGGACAGATGCATAACTCTCTCAAAATACAGTACAAAAAATGACCATGACTTTTAACTCGCTAACAAAGTTTTTTTTATAAGTGGTATTCCTTTGTGATTAAATAGTTCATGCATGAAAGGGTTAAACCTTTAAATCCCACACAAACATGATATTAGTTATGTTGGTCTGTTTGCAGTTTCTTATGTATCCTAAAAAAACACTGACTTACTTTTTTCTTTTTTTAACAGATTAAAGATTCCTGAATTTCTTAACCTCTGCCAATCAGCTGAACTGGGAGTTAAAGGGTTAAAAAAAACAAAAGTTCAACATTTCAAACAAAAACATAAATACTATATAAATTCATACAACACACTTGTATTTACTGGAGCCTTTGTAAAACAGGTTTGTCATAAACTAATAACCATTTCTAAGCGAGCGATGAACTCATGGAGGAGAGTGACGACAGTTTCTGATGATTTGAAGCTGCAGGTTTCTGTTTTGTTTGGACACACCAGGACAGTTTGATGGGAGAGCAGAGTCAGAGATAATCAGAGTTGAGGAGGAAGCTGCAAAATCCATGAAAGACAACTGATGTCTCGACTGATATGGTGTTTTTTGGCTTTCTTCTGCCACCGTCTTCGTCTCTGTGTCTGTTCTGCTGAAGCTCCAGGCAGGCTGAGCTGATAAAGAAACAACAAATAAGATCAAGTTTGTTTTTACACCTCCCTCTGCAGCATGGTGTATTTGAGAAAACATGATCAGCCACCAACACCCCTGGAAACAAGAATAGACTCTTATGGCCCTTTTCCACTGGCACGCCTTGGCCCTACTCTACTCGGCTCTACTCGATTAGCAGCGTGTTTCCACTAGCCTGGTACCTCCTAAAACAAGCTAGTTTTAGTACCTACTCCGCTCTGGTTCCAAGCGAGCTGAGTCCATACTAAAAGATGACGTCACCGACTGCCGGCTTCCGATTGGTCAGACAATGTCGTCATCGATGCATCATGAGCGCGACGACCTAGCATGCTAGCGGTAGCTACCGTTAGCTTACCCTCATCCGTCTTTTCTTTGCAGCTGGATTGCTCTCGTCCTCGGCTTCATTCTGTTGTATAGCTTCCAAAACTCTCCTGTGCTTCTCAAGGGGTATTTCTTCTTACCACCTGCAGCCTTCTTCTGCTTTCCTTTTTTACTCGCTTTGTGACAAAAAGACACAGATTGTTGTGTCGCGCTCAAAATGACGTCACTGCAGTGCTGCTCTCTGTTTACAGCGACACTGCACCCTGTTGGGCAGGCGACTGGGGCTAATGGAAAAGCAGCACAAGGCCAGTAGAGTAGAGTAGAGTAGGGCTAATGGAAAAGGGCCATAAGACTCTGAAAACCTACAGAATAACAGCTGCCACCTACTGAAGTGAGCTGACATGCTTCATTTCACAAACATGAGCTCTGAACGGTGAGGCCTCATCAACATGCCTCCATGACTAAAAACCTTTAACAGGTGCACGGTGGTGGGAATCAGCAGGTAAGCTAACAAACATGAAGACTGATATGAGGACCTTATGACAGAAGAAGAAACAAATACATATTAATATAAATAAGAAGGATAAATTATTAAATAAGCCTCAGTCCTAATGCAGCCAGAGCTCGAGTCCAAGTCCGAGTCATCAGCACACAAGTCCGATATATCAGGACTTGAGTCCTACAACACTGGCAGGTCGACACTAGGGCTGAACAGTTAATTGCAAATTAGATTAAATCACAATATGACTTGTTGTAATTTTCAAATCACAGAAGGTTCAATATTTTTAGCCCAAAATGTGTTGAACATTTTGACATTGTGATGTAGTTTTTTGCAATTTCATGCCTATTTTTTTACCTCTGTTCATACACTTTTTTCCCACTTTTGGACCATTTCTACCCTTTTAATCCTGTTTTTACAACTTTATGCCTATTTTGCCCCCATTCATCTTTTTTTGGCCACTGTCAGAACCATTTTTGGAATTTTTTCATGGTTTTTGAAATTTAATTTCAAATTTAATTCCCAATTTTGCTGCCATAATCAATTTTCCTAAGCCACTTTTGAATTTTTTGCCAATTTTTCCCCATTTCTTTATTGCAATTTCATAAACATTTGCGCCTATTTATTAACCTTTTTCTGCTTTCATATCTTTTTTTACCCAGTTTTTACAATTTCATACCTATTTTGCTTCTGTTCTTCACTTCTCCACTTTTTCTCAAATCTTTTATCCTTAGATTAATTTAATGTCATATTGGTTTTACTATAAAAAGATCTACTGCTTATGTTTGTTTAAGAATACATAAGATGAGGAACATTAAAACAATTGCAGAGTAAATCGCAATATTGGGGAAAAAAATCCACTTAGATTATTTTCTCAAATCGTTCAGCCCTAGTCGACACCAAGCTCCTCTCCCTGAGACCTGTTGCTCCCTCCCTGCCTGTCACTCCCCGCTGAAGGCTCTCCTCCTGAGTAAAGTCTCTAAAGGCCAAAGGTGAATCCAGATTTAAGAGCCCAGCTGATCAGGCTGCTTTTATGACCTCCTGTCGTTAACAGTCTCTGGCTCTCTGACAGGACTGAATCTTATCAGGCTGAAGGTCAAAGTTCATCCACACATGCAGCACCTCATGTCATCATGCATAAACGAAGCCAGAGCTCGTTAGGAGTTAGGCTTGAACATGTCCGTTTATGACCTCACAGTGATGATCTGCAGATAAGCTCCGCCCCTCGATAAGACCGTCATGGTCCCAATGTGGGTCAGACTTCGGTTTACCTCAGAGAGTGAAATCCTGAAAAGGAGGGCAGAGTTTGGTCTGAACAGACGAGGAGAGTCAGGCTGACAACACCAACAGAGAGCAGAGCACAGGCCATAGACCAAAACTACACAGTAACTACTAAAAACAAAAACTCAAACTAAACTAACGGACATTTACATCAACAAATAAAAACTAGACTCAAATGTCTGACAGACTTAATCCAATCAGACCTAATATGATCATATAGGAAGTAGAGACAAGTGATGAATCTATCAGAACAACGGCAGCACTCTGAGCTGGTCATAGTGAGATCACAGCCCCAGCTAGTGGCAGGAGGCTGCATTACACAACTGAAAACCAGATGTAACATCTCAAGAGGCTAACCTCTAATAAATCAGATGACAGGTCTATGGTTCATGGATCTGTCCCTAACTTTAGTTCTTACTTTAGTCCACTTGTCTCCTCTTACCTTCCTTCCTTCACCCTCACACCAACACAGCATGGTGTGGATTTGCTGTTCATCATGAGACTGGGATCCACATTCAAGATTTCCTGCTGCTTAACAGAAGGTTTTTTCTTGAGCCATGATGGAGGGATTCATGATTGGCTATATGGATTCATGTTGGTGTTGGATGGATATATTTGTATATATATGTATATGTGTATTTTATATGTATATATGTATCTATGCATATATGTGTATCCATAAAATAAAGAGCTTTATGCTCTGTTTTAAAGTGTCTGAGATAACACATGTTATGAACTGGTGCTACACAAATAAAGATTGATTGATTGTTTTCAGCCACTGTGCAACATGAGGCCCTCTAACTCTGTAAATGTGGCCCACAACTCTAGCCTTACAGAGCAGAAGGACCTGCCTGATTCTGAAATCCTGTATCTCTGTCCAGCCTCCATTGTCCAACGGTTTCACTCGGCTAAATGCATAACGGCCCAATCAGGGAAGAGAGGCGGGAGCAGCGGGAGCTGTGGGCGTGACGACATCAGGAAGTGACTTAACAGGAAGTGAAGTCACTTCCTGTTGTACAAATAATGGAGGCTAATGTCAGTTAGCCTCATGATTACTCAGTTATACTTGGTGAAATCTGCTCTCCTCATAAGTTTAATTAGTGGGGATTGTCTTTGACCAGGTTCATGTCACATATAAGTGTTCACAGGCATTTAATGTGAAACGATAGTCTCAAGGTAGTTAAGCCAATGGCTAGCAGCTGTTAGCCGCTAGCCGCTACGGCTAACAAGGGCAAACAACAGTTGGCCGTTAGCCATAGCAGCTAACAGCAGTTCCTGAAGAGTCTGAAGTCTCAGTAATCCCTGAGGATCAGTTTGGTAAACATTAGAGCCCCTCCCTGATCGTCCTGGTGAAAGCTGCTCCAGAGGACATGCTGTCGTCTGCAGAGACCAGAGACCAGAGCAGAGGGGAGCAGGTCTGGACTTGTCTGGTCTTACATAAGAGGGCTCCAGACAGACTGAGGTCAGACTCTGGCTCGGCTCCAGATGAAGTTCTGAGGCATCGTTACAAACATGAGCCTGAGGATGAGCTCAGCGTGAGCAGCAGCAGTCAGAAACAGACTGAAACAGAGACCACCACCAGGACCCTTAAACACCACCAGGACCCTTAAACACCACCAGGACCCTTAAACACCACCAGGACCCAGATCATCTGGTCTAAAGCTCTCAGGAGCAGCTCTGCCTTAAACAGAGAAGTTTCTCTTCCTGCTGCTCCTTTCCATCATGAATGTGTTTGTTTGAGGGTGTGATGTGCTCCGGTGTACAGATTCTGTGTTCAGCTTTCATGTAAGGAACAAACAAATAAAATAACAAATAAAATAAAATAAAATAAATATATATATAGGTCTCACTTCACCTCCCGAGCAGAAAACAAATGACTGAAGCCACCTTCTTCTCAGTTTTAGATTATGGAGATGTGATCTACAGGCATGCCACAGCTAGCTCTCTTAATCCACTGGATCCAGTTTACCACTCTGCTTTAAGGTTCATTACTGCTGACAGCTTTTCAACACATCACTGCACATCTTTAAACCTTTAAATTACACAAAGTGGGCTGGCCTTCTTCAGTTAGATGAGACAGGCACTGGCTACTTTTCATCTACAAAGCTCTTTATGGACATCTGCCACAGTATCGAACCTCTCTGTTAAATATGAACACAAACCAAACTCGATCTGGCTAATGCTCGACGTTCAAGAGTCCACAGCAAGATCAGAGAAACATCTTTGAGCTTCTGTGCAGCCCACAGCTGGAACACTTTACACAAACACTAAAACTCAGTTCACTTATTAGCACAGGACAGTTTACAAATATGATAAAGAACCACCATGTTCATGTCTGTAACTGTTTTAGAATTTTACTCCACTGTTGTTTCTTTATTGTCTTGCAGTTACTGTTTTTATGAACTCTCTACGCCATTGGAAATGAGAGAACACTCTCAATGGCATTTTGAGATTAAATAAATAAAGACATCAAACACGACAGGTCCACAGATTTAAACCACGATGACACTTTAGATTAACGATGTTTCCAGGGTACACAGTACAGAGCAGCAGACTCTGAGCCTCACGAGGTTTTATTTAAAGCTGGTCAAGTGTTTCTCTCATAATGAAACAGACACGAAGAAAGACTGCAGCTCCAGAGAGAAGAGCAAACCCCAGAGAAATGAAACTCTGCAGCAGCTCCAGACCCAGACTGAGCTCTGAGGGATCTGGACCCTGCAGCAGAGATCCTGAGGTGGTTTAGACTTCACACATGGTCTCCTGAGGTGGTTTAGACTTCACACATGGTCTCCTGAGGTGGTTTAGACTTCACACATGGTCTCCTGAGGTGGTTTAGACTTCACACATGGTCTCCTGAGGTGGTTTAGACTTTACATGGTCTCCTGAGGTGGTTTAGACTTTACATGGTCTCCTGAGGTGGTTTAGACTTCACACATGGTCTCCTGAGGTGGTTTAGACTTCACACATGGTCTCCTGAGGTGGTTTAGACTTTACACATGGTCTCCTGAGGTGGTTTAGACTTTACACATGGTCTCCTGAGGTGGTTTAGACTTTACACATGGTCTCCTGAGGTGGTTTAGACTTCACACATGGTCTCCTGAGGTGGTTTAGACTTTACATGGTCTCCCCTGAGGTGGTTTAGACTTTACATGGTCTCCTGAGGTGGTTTAGACTTTACACATGGTCTCCTGAGGTGGTTTAGACTTCACACATGGTCTCCTGAGGTGGTTTAGACTTGAACCTTCACACGTGCACTGCAAAAAAGGACTTCTAAGAAAGAAAAAAAAGCTTGTTTCTAGAAATTTGTTCTTATAGGGTTAGGCAAGATGTGTGTTAGAAAAAAAATCTTATTTCAAGAGAATATGCCTAACAAAATCTTAATAAGAAAGTACAGCTGAAATTAAGCAAGCCACAACAGAGGTTTGAATGAAGTCCAAACAGAAGAACAAGATCATTTTACTTATTTTAAGATTAAGATCAGTTACACAATTTCTCAGTTTAAGAAATCACACAAATATAAGTTGAATCCATCTGACCGTCTAGAGCTATCTGATATGCCTGTACCCAGAGGCCAGCTGGAGTGTGCCCGTACACTCCCTGTGTGGAGCTAAGCTAAGCTAAACTAGCGGCTTTGGTTGGAAGTCTCTCAAAATAATTGGTACTGGACGTCAAGTCAAGAGAATGGTCTCTGCTTGTTATGGACTGGGGACTGAGGTAAGACACCAAAACAAAGAAAATGTTGGAATATTCCTTTAAAAAAGCACAAAAAACTGCATTTTCTGAGGATGATGGCTGAGTTGTTGAGAATTTGCTTTTGGAACTGTTTGTCAGCTGATTTGACTTTTTAATAAATGGCAAGCAAACAGGAGCTCCTGGTGCCTTGATTTTAGATAAAAACACATTTGTGTTTTATTTTTAATAAATTATGTCTTATTCTAAGTTAATTTTGCTTATTGTTTCTCTTGGAATTGGAGGATAATTTCTTTAAACTAGCTAAATCAGAAAGACATTGTCTTATTTTAAGAAAATCTCTCATATTCCAAGACTTTTTTACTAAATGAAAAACATGTTTATTCTTAAATTAAGTTAAAACATTCTTAAAATAAGCTACGTCAAAAAGTAGAACACAAAATTTAAGTGAACTTTTCTTAAAAAATAACTTTTCTGTAATAAGCAAACTTTTCTCAAATTCAGGGCCATTTTATCTATTTTATCTATTTTATCTAGTTTCTAGACAGATTCCATCTAGATTTATGAGCTAGTTTTAAGAATTCTAGCCAAGCAGAATTTGCTTACCCCATTGGTATTTTTTGTTTTTGCTCAAAACAAGAAAATTGTAACAAATTTAAGGATATTTTGCTTATTTTTAGTAGTTCTGTTTTTGTAGTGTGGTCTCCAGTTTTAGCCCGTCAGAGTGACACTGACTCTGTGAAGCTGCTCTTGTGACCACATGATGATGTTTCCACAGGAATGCAGCGTGATCTCCTCCATGTGGACACTCTGTCCTCATCGGCGTGACTGGATCAGTCTGATACGGTGATGTAAGTCAGTCACGCCTCTGTGCAGCAGAGGAGTCACATCCTGTTGGTGACCTCTGGCCGACTGTGGGACAGGAGGGTCAGATACTTCTGCTCTTATTTTAGCATTTTTATTCTGTATCATGAAAACAAAAGTCCACATGCTGTAAAACTCCAAACTCTGCCACATGCTCCAGTCCAGGATCAAAACGGAGCAGAAAGAAGAAAATCTGATGGTCACCAGCCTCTTTATTAACATAATAAAACAAGAAATAATCAGATGATGATGTCCATCATATCTTAAACAACTGCTGCTTGTTGAAAAGGAGAAACAAAAAACAAACAAAACAAACAAACATGCACAACAACTCATCATCAACAACAACAACATACAAAACAGAAGATCTTTGCTCATCAACATCATGTGTTCTTATTATTTTGTCTTTATTCTTTCTGATTAATTTTGGTTCAGGCTTTTAAAGTCAGCTGTGAAAAATTCCATAGTTTGACACCACACACTGAAATACACCTTTATTTTAGAGTAGTACATGTGAATGGATGTTTAAAATCAAATTTCCTTCTATGATCCTCATTTTCTGAAATAAAAACAAACAGATGTTGTATATTTTCTTTTGCCTTGAACATTTAAGTTTAATTAATCCTGATGTGATAAAAAGTTTGTTGGTGTGTTTCCTTGCCTTCACTTTATTTATAACTCTTACTGCTCTTTTCTGTAAAATAAACAATGGTCTGATTTTAGTTATGTACCTATTTCCCCAAATTTCAACACAATAACTAAAATAAACAAAATAAATGAGCAACACAAAATTCACATGGTCTTGTGGTCTAAGATGTTTCCCTTTGTTCATAACTAAAATATTTTTGACACCTTAGTTTTACCATGATCTACAGGAGAATTCTACATGAGCTTTTCTTCTATAATGAATTAATATATATATATATATATATATATATATATATATATATATATATATATATATATATATATATATATATATTAATTATCAGGTCCATACAGAGGGACAAACTGAAGGATTAACAGTTTGGTTTTTATTTACTAAAAACAAGGAGAACACAGCATTTCTGCAGGGCTGCAGGAAAATATCAGAACACCAACATGTCAGAGTAATAAATCAGGATTAAACACGTCAGTATGTTTTTCCAGCATGAGGATATTAAACTGTTCTGGGATGTTTGATTTATATTATTAAAGTTAACAGCAGACATTCAGACTTTGAGCCTCCTTCTCTGTTACTGTGATTGTTCCTGCCACTAAGTCTATAAATGCAGCAGGGACAGGGTATATTTATTTATGTATTTATATGCTTATATTCATTAGTAATGGAAGATTTAAAAGACAAACCAACACATTTCTAGGGAGCATCAGAAAGTTTAGTTCCTGTGATTGAAAATCAAGATTTAATCTTAATCTGTAAGAAAGATTGTGGCTTATGGATAAATTCAAACCTGATTTTTAGAACAATAATAATGAATATTTGAGCTCTTTCTCAGAGCTGTGTCATGTTAAAGTCAGGCTGCTAAACTCTGATGTCTGCAGAATAAAACTGGTTAGTTTGAGTGATCATCAGTGTTGGATGATTCAGATGCTGCAGCTTAATTATCCTTTAATAATTAAAGATAATTTCAGGTTATTGTTTTACTGGAATAAGCTTCTTCCCTCTCTGGTCATCTTACCGGTACACTCTGCATGAAAATTATGGCACTTTAATTTGAAGAGAAAATTCAGTTTATTTTCTGACCCACAGACTTTGACAAACTAAAGGAAACTTGGTCTGTGTGCTTCCATGTCATTTGTCATTTTCAGAGGAAAAACAAACAGTAAATAAACGTAGTGTGACAAACTATGTGATTTTATATTTAGACCGTATCACCCAGCACTTCTTCTGATCCATGTCCACGTAACGGCGAAGGAATGCTGTGATCTCAGAAGGCCGTGTCTCTTCTTCATGAGAACATTCAGTCCCAGATTCAGTTTGATTAGTTTGGTCTGATGTCAGCGACACACACCCATGGAGTCAGCAGAGCTTCATGCCTGTGGGATTACTGTTTGTGTTTGCTGTGATATCATCGAGCTGACACGTCCCATGTCTGTGCTGGCTGTAATCTGAGGTGTATCTGAACACTCCCTTTATTCCACCTGTGTCCATGTCTGCAGAGGGCCCTCCTCCTCTCTGTCCATGTCTGCAGAGGGCCCTCCTCCTCGCTGCCAATGTCTGCAGAGGGCCCTCCTCCTCTCTGTCCATGTCTGCAGAGGGCCCTCCTCCTCTCTGTTCATGTCTGCAGAGGGCCCTCCACCTCTCTGTTAATGTCTGCAGAGGACCCTCCACCTCTCTGTTCATGTTTGCAGAGGGCCCTCCTCCTCTCTGTTCATGTCTGCAAAGGGCCCTCCTCCTCTCTGTCCATGTCTGCAGAGGGCCCTCCACCTCTCTGTTCATGTTTGCAGAGGGCCCTCCTCCTCTCTGTCCATGTCTGCAGAGGGCCCTCCTCCTCTCTGTCCATGTCTGCAGAGGGCCCTCCACCTCTCTGTTCATGTTTGCAAAGGGGCCTTCTTCTCTCTGTTCATGTCTGCAGAGGGCCCTCCTCCTCTCTGTCCATGTCTGCAGAGGGCCCTCCTCCTCTCTGTTCATGTCTGCAGAGGGCCCTCCTCCTCTCTGTCCATGTCTGCAGAGGGCCCTCCTCCTCTCTGTTCATGTCTGCAGAGGGCCCTCCTCCTCTCTGTCCATGTCTGCAGAGGGCCCTCCTCCTCTCTGTCCATGTCTGCAGAGGGCCCTCCACCTCTCTGTTCATGTCTGCAGAGGGCCCTCCTCCTCTCTGTCCATGTCTGCAGAGGGCCCTCCTCCTCTCTGTCCATGTCTGCAGTGGGCCCTCCTCCTCTCTGTCCATGTCTGCAGAGGGCCCTCCTCCTCTCTGTACATGTCTGCAGTGGGCCCTCCTCCTCTCTGTTTATGTCTGCAGAGGGCCCTCCTCCTCTCTGTTCATGTCTGCAGAGGGCCCTCCTCCTCTCTGTTTATGTCTGCAGAGGGCCCTCCTCCTCTCTGTTCATGTCTGCAGTGGGCCCTCCACCTCTCTGTTTATGTCTGCAGTGGGCCCTCCTCCTCTCTGTTTATGTCTGCAGAGGGCCCTCCTCCTCTCTGGATCGTGTTGGAGCCCTGTTGTAGCCCGGGGCTTAGAGCAGTCTTCACATATTTGCATGTGTTGAACTCAGACCAGGAACATTTGCTGGAGGCTCTAACATGATCTCATGCTCTTTGTTGTTCTGCCTCTGTTTTCATCATTTCTCTTTCTGTTCCTTTTTCTAATCAGTCCTGTTTTTACGTTCAGGCCTGAAAAGTCCCTCCTCTGTGGTTTCTCTTCTGTCATGGCCGTGTTGTAGTTTCAGTTCATCTGTGGAAATCTTTTTTTTTTTTCATTGTCAGATTTCATGACAGTTTGAAAGAAAAGTCCTCAGAATTTCCTTCAGCTTGATTTCCTAAAAAACCTTTAAGGACATCGAAGCTGGTGCACGTCATGTGGATGAGACCGGAGAGGAAGCAACCCCCCCCCGCACTCCTGACACAAAAGTCCACATACATCCACTCTCGTGCACGCTCATCATCCATCAGTGTGTTACTGGAAGTCCAGAAAAGTGTTGTGCTCAAGACCAACACTATAAGAGACCAAGACTTACCATAGACCAGATACACCAAGACCGAGACAAGACCAAGACTTTAAGGCATCAAGACCAAGACTGAGACAAGACCAAGACTTTTGGGAGTCGAGACCGAGACTGAGACCAAGACCAAGACTTTAAGGCGTCAAGACCAAGACCGAGACCAAGACCAAGGCTTTTGGGAGTCGAGACCAAGACCGAGACCGAGACCAAGACTTTAAGGCGTGAAGACCAAGACTGAGACAAGACCAAGACTTTTGGGAGTCGAGACCGAGTCTGAGACAAGACCAAGACTTTTGGGAGTCGAGACCGAGTCTGAGACAAGACCAAGACTTTTGGGAGTCGAGACCGAGTCTGAGACAAGACCAGGACTTTTGGGAGTCGAGACCGAGTCTGAGACAAGACCAGGACTTTTGGGAGTCGAGACTGAGACCAAGACAAGACCAAGTCTGAGACAAGACCAAGACTTTAAGGCGTCAAGACCGAGATGAGACCAAGACTTTTGGGAGTCAAGGGCAAACAACAGTTAGTGGCTGTAAGCCGTAGCTAAGGCTAATGGCCATTAACTGTTGTTTGCCCTTGTTAGCCGTTAGCTTAACTACTTTAACGCTATAGTTTCACATTGAATTATCCCACACAGATGTGTCATTTAACACTTGTATGTGACATGAACCTCGTTAAAGGCAATCCCTACGAAGTAAACTTATGAGGAGAGCAGATTTCACTGTATAACTGAGTAACCATGACGACCACAGGCTAACTGACATTATTTGACTTCACTTCCTGTCAAGTCACTTCCTGTAGTCGTCACGTTCGCAGCTCCTGCTGCTCCCGCCTCTCTTCCCTGATTGGGCTGTTAAGCATTGAGTGGAGTGAAGCTGTTGGATTATGGAGGCTGGTAAGACGGAGATGCCTGATTTGAGAATTAGACAGCTCCGTCTGCCTGGAAAAGCTAACGCTGCTCCAAACTGAACCACATGGACGGAGGAGCGCTAATCGGTTGGTGACCTTAACCAGAAGAGGGCATCCTTCTGGACCCAGACCTGAGGTGTAGATACTGAGGGTGGTCAGGTGGCCTGATAGGTTGTCTTTACCGTTTCCTGCTAGCATGTGATTGGCTGTCTGTGCTGTCCCTCCATCTGGTACTGTTAGACACGAGAGGAGGCCGCTAGCTTGTAAAACATGCTGGTTGGCCAGGAGCTCTTTAACGTGGTTTCATTCACGCTAACATTTATACCTGTGTGTGTTTGGTGATCAGACACAGCAAAGAACAGGACATGAGACACTTCTTTAGGAGTCAAAGCTAGTTACTTTAAAAAGCTTATATTTAATGTCAGACATAACTGTTTTGGTTATTTTATTTATTATCTGTGTATTATTTATGTGTTAAAGGCAGAAACCATTTCAGACCAGTAATAAAAGTTTGTGTGGAAAAGTACAGTAACACCTCAGATTACAAACATGATTATAAACATTCATATTGTTGGGTAATAAATCACATTTATCAGTGTTAACTGTGAATCTGTTTTCTCCTCAGACCTTAACCATCCCATCAGAGTTTATGACTGTTGCATCACAGACTGTCCCACTGTTCACGTCATGCATCAGTTTATTTTTATCAGAGAGAGGCTGGAGGTGTAGTTTACAGTTTAGTTGTTTCTGAATATAAAAACATTAATCAAACTTTCATTAAGCTGCCTCGGAGCACTTCATGTTCCCACCACAGTCTAATGGAAGCTCCGCCCTCGTCTGTTAGTGGATGTAAATCAATCACAGCTCTGTAAACACAGCAGGAACGTTTAGGACAAACAGACTTCCTGTCCTTAATGTAGGCAGACTGCTGTCCCACCTGAAGAAAACACCTTCACTGTTTTTAGGTCAGCGTCCTCACGTGATCGTCCTCACCGTGAAGCTGCAGGCAGACGAGGGAACATCAAACTGACACACTGCTGGCACAGAGTCAGACCAAAATGTGCCAGTTAATCTTTAAGCCATGAAAAACAAACTAAAGTAACAACTTTGATCATGACCGACCTGTTTACTGCAGTCAGCTCTGAGCTCTGTTAACCTGTTAGAGTTTCTCAGCTGTGCAGAGACAAGGCAAAGACGAGCCAAGGAGACGAGAAAAGAGACAAAGCAGAGACGAGAAAAGAGACGAGGCAGAGACGAGGCAGAGACAAGCCAAGGAGACGAGAAAAGAGACGAGACAAGAGACAAAGCAGAGACGAGAAAAGAGACGAGAAAAGAGACGAACCTTGTCTCTGCCTCATCTGTTTTCTCGTCTCTTTTCTTGTCTCTGCCTCGTCTCTTTTCGAGGCAGAGACGAGAAAAGAGACGAGGCAGAGACAAGGCAAAGACGAGCCAAGGAGACGAGAAAAGAGACAAAGCAGAGACGAGAAAAGAGACGAGGCAGAGACGAGAAAAGAGACGAGAAAAGAGACGAGGCAGAGACAAAGCAGAGACGAGAAAAGAGACGAGGCAGAGACGAGAAAAGAGACGAGAAAAGAGACGAGGCAGAGACGAGAAAAGAGACGAGAAAAGAGACGAGAAAAGAGACGAGGCAGAGACGAGAAAAGAGACGAGAAAAGAGACGAGAAAAGAGACGAGGCAGAGACGAGAAAAGAGACGAGGCAGAGACGAGGCAGAGACGAGGCAGAGACGAGAAAAGAGACGAGAAAAGAGACGAGAAAAGAGACGAGAAAAGAGACGAGAAAAGAGACGAGGCAGAGACGAGAAAAGAGACGAGAAAAGAGACGAGAAAAGAGACGAGGCAGAGACGAGAAAAGAGACGAGGCAGAGACGAGGCAGAGACGAGGCAGAGACGAGGCAGAGACGAGAAAAGAGACGAGAAAAGAGACGAGAAAAGAGACGAGGCAGAGACGAGAAAAGAGACGAGAAAAGAGACGAGAAAAGAGACGAGAAAAGAGACGAGGCAGAGACGAGAAAAGAGACGAGAAAAGAGACAAGAAAAGAGACGAGGCAGAGACGAGAAAAGAGACGAGAAAAGAGACGAGGCAGAGACGAGAAAAGAGACGAGAAAAGAGACGAGAAAAGAGACGAGAAAAGAGACGAGAAAAGAGACGAGAAAAGAGACGAGGCAGAGACGAGAAAAGAGACGAGAAAACAGACGATACAGAGGAGCACTGGGCTGAAGGAGAGACAGGTTACAGTCTGAATCCAAACAGGATAAGGGTTTAATGATGAGTTTCTCTGATGCTTTGGTATGGAGCCTGTTCTCTGATGAACTGTAACAGATTTTATAAACTCTACAGCACTTTACTGTAACATCTACAGCTGCATGTGCAGTAAATTACTGTGAAAGGCAAAATACTGTGGGAAAAAAATAATATTTTTGTAAAATTTGCAGCATTTATATTGATAGTGACAGTTAACCGCTAATACTGAAAATGGTGATGGATCAGGAGAAAAAAAACTGATCCATTAAAAAAACATGTTTTAGATGTTTCACATATTCAGGTGAAACTTCTGTTTGAATAAATGTATTTTATTGGCTTAAAAAATGGTTTATTTATTTATTTAACGGGAGGCCTGTTAGCGGCTAACAGCTAACGAATAGCCTCAGCCGCTGTCAGACCTTCAGCTGGTTGATCAGGTAATGGCTTTGTTTACTACAGTGGGAGATGTCTGCTGAATAACTCTGGTTAGTTTGTGCCTGCATGGGCTAATAACTTGTAGGGGAGCGGGTTAGCCTGTTAGCCGCTAATCGCTTTGCACTGTAAGCTGAGCTGTGGAGGACAGGCTGAGAAAGATTAATCCTCCCCACACTCGCTCCGCTCTGGCGGGCGCTAAACCCGCATTGCCAGAGGTCCAATTGAAATGGCTACTGCTGTGTGTTACAAGGGGATGTCTGTCGTGTTTGATACTTTCAGTTGAGCTGAGCTGTTTTTGATTGAGTTTGCTGCTGATATATTGTGCTAGTCACTGTAGCTCAGTCCGAGGGGCTTTATGAGGCGACAATACTGAGCTGGGATGGCAGGAAAAAAACTGATCTTGGATGTTTCACATATTCGGAGGTGAGAGGTTTGAATAAAGGAGGCTTAAAAATGGTTTAATTTCAAATCGTAGACCACAGCTTTAAGGCTTTTGTCATAGTACAGACACATTTGATAAACAAGCACACCCAGTACTATCACCAGCAGTGATATGGATAACTAAAAGGGGCAAAGGTACAATCTAAATGTCCAAAACTTCCAGAAGGAACTGATTCAAGAAGAGACTGTCCCTTTTTCAATAAAAAAAAAAACCCGGTTACAAAACAAACAAAACAAAACACACACACATGGGTGGGAGTCTGCATGACAAATGAGAGTTTGTACATTATATGGGCATAATATAGCAGCACAGACCATAATAAATACATTTAAATTTTATCCGACAAAGGCAGAAAGGGTTTCACACCTTCATGAAATGCCTGTTAGAGTTAACAGATCTGTCCATCTTCGCTACAAGCAGCTTTTCATTGAGCCACTTTTTAAAACACGGACATGATGGAGACTTCCAGTTAAGAAATACTAAGTTTATAGCTGCAACCATGTCTGCATTAAGAAAGTGTTTTATAGGAGGGAAGAAGCCTTGTCTGAACTGATGAAGATTCCTAAATTAAAGTCTGGCTTAATACTCATTTACTTATTGTTTGGAAAACCAGTTGAAAATGACTCAGTACTGGACAATGCCTTCTGCAGGACCACACCTTCACACAAGGGTGAATCAAAAACTTTACTTAGTCTAGTTTTGGAAAAATTCAGTCTATGAATAACTCTGAATAACTCTGAATAATGACTCCTCCCTTCAGGTAGGCGATACAGAGCAAAAACCACCAGACATAAGAACAGTTTCTTCCCCTAGGTTGCTGCCAAACTGAACTAACTACAAAAGTCTACCTACCATATATATGATAACTCAGTGTACATGTCACCCACCCATGTATATGCACCTGTGCACCTTATTCCTTATTTTTATTAACCTTTGAACATTGTACATATTGTTTATACCCCTTAGGACATTGTGCATATTCTATTTTTATTCTATTCTTACCCTAACTTAAGTTTTTAAGCTTCATTTAAATAGTCCTACCTCTGGGTTTCTACTTCTTGTCTTGTTTGTAATATAGGATCTACACTGTGTGGATCTACTCTGTGCTTAGAGAAGTGAACCAGCTCCAGGTTACTTAAACACACCGGGTCAATAAAGCTGATTCTGGTTCTGTAAATTGGATTATCTCGAGTTTATTGAAGTTTGGGGCGATTTTGAACTCCTTTCTTCTGCAGCCAACGAGTTTTCACGATGGTTTGGAGGACGAGCTCTGAATAAACCCGTTTAAATAAAACACCGGAGCCTGTCTGTGCCTGCAGGAGCTCACGTCTCAGTTTGTGACACAAAGATGCAGAAACAGGAGAAGACGATTATGTAGGTGATGTTTTCTGTGTGATGGGCCTGAGACTGAGCTCAGTCTCTGCTCTGCCTTCACCAACAGGCCCCGCCCCCTCGCTCTCAGGCCGTTAGAGGCCCCGCCCCCCTCCTCTGTGTGTGGTATGTGCTGGACCCCCGCTCCGGCCCTCTTCAGCGTGGGAGAAGGAGGCCCCCCACCGTGCTCTGTTTTCACATTCCTGGGCCCTGACATCAGCCGGCTGCAGGAAGGACGCCGCCCCGATGGCGAGGAGGGGCCTGTGTGCGGGAAGAGGCCCCGCTGACCCCGGCAGTCTGGGGCCCCGCCATCTCTGACAGCACGGGCCCCCACAACAACACAATCAAAGGGATGCTTTACATACCACATGTTGTTTTGAGGCATAAATTAGACGCCATGGTTAAGATGGATTATCCCCCCTGAGACGGCCATATGGAAATTTAGGTCACTCTCTGAACGCCAATATTTTATTTACTAAATTCTGGACTGACTGTCTTGGCTTCTTTTCCTCTTGGTCATCGTGTTGTTAGATCAACAGGGCTGCAGGGTGAGCTCCATAAACACAAAGGCCTGATTACGTAAATCTCTGAACAGGCTGAGCTGTTATTGACATTTTTATAATTATTATTATATGATCAAATGTCTCAGGGTGACCTCCTGATTTTAGCAAAGTTATTTCCAAACCCAGAGCAGGTCTACAGACTTGTTTCTGAATCCAGATAAAGACCTGGTTTAAAGGCGTAAAAATGAAAAACAAGCTCAAGTCCTTGTTTCTGTTTAAAGAGATTCATGTGAGCTAATGCTAAGCTAGAGGCCTGAGAGTGTGATTAACATGAGTGCCTGATGTTGGTATTTACACACAGCTCTCTTTTTGGCCGATATCAGCATATACTTATGTTACATTCTGTCCACTTTAAAGTGAATGTATATGATATATATGTCTAAAATAAAAGCTGTTAACATCAGCAAATACTGAATATGCAGCGACAGTAAACAGTGATGATTTATTTAGTAAGAACCTGTGAAGATGCTCTCTGTTTTGGTTGTTTAGTTTAATTTCATAGATTGTTCCTCTTGTGTTTTCTGTTTTCTTTCTTGATCCTGTTACTTTATTTTAGTTCCTGGTTCTGTCTGTTGTGTATTTAGTCTGTGTTCCTGTCTTCAGTGTGGGTCGACTGTCTTCCTCGTTCCTCCATGTGCTCGTGCTCTAAGTGCCGAGTTTGGATGAGTCTGTTTTCTTTGGGGATTTGATTTGTTTTTGATTCCTTTTTTATGTTCGTTCAATAATAAAGGTTTTTGTGTTTTTCTCTTTTGGCCGTGCTCCTTTGTTTTTTGTTAGTTTTTGTTTTTTAAAAACTTTGACAAACACTCAGTTTTATAGACTGACCAATGAGAGCAAACAGACTACAGCAGCTCAACACAGTTTAATAAGAAGAAAACAGACTCAAGAACAGAAACACAATTTAATGTGAAATGATAGTCTTAAGGTACTTTAGCGATTGGCTTACGGCCATTAGCCGCTTTGGCTAATGGCTAACAAGGGCAAACAACAGTTAATGGCCATAGTTGCTAACAACAGTTAGCTGCTATGGTTAATGGCCTTTAACTGTTGTTTGCCCTTGTTAGCCATTACCTATAGCGGCTAACGGTTAGCCATCAGCCACTACGTTTAGCCGCCACATATGCTATGTCAGCATGTCAGCAGCGCTGCTTGATATGGATTGGTCTGTGATGAGTGTGATGAGCCAAATGATCGTCCAATCACAGGCTGCTGTTGTTACCTCTGCCAAGGAGGTTATGTTTTCGGGAGAGTTTGTCTGTCTGTGAACAAAATAACTCAAAAAGTTTTGGACCGATTTTGATGAAATGTTCAGGAAATGTTCAGCATGGGAAAAGGAAGAACTGATTCGATTTTGGTGTTGATCCGGATCAGCGTCTGGCCGCCATGACGACAAATGTGATTTCTGTGAATAACTGAATCCAGTAGCTAATGGTATGTTTTCATGGTCGATGAATCTAAATATTTACATGAAATAAAGGTAGGATTAATATTTATGGTCAAAATCACAATATGGCTGAGGACTGTGGGGCTGGTGGAGGTCTGTGCTCTCCGAGTGCTTTCTAGTTTTTGAAGGTCCTGACACTTAAACATTTTCTCAGGGCTCCTCACTGATGGATTAGTGAAATATTTCCAATATGGAGCTGTCCATCTGGCTGGTCAGGTTAGAGGTTATCAACATAACCTTTGACCTCATGCAGGTTAAAGTTTAGGGGAAAATAACAGGTGCACATGTGATATTTGATCATTTTGTACCTATTTAGTGTGATTTTCATTCAATTATATGCTTATATGTTTGTATGAAAATGGTTTATTTCAGATGTATGAATGAAATAAATAATAATAATAATAAAAAAAAAAAAATAATTTATGTTTAACACAGGACACTGAAATTTAGAAACTGTTTTTATTTTCAGTTCTGTGGTGTGTGGTGTTGTTTTTAAAGTGAGGCTCCGTGTTGTTAAAGTGTGTCACAGAGGCTCAGCGTGGCCTCACGTACCCCTGCCACCCAAACAGCCCTGTGCCAGCCTCAGGGTGATAAGAGCGCCCTGCTGTATCACTAACCCTGCAGCCTGAGATAAAACCAGAGCCGGGCTAAGGACCTCCTACATCCAACAACTTTCTATCAGACCCCAGATAAACTCTGACCTGACCTGACCCAGACCCTCAGGTTTAGACCTGAAGTATAATGACTTCATCCTTTAACAGCCAGGAGGACTTTGTCAGCATTTACATCCATAAAGTTACAGTTTGTTTACTCTACTGTTCATTTTACTGACTAATCTTTTTTATCATAGTTTCATCAACAACATTTTTCCTGATTAAACTACACAGTAACTAATAACAACAAAAACTCAAACTAAACAAACTGACATTTTCATCAACTAATAAAAACTAAACTAAAATGTCTGACAGACTTAATCCAATCAGACCTAATATGGTCATGTAGGAAGTAGAGACAAGTGATGAATCTATCCAATCACAGCTACTTTGGTTGTGTTAAAGGTTGGATGAGTTCAGAGGGACATCCAATCAGAGCTGCTCTCTTTATGAATTGATATATTCATGTAGAGCAGGTTCACTGTTTGTTGTCAGTTCTGGTATTGTAACTGAGATGCTCTGCCAGGTAGCCTAAATAAAGGTGACTGCATTTCACACAAAGGAACATTTGTTTCTGTTCATTTAGACATTCAGACTTTACTAACATTCAATAAAGGCTTAGTAGATGTTAGGTAGGTAGGTATGTAGGTAGACAGATAGACATTCAGACTTTACTAACATTCAATAAAGGCTTAGTAGATGTTTGATTTGATCCAAGAGGAAAACAGGACTGCAGAAATTCAACATAAAAATGTCTTACCCTTTACACTTCAGATTTTAGTCGACTAAAACTGGACTGAAATTAAAACAATGTGATGAAATCCTGCTCCTCTCTGTTTGGTGTATACGTACAGAGCAGACTGTTTAATGTCCCTTTGTACACTTCTATATTTAAAGGTGCAGTGAGGAGAATCTATTATCTGCGACATAAAGACTCTGCTACCCATGAGCACGCGCAGCGACTGTCGTAATGCTGCGTTCCAGTAACCTCTGAACTGGGAGTGACATCATCTCCGACTTATCTGCGTTCCAGTTGAAGTCTGAAAAAAACATGCTGATCTACCAGGCTATTGTTAGCTGTTGTTAGCACGCCCTGCGTTGTTGTTCACAAATATCACATGAAGAATGTGATTATCACTATGGCAGCATTTTTGTAAATATAAGTCTAACAATACTATGTATACAGCTGATCTAGAGCGACACACCCCAGTCAGAAGTGACAATAAATGGATTATTACAGGAGCTAAATAACTGTTCACACTGGGGGCATCCATCTTCCATTGTCAACTCGGGGGTGGTGAGGTTTCACCGAGTTCCCAGTAGGAAATTCCGACTTCGGGGAACGTTTCAGTTGCAGTTTCCTACTCGGAACTCGGAAATTCCTACTTCTGACTACAACTGGAACGCACCAAAAGACGTGACCCAAGCCAAAGTGTGTGTTTGTTGTGATGCTAATGAATGCAGCTCAGACCTTCCTCAGAACTCTGCATTGCTTTACAACTTCTTTTTTCAACAACTTACAGGATGCAAAGCCACGAGGTAATGTATCTCTTTCTAGTTACGTAGTGGTAGTTTTTGATGTGTGACAACAAGCAATTTTTGGAAAACTTAGTATCATAGTTGTAGCCGGCTAGATATGGCTACTTACAGCCCGGTGCTCTAAGACGTGTCTGAATAATATAAATTTGCTCTAGTTTTAATTGTCTTGTTCCTGAAGTTGAGTATCCAGGCCAGTCCAGTCCTGCGCGACCTGACCAGAAGGCTAAGGAATAGCATTTATAGATAACCTATTTTGATGCTATAAAACTCATCTTAAAGTGTGTATTTCCATCAGGCATATATCTAAAAGGGAAACTTTTTTGTGATTACTTAGAAACCCCTCACAGTCTCTTTAATCTGAGCTGTTTTATTTTGAGCATAAAGATCGTGGAGCTGCTCTTATTTAACCTTTCCTCTCTGAAACAGGCCGATCTCTCCGTCTGATTCCTTCTTCATTCCTTCCTGCTGCAGTCATTCAGGCTCACACATCCACCACCAGCCTCAGCTCGGGTTTCCCGTAAGCCGCCTCAGCGAGTGTGTGCGTGGCGGCGTGGGAGGGCGATGGTATTTGTGGTGGAGGAGGCGAGGAGGCGAGGAGGCGTGGGAGGAGGAGACATCAAAGATCAGGGAAATCGGATCCCCTCCTGCAGACAAAGCCGGCTGTGGGCTTCAGAGACAAAGGAAACGCCATCCACCACGTGACCGTGAACGCCATGCAGCCCCCCCCCCCCCCCGTCTGCTCCATTCAGCTTTTCTCTCATTCAGCTCCACCAGACCCCAGACCACAGCGCTGACACTGGGCTGTGGGTGCTGCTTCTGTCTCATCTGTTGGACATTTTGTTGGTTTGAATAATAATAATAATAATAATAATTATTATTATTTTTTAGAAACAGAAACAGAAACATTCGTTTTACTCCGACACAGTCTGGACCTTCTCCTTCAGCCTCATGTCAATCATTTTATTGATGCTAACTCCTCAGACCTGAATCACTTTCACTTCTCCTGTTTGGATTATCTCTAAAACTTTCCCAGCAGTCACTGAGGGGCAGGACTCTTCTGAACAGCCAATCACAGGGCTGACACACACACAAACATCCACATTCAGTTGAAAGCGTCTGCAAACAGGAAGACACAAAAACTGACTGATTTCCAAAGAATGCACTGCAAAAACTCAGATCTGGGAAAACAGTGTTAGTCCAAATTCAGTGAAAAAAACCACGTCACTGGACTCAATCAAGGCACAATTTCAGGATTTGTTTGGACTAAGATCTTATTAGAGGATATAAAAACTGAAAAATAAGAAAAAATAAGCCTCAGTTGCTTGTAAGAAGTAAAATAATCTGTCAATAAGACAAGGCCAATCTGACTTAAAGAGTCTTTTTCTTTATTCAGAGTAGATTTAAGACCCTCACTGAGTCAGACTCTGATTGGTTCATTGGCAGATATTTTATTATTTCTAACAGTTCAGTGCCTTATGTCTGCATTTTAATCATCATAGTAGTACACTTATCTGGTCTTGTTAGTAAATGTGGATTAGAAAAAATGTTTTGAATATTTCTGAACTGGAAATAGACAAACTTTCTCACTGAGGTCAGTGTGGAAGTGATTAATAAATTTAGCTCCTCTGCTCCCTCGTCCAAAGATGATTTCAGATAAAACCTGAGAAAATGTCTGTGGCACACAGGCTGTCGGCCATTTTGTCAGATAAAACATGACCTACGACCTATGACAGGTGAGGGGTGGAGCTTGTGCAGTGTAGCCTTTCATATCCTTTAGAGCAGGAAGAGGCGGAGCTACAGCTTCAGTTTAATCAGATCTGGACCCAAATTTCTTTATTCAATGAAAATCAAACATCAACAAAAGGACATGTTTGGGTCAGTTTGTTTCACAAAGTGTTGAAGTTCAGTCCTTCACGCCGCTGCAGCCTCTGACTGCTACAGAATCTGATTGGCCTGTAATGAATGTGATTGACAGATTGATTGTCCAATCACCTGCTGGATTTGCTTTTCAAATTTAAATGCCTCTCATGGGCTCTTCTGTCAGATGAACTTCTGAGATTCTCTCATCACTGCAGACCGCTCTGCACATCAGCACGTCTTCATTCGTTTAATAAGGTTAATAAGGTTTACCTGTTCTGAAGTTTAAGGTGTAAACTCTACGACAGGGGATCTAACCTGTTCAGCTGTCAGGAGCAGCCTGCACCTCCACAGCTACTAAACCAATAAGCCTGTTTAGACTGGGACTTGAACCGGCAACCCTCCGGTCTGCAGTCCCTCTCAGACTGAGCTGCACTGCTGCCTGCTTTTGGATTTAAACATCATTTATGTTATTATTTTATATTATTTACTGGGTGGTTTCTGACTGATAACAGTGGCTGAGTCTCCTTGGATGACCTTGGTCTGCTCTTAAATCAGCCCTGTCCTACATCTAAACTCTGAAATAAATAAATAAAGAGTTATCAGTCTTATTTTAAACATCTCCCCTCCTCTGAGGCTCACTAAGAGGCTCACAGTCTGAAGCTGGACTCTCATTAAAGGCACATTACAAAAGTTTTTGTTTAACACCAAACAGAGCCTGGATGGAAAACATGTTTGTGTTTTATGCATGTTATCTGTGCACCTCCACGTGCACACGTCTGGGACGTGTTCACACCGGCTCTTAAAATCAATCCAGTGGACACGTGGACCTGCTCACTGGGTCATGGAGGTCCTCCAGACTCCTCAGCTCTGTCTCTGGTGACCTTTGACACACAAACACGGTCTACTGACCAACAACAGACGGGCTGGAGGTGCAGACCGGGAGGCTGCATCAATATAGTAATATAATATCATAATATATCAGGCCTGAGGAGGGGAGAGGAGGGGAGAGGAGGCCGAGGAGAGGAGGGGAGAGGAGGGAAGAGGAGGCTGAGGAGAGGAGAGGAGAGGAGGCCGAGGAGAGGAGGAGAGGAGGCCGAGGAGAGGAGGGGAGAGGAGGCTGAGGAGAGGAGAGGAGGCCGAGGAGAGGAAGGGAGGGAGGCCGAGGAGAGGAGGCCGAGGAAAGGAGGGGAGGGAGGCCGAGGAGAGGAGGGGAGGGAGGCTGAGGAGAGGAGAGGAGAGGAGGCCGAGGAGAGGAGGGGAGAGGAGGGAAGAGGAGGCTGAGGAGAGGAGAGGAGGGGAGGCCGAGGAGAGGAGGGGAGAGGAGGCCGAGGAGAGGAGGGGAGAGGAGGCTGAGGAGAGGAGAGGAGGCCGAGGAGAGGAAGGGAGGGAGGCCGAGGAGAGGAGGCCGAGGAAAGGAGGGGAGGGAGGCCGAGGAGAGGAGGGGAGGGAGGCTGAGAAGAGGAGAGGAGAGGAGGCCGAGGAGAGGAGGCCGAGGAAAGGAGGGGAGGGAGGCCGAGGAGAGGAGGGTAGAGGAGGCCGAGGAGAGGAGGGTAGAGGAGGCCGAGGAGAGGAGGGGAGGAAAGTTCAGGGAATATTTGGGCTTCAAGACCTTTTAGAAGATTCACCAGGCTGTTCCCAAAAACAGAGAAATCCCCAAATGTGACTCCAGCAGGTCTTAAAACATGAGACTTTAACATTTAATGTGTCTGGTCGGCTTTATGGATTCATGCTGGTGTTGAATGGATATAAACACTGAAAAAAATAAAATCTGAGGAAGTTTATTCATCCAATTTCACTTCTGAAAATCTCACATGACTTACCCTGAGCCAAAAATGCCGGACATGTTCAGCTCCACGTCTTATTTCAGTTCTTAATAACCAAGAAAAAAAAAACATGACCTGCTTGAAAAAAGTCAAAAATATCGACCAATGAGGCAGAAAAATGTAACTCTTATGACATCTTAGACTAAAGATGTGCTGTCTTCAGTAGTTTCTATTCTTGATTTTAAGACCCTTGAATAGTAAAATGTTATTTGTTCCATTGTCAGATATTTTCACTTAAGTTCATCTTATTCAGAGCTTTATTTTTGTTTTTAATTCTTGTAATAAGATATCCATCTGGACTCCTCAAATGAGATTTAAGTAAGTACTGTGGATGTTTTTGACTTGAAATCAGACAATTTAATTTGCTAAGATCTGAGTTTGTGCAGTGTAATATTTGTATATATATGTATATGTGTATTTTATATGTATATATGTATCTATGCATATATGTGTATCCATAAAATGAAGAGCTTTATGCTCTATTGTAAAGTGTCTTCAGATAACACTTGTTATGAACTGGAGCTATACAAATAAAGATTGATTGATTGATTGATTGATTGATTGATTGATTGATTGATTGATTGATGGGCTGTGGGGTTAGCGTTAGCATCTGAAGCTGGATCTGAAGCTTGTTTGCAGACTGTGTCATCATTTGACGGACAGCTTGTTTGTTGTGTTGCCGTGGTGACAGGGCTGCGGTTTGTCGAGTGACGAGGTGATGGTGTCATCGAAGAGACATGAGGACAGTGTTTGTCCCAACATGTCTGCTCCTCCATGACCTCGGTGACCTCACCTGTACCTGAGGAGCAGCTGACGTGCTCGGTCTGACTGGATCAGTGTGCGTGGACTTTATGTTACAGGTCTGCAGGTAAGATGATCGACCTTTGACCTTTTTAAAGACTGTCTTTAACCCAGCCTGCTGCAGCTCACAGCTCTGCTTTACTCAGCTTTACCTGGTCCACCTGGACTATTTTATAATAATTAAACCTCCTGTCCTGATCCTGTCAAACACAATAAAGATAAAGATGTTTTATCCCTGACAATCTGAGATTTCAGAGCATTGATGCTGTTTTAATGTCTGATTTATTTACTTTTATCAGAAAGAGATGAATTAAAAACAGACTTAAAATAAATCAATCTTTAAAAAAGTCAAACATATTTGGTGTTAAAGCCTTTTCATATAAAGTTAACTCAAGCCTTATTAAAGGAAGAATAAAAGTAACACATGGACTTTAATTTCTGTTGGAAATGTGAGGTACTGTTTCTGTTCTGTTGGTCTGAGGCTGCTTCAGCTGAGGAAACAAGAGAAAGAAAATGATCCATGAGACTGACAGTGATCACCTCTGTAAGGATTCAGATACTGCAGAAGAGCTTTAGGGCCACGTTAGAGGGAGGAAATGATTCTGACAAAGTCCAGATTAAAGTCAATATTTCAATATTAAAGTTTGTTTGACGAGAATGAAGTTGAAATAGAGTTTTGTGATAAAAGTTGAAATGTTGAGAAAAAAGTCGAAATATGATGCATGTTGACTTTTTCAACTTTTTCAACATTTCAACTTTAACCTCACCGTTTAGATTTTTATCATGAGACTGTGTTTTAACTTTTTTGTCGACATTTCAACTTTAGAATTAGATTAAATCTCAATATGAGTTGTTGCAATTTTCAAATGGTAGAAGGTTCAATATTTTTAGCCCAAAATGTGTTGAACATTTTGGCATTGTGATGTAGTTTTTTGCAATTTCATGCCTATTTTTTTACCTCTATTCATACACTTTTTTTCCCACTTTTGGACCATTTTTACCTTTTTTAACCCTGTTTTTACAACTTTATGCCTATTTTGACCCCATTCATCTTTTTTGACCACTGTCAGAACCATTTTTGGAAATTTTACATGGTTTTTGAAATTTCATTTCAAATCTAATTCCAAATGTTGCTACCTTAATCAATTTTCCTAAGCCACTTTTGGGTTTTTTTGCCAATTTTTCCCCATTTCTTTTGCAATGTCATACCTATTTTGCACCTATTTATTAACTTTTTTCTGCTTTCATATCATATTTACCCAGTTTTTACAATTTCATACCTATTTTGCTTCTGTTCTTCACTTCTCCACTTTTTCTCAAATCTTTTATCCTTAGATTAATTTAATGTCATATTGGTTTTACTATAAAAAGATCTACTGCTTATGTTTGTTTAAGAATACAGAAGATGAGGAACATTAAAACAATTGCAGAGTAAATCACATAATTGGGGAAACAAATCCCGATTCGATTATTTTCTCAAATCGTTCAGCTGTAGTTTGAACTTTAATCTCGACCTCCCAAAAATGATTTTTATATATAAAATGGCCCTAAGACTTTTCTGTAAAATAATCTGAGGACATCACCACAGCATTTGATGGAATAAGAAGAAATCAGTAAATATGGATTCATGCTGTGGATCCACACAGACTTTTCTGGAATAAAACTCTTCACTTCAGGCTGGATTAAACACATTTTGGTGGAGAAGGTTTGACCTGAAGCTCTTCTTCATGCAGATCTGTTCCACAGAGATAAAGTCAGGTAGGTGATAGGCACGGAGAGGACAGGTGAGTAAAATCAGAACAACAACATTCCAGTTTGGTTTTTGGTTCTAAAAGAATGTTCAGACCAAACCAGCCGAGCAGCATGATTCAGCTGGAGCATGATGTGATCACGTTTTCGTTTCAGTTTGAGTCTTATAGATCAGGATCGATGTTACAGGTGTACGAGCAGGTAAACAACAGCTTCAGGTCTCAAGGTCACAGGAGGTTGAAGAAAAGCTTACATTACAGACCCCCCCAAAACGCCGTCTTCGTATGGATGATAAGCAGATTCGGTAAAAAACTTCTGTGTTCAGACCTTCATGTGGATGGGGCCTAACAGGTGTCTGTGTTATCCGGTGATAGCAGGAGTGATGAGGGAGTATTTCTCTGTTTATGTTTAAATCTGAGGCTCATCTGATTTAATCCTGTAATAAAGTCTTTAGTGGGGACTGTTGGTTCAGCACAGAGGCCGGTCCTGTGGTGGGCTCACACTAACACTAACCCCTGTTTATGCTGTTCACAGAGCCAGTGATGGTTGACTGTTTGTGACCTCCTCTTCTGGGGTCAATAAAGGACTGTCTTATCTAAACTTAGCTTAGCTTAGCTTAGCTTAGCTTAGCTTAACCTGACCATGCAGAAGTTTGTGGAGATCTTTAAAGTGAGTTTGTGCAGACGTGTGGACAACGCTGTGATGTCATAATAAGACCATGAGGTCTCTGCCTTAGTTTGTGTTCATAAAGAAAGAAGAAGAAAGACTTCCTTTATTCATCCTTCATGAGGAAACTCAGCTCTTTACTGTTGAAACCTGCTTCACACAGGCTGAGACACTCCAGCACAAACGAGCCGCAGGATCAGAGTGAAGAGACTATAGGATGATATTTTTTTTATTTCCATGGGTTACCTTCCTGCAGGAATCCCACGGGGTGGGAGTCATTTTTTAATTAATCCTGTGATCAGGACGGGATGAGAAAAAAATCAGTGGGAGTGGGACGACATTAACAGATGATCATTTTAAACAAGTGTTAAACAACCAGATGAACAGATGCGTCCATTTTTGTAGTCGTCTCTCAGTGAGAGCCAACACTCTTGACCGTGCTAGCAACTGAAAAGAACTACAAAAGTGGTTTGACTTCCTGTCACCACAGGAAGTGAAAAGCGACTCGGAGCACTGCTGGTGACACACATAACAAAACAACATGGAGGGAGAAGACGACATTCTACGGGAGTCGGACAGGACAGGATTATTTATGTACCCCGGCCTGGGATTGGGACGGGACAGGAGTGTAAATCTGCTCCGTGTCATGCTAATAGAGCCGTCAGAGCGATGGCTGCTGCTCCTGAAGAAGCTTCACTGAGCAGTGCTGACACCTCTGCAGACACCAAACCTCCAAACAGGTTCAGTCTGGACCTGAACCAGTTTGGAGGTTTGGTCCTTCTGGACTGAACTACCCCACCATCTCTGATGACCTCTGACCTTGAAGACAAACATCTCTAATGACAGTTTCTGCAGGACAGGTCCTCAGTGAAGTCCTGCAGGTCCTGCAGGTCCTCAGTGAAGTCCTGCAGGTCCTGCAGGTCCTCAGTGAAGTCCTGCAGGTCCTGCAGGTCCTCAGTAAAGTCCTGCTGGTCCTGCTGGTCCTGAGTGAAGTCCTGCTGGTCCTGCTCACCTGCAGCGTTTGAACATCAGGTGTGAATATTTTTATTTCTCAACACGTCTGCGGTGCTTCAGGTGAGTTTGACCTCATGAATCACTTCCTGTGTGATTCAGCAGAGAGTGGTTTGCTCACTCTGCCGCTCCTCAGCATCACGTGTAAGACGTGGCATCAGGTGCGGCATGTCCTTATCAGAGATGTGGGCGTGACGGGAACACCTGTCAGTCATAAACCTGTTCAGGTCGTCCAACAGAACAGAAACATGAGCAGGGAGCAGCTTCATTTTTCACAGAGGTGTGTCTGAAGCTGCTGACTCACGCTGCACAGCACCAAGCTGCAGGAACGATCAGGCCCAGAGGCAGCAGGACTGGACGAGGACTGGACCAGGGCCAGACCAGGACCAGACCAGGACCAGACTTGTTCAACTCAACTCATCTTTATTTATAAAGCACTTTAAAAACAACCACAGCTGAAACAAAGTGCTGTACACAAACAGACAACACAGGCAGAAGTTAATTAAAAACAATGGATAAAATGAAGCAGATATAAATACTAAAACAATTGTTTCAATGTTTTTAAAAATGAATTTAAAAACAGTAGAAACAATAAGTGAAAACAAACCATAAAACACTAAAACAGGAGCCGAGTCTCATGCAGGGCCGAAAGCCAAGAAAGAAAAATGAGTTTTAAGATGAGTTTTAAAAATGGACAGTGAGGAGCTTTGTCTGATGTAGATGGGAAGCTCGTTCCATAATTTTGGGGCCGCCACAGAAAAAGCTCTATCCCCCCTGAGCTTCCGTTTGGACCTCAGTACCTCCAGGAGCAGCTGATCAGCTGACCTGAGGCACCGAGCAGGAGTGTAGGGGTGAAGAAGCTCAGAGAGGTAAGATGGGGCCAGACCATGTAAAGATTTAAAAACAAATACAAGAATCTTAAAAAGAATCTTAAAATGCACGGGCAGCCAGTGCAGGGAGGCCAGGATGGAGTAATGTGCTCCCTCTTACGAGCTCCAGTTAAGAGGCCAGCGGCAGTGTTTTGCACCAACTGGAGACGTAAGAGAGCGGACTGGCTAACACCAAAATAAAGTGCGTTACAGTAATCCAGCTGAGATGAAATAAAGGCATGGATTACTGTTTCAAAGTGCTGTTGTGCATGGAAGGGCTTCACCTTAGCTAACTGCCTGATATGAAAAAAGCTGGACTTTACAACCGAGCTAATTTACTTTTCTAATTTAAATCACTGTCCACCTTAAAACCCAAGTTTGAGACTGTTGTCTTAAAGTAAATAGCTAACAGACCCAGGTCATCTGACCCTAAACTGATTCCTAAAGCGTCCACAGAGTTTCTCTGGATCCTCAGATAGCTGCAGAATAAAACTCCTAATCAGAGAATAAAACCGTAAAGCTGCTGTAGGTGTTTGCTGCCTCACTCTGCTGTCATAAAGAGTTACAGCTGACACAGGTCCACAGGATCTGGTCCTTATAGGGTCTGGATCAGGAGGGACTTCCGGCTCGTATCGGTCAGGTTTGTTATCTGAAGGTCATAAACAGAAATTCTGTCGATCATTGAAGAGCTGCAGATAAGTCAGGACTGTACCTGTGAGAAACGCTGACGGGTCAGAGGTCAAGGAGGAACACTTCACAGCAGAGGAGGAGGAAGTCATCCGTCACAAAACTATTGGCTCTTTTCCACCAGCACGCCTTGGCCCTACTCTACTCTGCTCTACTCGATTAGCAGCGTGTTTCCACTAGCCTGGTACCTCCTAACACAAGCTAGTTTTAGTACCTACTCCGCTCTGGTTCTAAGCGAGCTGAGTCCATACTAAAAGATGACGTCACCGAATGCCGGCTACTGATTGGTCAGACAATGTCGTCATCAATGAGTCATGAGCACGACGACCTAACATGCTAGCGGTAGCTACCATTAGCTTACCCTCATCCGTCTTTTCTTTGCAGCTGGATTGCTCTCGTCCTCGGCTTCATTCTGTTGTATAGCTTCCAAAACTCTCCTGTGCTTCTCAAGGGGTATTTCTTCTACCACCTGCAGCCTTCTTCTGCTTTCTCTTTTTACTCGTTTGTGACAAAGACACAGACTGCTCAGCTGTTTACAGCACACTGCACCCTGCTGGGCAGGTGACTGGGGCTAATGGAAAAGCACAAGTAGAGTAGAGTAGAGCAGAGCAGAGTAGAGTAGAGTCGAGTAGAGTAGAGTAGAGTAGAGTAGAGTAGAGTAGAGTAGAGTAGAGCAGAGTAGAGTAGAGTAGAGTAGAGTAGAGTAGAGTAGAGCAGAGTAGAGTAGAGTAGAGTAGAGTAGAGCAGAGTAGAGTAGAGTAGAGTAGAGTAGAGTAGAGTAGAGTAGAGTAGAGCAGAGTAGAGTAGAGTATAGGGAGGTAGAGAGTAGTAGAGTAGAGTAGAGCAGAGTAGAGTAGAGTAGAGAGAGAGCAGAGTAGAGAGTAGAGAGTAGAGAGAGCATCAGAGAGAGAGAGAGAGAGAGAGTAGAGAGAGTAGAGTAGAGAGAGAGTAGAGTAGAGAGAGAGCAGTAGAGTAGAGAGAGTAGAGTAGAGCAGAGCAGAGCAGTAGAGTAGAGAGAGAGAGAGAGAGAGTAGAGAGTAGATAGAGTAGAGCAGAGAGTAGAGTAGAGATAGAGTAGATAGAGTACAGTAGAGTAGAGTAGAGTAGAGAGTAGAGTAGAGAGAGTAGAGAGAGAGCAGAGCAGAGAGAGTAGAGTAGAGAGAGAGAGAGAGAGTAGAGTAGAGTAGAGTAGAGTAGAGTAGAGTAGAGTAGAGTAGAGCAGAGCAGAGTAGAGTAGAGTAGAGTAGAGTAGAGCAGAGCAGAGCAGAGCAGAGCAGAGCAGAGCAGAGCAGAGTAGAGTAGAGTAGAACAGAGTAGAGTAGAGTAGAGTAGAGTAGAGTAGAGTAGAGCAGAGCAGAGCAGAGTAGAGTAGAGTAGAGCAGAGCAGAGCAGAGCAGAGCAGAGCAGAGCAGAGCAGAGTAGAGTAGAGTAGAGCCGGGCTAATAGAAAAGGGTCATTAATGATCTAAGTGTCTGTGAGGTCTCCAGCCCTTAAACTCTGAGCACAGAGGCAGTGCTGACCTTTATTATTATTATTATTATTATTATTATTATTATTATTATTATTATTCTCCCAAACCAGAGTCCACCATCATCAGAGCCTCACCCTCTGCACACTGACCCTCAGCTCTCAGATTAAAACCTGTTTAATTCATATATGAGCTTTAATGTGCCTGATCACTTCTCATGAGTTTTAACCCTTTCATGCATGAAATATTTAATCACAAAAGAAAACTGTTTGATTTTTTTTGTTTTTTTTCCCAATAAGTTAAAAATCATGTTTAATTTTTTCCATGTTATATTTTGAGGGAGTTATGCATCTATTCATAAAGGGTTCTTTTTGAAAGACAGAGGTTTGTTTACCTGCTTGACTAGTTTCAACCCACTTCCGGGGTCTTCGTCAGAAGCGTCACGTGATGGTGAAGTGACGTGTCATGGGCTGCTTTTGTGGATTTACCAGTCAGCAGGGAAGCTTGCGCCCCCTACTGACTGGCGCCTTCTCCAGGATCGCGTCCCAGGTGTGGGATAGTGTGTACGCTCCGTCGTCCCGGTTCATAGATGTTGGTGCGCGCTTCCTTATCTCGATGGCTTCTCTGATCCAGCGATGGAATTTGTTACTTTCGGCACGGATGACCCTGGCATTGTCCCAGTCCATGATGTGGTTCTCTCTTTTGCAATGGTCTGATATGGCTGATTTAAGATTTTCTTGGAGTGCCTGTTCTTTTATTGTTCTTGTTTGTCTGTTGGCTGTCTCCTTCTCACATGCACGCATGACACGTCACTTCACCATCACGTGACGCTTCTGACGAAGACCCCCGGAAGTGGGTTGAAACTAGTCAAGCAGGTAAACAAACCTCTCTGTCTTTCAAAAAGAACCCTTTATGAATAGTTAAACCAGGAAGACAGTATGAACCTTTTTAAGCTACTGAGAGTTATGCATCTGTACAGTGGGCACCATGCGTTAACAGCATGAATAGAAATTAAGTGGAACTTCGTAAAACTCCACAAACACATCTTTGACAAACATTTGTTAAGATCAAAATCCGTATTATATGAGTCACTGCTGTTTAATCAAACTATGCTTTTGTGAATTACACTAAAATTTAAAATAAACATACAAAAATATGTGAAATCTGAATACAGAACCTTTGTTAGCTACTTTAGATTTAAGATGCAGTACCTCCATATGGTAAAAATGTGCAATGACATTATTTTTATGAAACTTAAGACAATGGTTTGAGTATTTTCCATCTTGGATCTGGTTCTGCAGCCTAAAGGGTATAAATGTTATTCCATATATTTGTCCACTGTAGTGAGCAACGTGCATGAAAGGGTTAATGTCTTAACATAGCTGCAGATCCAGGAAGTTAAGAATCATAAATAAACAGAGCTATCAGGCTGTGATAAAGATCATTCTGCATTATTAAACTGCAGAAACAAAAATATGTCGTCTGTTTACTCTGCTGAAGCCTGGGACCGAGTCAGCTCACCTTATCACAGGTGCAGAGAGGAGCTGAAACCTGAAACTCACATTTCTGTTTGATCAGGAGCTTAAAAAAACTAAGCATGACACGACTGAGCATGCTCTGTTCACCTTTTATTTTATTTTTACTTTATTTACTTATCTATCTATCTATCTATCTATCTATCTATCTATCTATCTATCTATCTATCTATCTATCTATCTATCTATCTATTTATTTATATTTGATTCATTTTTAATGTTTGTATGTTTTGTATCTTTTATTTCGGTCCTCATGGTCTCTTTACGCAGCAGGGTTCTTGTTTCGCCATGGACTCTCTTCTGTTTTTGTTTTTGTCTTAAATAATTTTTATTTTAATTCTCTTGTGCTTTACTGTCTTTATGTTCCCGCCTGTCAAATCACTTTATAAAACTGTTTTAAAAAGTGCAGTACAAATAAAGGTTATTATAAACACTTTATAAGAATCAATCAATCAAACTTTATTTGTACAGCACTTTTCATACAGGACTTTGTAATACAAAGTGCTTTACATGAGAAAAAGATAAAATAAAATAACAATAAGTGGAATAAAAAGCAGAAATTGCATAATTGCATAAACTGAAAACATAAGACCCCCACAATCCCCCCCTCCTCCAAATCACATTTAATATCCACACTCACTTAATCAAACACAAAAAGACATTAAAATGAAATTCTGACAGAAAACAGAATTAAAGGACTGAGGAAACACAGGAGCTAAAACTAAAATAATACTTAAAAATACTTGAAAATACTAGAGGGTAAGATAAATAAATGTGTAAATATATAAATAAATACAATAATACAACAGTATAGAATAAAAGTTAGATAAATAATATGGTAAAATGATAAAGTGTAACATCAGGTGCATAATAACATCAGCTAAAATAGGATAATAAAAGGAAAAGCATTTAAGAAAGAATAAAATTCAAAATAAAAAAATCTGAACAGAAATGTAGTAATAAAACAAAATAAAAGGGTTAAAATAAGTTAAAATATAACGTAAAACAATATTAAATACAATCAGCTAAACGCCAGATTAAAAACGTAGGTCTTAAGTTTTCTTTTAAAAATATGAACAGTAGATGAGGACACCAGGAAATGGAGGTCAGGCTCTTTGGGCTCCACACCACCAACGGCTGTGTGTCGATTAAAACAGCTGTCCTGCTCCTCATCCTCAACACATCCATGTCTGGACTGTAGATGATGAAATACATACATTTCTTACAGTCGTTCATAAACTGTTGGACTGTTAGCTCAATCATGTTTTCACAGCGTGGTGGCCCTAACTCACCTGCTCACCTGCTCACCTGTTTTTCATTATTTTAACTCTTTTTTTTAACATCTTCTGATGTTTAAATATAGATTTTTTCTTTAACCATCCTCTATCTGCCTCTCCTCTCCATCTTCCTGACGTGATGTCATCATCTGTTTATCTGTGTCTATAAATCTACCCTCTCTGTCTTTCTGTCTCTTTATCTTTATTAAACCAAACACCTTCCTCTCTAATGCTCATCAGTGTGTTGACATATTAACCTGTATTCCTACTTCTGTCGTCTGCAGTTCAACATTTTATTTGTTTTGTTGTTTTATTTCCCATGATCCTCTTTGTTGTTTACTTCGACTCTTTGGCTCTGTTTGACCTGATTTTTGATTTATTGTCTCCAGAGTTTTGTTTTTCCTGCTTTTGTTCAGTCTGTTGAAGCACTCTGTAAACAGTTGTTTTTAAAGGTGCTCTATGAATAAAATATTTTAAAAATCTTTTTGATTATTTTGCATTTTTGCACTTTATATTTAAGCCTTATTTCTCTCTTGCCTGCCACAGGGACTGTAGATGAGAGTTTACTGAGAAAGTAGAGCATCTCTATTCTGATGAGTTTAATGTATGTCTGCATATGATCCCTGAAAAATAAAAATAAACTTAAGTTATTATCATGAGCTATCCCCATCTCAGTCTGCTGATGCCTCTGTCCCAGTTTTTTTTTTTAAGTAAAACAGGAATCAAATTCAAACTGAGTGAATATTTGAAAAATAAAATAAATAATAAAGATCATCAGTCTGATCGTTAAGTTCTCTTTTCAGAGTGTTCAGATTAATTTAGTTTGACATGATTCGTGTTTCTGTTTGCAGATTTCATCATGGCTGGACTTTCCAGTCACACCGTCGAGGTCTGATAGGACTGATAAAAACTTTATTGATCCTCAGGGACTTTATCTGTCCTGTGATGACCTTTGACCTTTGCAGCCCTCTTGGCTATATCTAATCAGACTGAGCTGACCTTTGGCCCCTTTAGGTCAGATGACACAGCAGCTCCACTCCCTCACAGGTATGACCGGGCAGCGCTGCGTTCTGATTGGACCGTGACAACTCCATGTTCTGACTGAAGGAGGGCGAGCACCTGCAGAGCTCTAACCCGGCCCAGCAGAGCTCTGACCTGGGTCCTAAAGAGCTCTAACCCGAGCACCTGCAGAGCTCTAACCCGGCCCAGCAGAGCTCTGACCTGGGTCCTAAAGAGCTCTAACCCGAGCCCTGCAGAGCTCTAACCCGAGCACCTGCAGAGCTCTAACCCGGCCCAGCAGAGCTCTAACCCGGGCCCTGCAGAGCTCTAACCCGGGCCTGAAAGAACTCTAACCCGAGCCCTGATGGGCTCTAATCCGGGCCCTGCAGAGTTCTAACCCAAGCCCTGCAGAGCTCTAACCCGATCACCTGCAGAGCTCTAACCCGAGCCCTGCAGAGCTCTAACCTGTGCCCTGCAGAGCTCTAACCCGGGCCCTGCAGAACTCTAACCCGTGCTCTAAAAAGCTCTAACCCGAGCCCAGCAGAGATCTGACCCAGGCCCTGATGAGCCCTGACCCAGGCCCTGCAGAGCTCTGACCCGGGCCCTGATGAGTTCTGACCCGGGCCCTGCAGGTCTGGACCCGGTCTGAGGTCAGGTTAGTCCGACACAGCTCATGCTCCTCCCGTGGTTTTTGATATTCAGGCCGAGCAGCGTAAACATGCAGAGCGAGTGTTTCCTGTCAACACGGCTGTTCCCTCTCCTGATCACGCTCTGCACGTAACACACTCACACAGGAGAGGCAGCAGCTCACACAAAGGCCTTTTGTCCAGCGGACCACGTCCCCACCACGCCCCCTGCTGGTCAAACACAGACACTGCTCCATCATTAATGTTCTTCCCCTTTCCAGAAATGAGGAAGCTTCAACATCCAGTTTCCAGTCTGACGCCTGCTGCAGGGCAGAGAGATGGCTCTGGACAGGTCTGACCTTTAGAGAGGAGGAGAGGAGGAGAGGAGAGGAGAGGAGAGGAGAGGAGAGGAGAGGAGAGGAGAGGAGAGGAGAGGAGAGGAGAGGACGCCATGTGGTTTCACCTCCTCACTCAGAGGGAGAGCCCCGCTGGCTTCCTGTGAAACTGTCTCAGTGTGGGGGGTGCAGCAGCTGTGACGCTCTGACGGGTTATGAAACATCAACATACATGTTTACAGCCAGAGGCCTGATCTAAGGTTGATACATCTATAGTAAATATATCTATCACCACATAGGCATGAGGTCCCTCTGAAAATGGGATGTAACATCTCAAGAGGCCTTTAACACATTTATACTTAACAGAGACAAACATGGTTGGGATGCACTTGTAGTCTGGGCACCATGAGTTCATCACTACCATAAATTCTTATTTTCAGTTTGAATATCTAAGATTATACTTCTATAAAATGATCACCACAACCATTCAGACATGAGGACCCTCCTGAAAACCAGATGTAGCATCTCAAGAGGCTACCCTCTAATAAATCAGATGACAGGTCTATGGTTCATGGATCTGTCCCTAACTTTAGTTCTTACTTTAGTCCACTTGTCTCCTCTTACCTCCCTTCCTTCACCCTCACACCAACACAGCATGGTGTGGATTTGCTGTTCATCATGAGACTGGGATCCACATTCAAGATTTCCTGCTGCTTAACAGAAGGTTTTTTCTTGAGCCATGATGGAGGGATTCATGATTGGCTATATGGATTCATGTTGGTGTTGGATGGATATATTTGTATATATATGTATATGTGTATTTTATATGTATATATGTATCTATGCATATATGTGTATCCATAAATGAAGAGCTTTATGCTCTATTGTAAAGTGTCTTGAGATAACACTTGTTATGAACTGGTGCTGTACAAATAAAGATTGATTGATTGAATATAGATTTGGTTTGATTTCAAAATCTTGATCATCTTCTCCGAGCCCTCCTCTCTCCCGCTGAGCCCTTGTACCTTCCTCTCTCCAATAACACACTTCCATTACTACCTCTGGAGCCGGACCAGAGAGGGGATCACCTTATCCCCCATTCTGTCTGCAGGACATGCACTGTGGAGGTGAAGCATGGGAGGGGGATCATGAGACTTCTAAATGAGACCTGTAAACTCTACAGCGTCTTACTGTAACATCTACAGCTACATACTGTAAACAGCCTTGCAGTAAATTACTGTAAAATGCAAAATATTGTGGAAAAACACTCAGATCTGGATGAAGATCTACAGTTGTTAACTGTAAAATGTCCACACAGTAAATACTGATAATGTCAGTGGATCAGGAGAAAACTCCATTTCTCACAGGAAATCAGCAGGTCAGATTTTTTTTTCTGTATTTGTCACATATTTGGGGTGAAACCATTGTTTCAGTAAATATATTTTATTACATAAAAATATGTGATTTTTGTTTTGTTTTGCAAAAGCATTTCCTGCTCATACACAGTCAGTAAAATAGTTAGACATTGTTTTATGACCTAAACAGAGTAAGTTTACAGTATTTTAAAATGCATTAAAGAGTCGTAGAATCATGATAGGCTGAGAACAGTCAGGATTAATTGCAAATTAGATTAAATTGCATTATGGCTTGCTGCAATTTTCAAATCACAACAAGCCATTTTGGCATTGTGATTTAGTTTTTTGCAATTTCATGCCTATTTTTTTACCTCTATTCATGCACTTTTTTTCCGCTTTTGGACCTTTTTTACCTTTTTAACCACATTTTTATAACTTTATGCCTATTTTTCTCCCATTCATCTTTTTTTGGCCACTGTCAGAACCATTTTTGGAATTTTTACATGGTTTTTGAAATTTAATTTCAAATTTAATTCCCAATTTCGCTGCCATAATCAATTTTCCTAAGCCACTTTTGGATTTTTTGCCCAATTTTTCCCCATATTTTTCCAATGTCATACCTATTTTGCACCTATTTATTAACCTTTTTCCACTTTCATACCATTTTTACCCAGTTTTTACAATTTCATACCTTTTTTGCTTCTGTTCTTCACTTCTCCACTTTTTCTCAAATCTTTTCTCCTTAGATTAATTTAATGTCATATTGGTTTTACTATAAAAAGATCTACTGCTTATGTTTGTTTAAGAATACAGAAGATGAGGAACATTAAAACAATTGCAGAGTAAATTGCAGTTGCAATATTGGGGAAAAAAAGCCGCTCAGCCCTACTAAGGATGCAGTTTTTTTTTAATAATACCATTATAATGCTGTAAATTGGAAGACTAATGATTCCTTGAATGAAAATGCAGGACTAAAATAAATAACATTAATATTCCTGTAAATGTTTAATAGAGTAATGCTGCTGTAAAGTCATTTACTGTAGTTTACTGTAGGAGGGTAAATGTTTGGCGTGCTTCTGTCTCAGGTCTGATCTAAATGTTTTAATCATATAAACTCTGGGGGAGTTTCCCTCTGCTGAACTCCAACATGTAGTTTTACTGCTTTGACTAAATTAACATTTCTGTCTGCACACTCAGCTGATGGGGAAGGCTGTGGTCCTCACACCTGCCTGCAGAGTATATTTATCTCTGGGTTTGACCTACTTACTTTAGTTTGATGAACCTCAGGAGGAACTGTGCGCTCGTCCTGTTTCACTTCGTTAGTTTGAGCTCTTGATCTGACATGTTGGTAAAATTCTCTTCCCCCTCCGCCTGCGGTGAGTCATTAACTAGAAACACCTACGCACCAGCCACAAACAGGCGCTTCCTGGTGTAACTTTCTGTATGAGGGTCAATGGTAATATTACAGAAGCTCATTTACACTCTGATATTACACCTCCATTAACCCTTTCATGCATGGATTGTTAAATCCCAGACAAATACTTCTTTTAATGCTCCTTTTTACTTTTAAATAAGTTAAAATTCATGGTAATTTTTTTCAGTGTTATATTTTGAAGCAGTTTTACACCTGTCCCCTTCACCCTGCATCAACATAGTACTTAAGTGGAGCTTGATAAAGATTAACAAACATGACCCTGACAAGCATTTATTATGAGTAAATAAAAGAAGCATATGTATCATTGCTGTTTAATCCAGCTGTTGAATTGTGAATTATACCAACATTTAAATAAAAAATAAAACAAATATGTGAAATCTAAATATTAAATTTGGCGGTTTTGGATTTCGGATGCAAGATCTTGACATGGGAAAAAAAGTGCAAAGAAATATTTATATGAAAGTTGAGACAAGGGTTTGGGAGTTCACTGCAAAGTAAAGGGTATAAATTTATTCAAATATCTGTGTGCAGTGCATGAAAGGGTTAAAGAGCCAGCTGTGAGCTCATAGACTGATGCAGAGCTCATGGAGCTTCAGTTATAGTCTTTAGACATAATTAAGTTTCTAAATAGATTTATTTTTAGTTTAGTCTAGTTTTTATCTGTTGATGAAAATGTTAGTTTAGTTTGAGTTTTTGGTTTTAGTAGTTCCTGTGTAGTTTTCATTAGAGGAATAGAGCTGTTGATGAAACTATGATGAAAGGCTGATGGCCTTGACTGCAGTGTAAATTTTGTTGACTAATTATTTCCTCACAGTTTTATCACCTACGCACACTCAAGTGACACTCCTGAGGAAACATGTCGACATATCTGAGATAAAGGAAAGAAAACCATTTCTAAATTAAAAGAATTGAGATGACTACATTATGACTAAAACTAAAGATCTTTAGGGCAGAAGACTTAAACTAAAGCTCTGTCTGGTTTATTCTCCTGATCTGATCTGCAGTTTGTGTTGCAACGAGCAGAAAAACGACCTGATGTCATCACTGCATCAAACTTTAGAGGAAATTAAGAGTTGAAAAGTTCAAACTGAGTTTCTGCTGCAGAGCTCAAAGGTGATGGTTTGATAAAATAAGAGTTATGTTATTTTAGACTGTGATGTGGAGCAGCTGAGGTGAACAGAGGCCGACATCAGGAGGGTTTGAACATCATCTGTTTGTTAGTTAGTATTTATTTATTCATTCAGACACCAGGGCCCTGTCCTATGAAGCAGGATTACTGCCTAGCGAGGTAACTTTGAGGGTAGGTTCTGGGTTCCCTGTTCTATGAGACCGGTTCACTTCTTAGCGAGGCGAGTCTCCATGGCAACGTACGCTGAACGGCTAACCTGCTCCAGGGCAGGTTAGGTTCCAGATTGAACTTGCGGACTATAAAAACCTGCCCACTGACCAATGAGCTCTCTCGGCCAGCTCCTCTGCAGGAGTAAAATCTGGGGGAGGACTCTCATTGCTGTAACAAGATCTTCAATGCCAACACTTCTGCTCCATGACAATATTTTATTACCTGTCATAAAACTGTGACAGGAATTCATGTAGGGCTCATGTGGGCTACATATCACACAAAAAATGTAAACAGGATAGGAATGAACAAATGAATGAATTCATCTTGTAAATGAATTAGACATGTCTGCATGTTACAGTAAAAGTGCATGTTGAACAGTGCTATTTCAGGATGATAACCAAAGATTTTTTGCACGCTTTACTTATGCATTGAGACTGTCAGCAATTTTCTGCCAGCACTCCTTCCGTGCTTTTGCAGCGGTGACGGTGTTGCTTTTGACGTTTATTACATGTTTTAGTTCTTCATACTCTGTCATGATCACCTCCTGCTCCTCCTGTGTGAAGTATGCAGTCCTTCGCTCTCCGGCCTGCTCTGACACTCCAGACTGGTCCATGTTCACGATTGGTCAGATGCGGCGGGCTCCGCCTTATATGCGTGCACGCACTCATTGCAAAGCTGGATCCACTTATGAGGTTGATAACCAGCGTCGTCAAACCGTTTAGCGAGACCGCCGGCTACCGCGCTCAGTTCAGCGAGGTAGCTCCAAGGCTGTCTCACTAGGCTGAACTTGCTTCGTAGAATAGGGCCCAGGTCTCAAATTCTTTTGATTCTCAATGACAACAACAACAACCACCAAAATAATACTAATAATTATAATGCTTACTTAACATCCTGCCCTTTAATGTTCTTTTGAATGTAAATGTTGATATGGATTGTTTCATGTCTTTAGTTAGATTATTCCATAAATTAACCCCTTTAACAGAAACACAACAACACATCATTTTTGTCCTAATTTTCTTTTTTTTTAATCTCTATTCCTCTTAAATTATAGTTACTCTCTCTCTTTTCAAATCTTTTCTGAAGATTAATGGGTAACAATCTTTTGTGTGCTTTAAACATAAATTGCAAGATACAATAATCTACTAAATCATAACATTTCAACACTTTTAACTAAAGAAATAACGAGTTGGTTGGATCTCTATAATAATCTAATAACTCTTTTTTGGAAAATAAAAATAGACTTTGTATATGTTTGCAGGCATTTCCCCAAACTTCAACACAGTAGGTCAGATATGGACCAATCATAGAATTATATAAAATATAAAATACTTTATCATCCAGTGAATCCTTTATCTTATGTAACATGTAACAATTACTTTTGATAGTTTTACCTTTGTATAATTTATATGTGATTTCCAACTCAAACTTCCTTCACTCTCTTAAGCTCAGGACCGTCTGTACTGACTGAAGCCTCAGTGTCTTTACCTCTTTTTCTAAATATCACACAATCTGTTTGTTCTCCTGAAGCAGCCCTGCGTCTACAGTCTGATAGGTCATGATGCTTCCAGATCTCAGCAGGTGTGTCTGCCTCCACCTCAGAAACATCCAGAACTCTTCTGCTAATGCAGGTCCAGATTATTGTCTTTATAACATAAGGCATTATTGTTCTGATCAGGAAATATCTGCCAGTCAAACCAGTCTGACTGTGTTTTTCCCTCATAATGAAGTTGATAAAGCTCACAGAGTCTGCAAGTAATTACAAAAAAGTCTCCCTTTTAGATATATGCCTGATGGAAATACACACTTTAAGATGAGTTTTATAGCATCTAAATAGGTTATCTATAAATGCTATTCCTTAGCTTCGCGGTCAGGTCGGACAGGGCTGGACTGGCCTGGATACTCAACTTCAGGAACAAGACAATTAAAACTAGAGCAAATTTATATTATTCAGACACGTCTTAGAGCACCGGGCTGTAAGTAGCCATATATAGCCGGCTACAAAACTACAATACTAAGTTTTCCAAAAACTGCTTGTTGACACACATCAAAAACTACCGCTACGTAACTAGAAAGAGATAGGGCCCGTTTACATGACGCCGAAAACAATCGATTCCGCAAACATTTCGTTGCGTTTTGGCCTTCCGGTTAGATGAGACCACGTTGCGTTTCCACTGAAAACGCAAACTTTTGAATCCGCTCCTCTATCCGGCCTTGTGTAAACACGGAGCAGAGCGTTTCAGGGTGAAACGCTGACGTCACCACATGCGCAGTACTCTTTCAGATGGAGGCTGCGCGCGCATACCAGGAACAACAGCGGCTTCGCCCGTCTACCGAGTAACGTGTGAGCTTCTTACCGTGCTCGGTTTATTGTCCAGACAAAACTATCCAGACAGATTTGTTGTCCAAACTGATTTGTTGTCCAAAAAAGAAACTCCTGCTTCTCTGTGGGCGTCTGTTGGCCATTGTTGTTTGTGAAAGGTTTTCTTCTTCGTTCGTGTGTTGTAGCAGCGCTGCATCTCTGCAGACCTACACCGCCATCTACTGAACCGGCATGCACACTACAGCGGATTTACAGGGGACTAACTCGTCTCCCAGCGTTGTCATGTAAACGCAGAAGAATTCGAAAACGGAAAGGAAGAATCTTTGCGGCTTCAAGTCAGGAGTTTCCATGTAAACGGCCCCATACATTACCTCGTGGCTTTGCATCCTGTAAGTTGTTGAAAAAAGAAGTTGTAAAGCAATGCAGAGTTCTGAGGAAGGTCTGAGCTGCATTCATTAGCATCACAACAAACACACGCTTTGGCTTGGGTCACGTCTTTACCACAGTCGCTGCGCGTGCTCATGGGTAGCAGAGTCTTTATGTCGCTGGAAACAGATTCTCCTCATAGCATCTTTAATGTCTTAATGTGGTTGTCCTGCTTGAGGATGACAAAGTGTTTCTGATTCTGGTTGTCCAGGTAACACTCGGTCATGACCATAAAACTTTTTAAATAAACTTTTTTAAAGACGGTGTTCTGAGGCTCAGGCCTGACCTTAAACACAGTTAAACCAAATGTAGTTTTTCTTCTGTTAAACTTTAATGTGAATAATCTCCATCAGTTTGATCAGGATGAAAGAGCCTCAGCAGCTGTTCACACCTGCTCACAGAGAGCATGGCGCCCCCTCCAGGTGAGGATGTCCCGCCACCTTCAGCTGTAACATGAATGCTTCTCAGCTCAGAAAACATCTGCATGCAAACGCAGCAGGTGCAGCAGGTGAAGCAGGTGCAGCTCTCCATCTGACTGAGCCCAACTGTTTGTGTCTCCATGGAGACGGACTGTAAAAACAAACAGCGAAGAAGAATGTGGACAGGTAGGCCTAAAGGCCACAGGTGTAAGAGGACAGGTAGGCTAAGGTCTGACCAATCAGAGCTCTCGTTGTCAGAATAGAAATAAAAATATCAGGGATGATTACAACAACAACAAAAAGGTAATAATAACAATAATAATAATTAAAACAGCAAACAGGGAGGGAATAAGAAGCAGCAGAACACCTGCTGACAGACTGAGTAAACATCTGTGCGTGGACGTGCCAATCACAGGGCCACATAGAGAGACAGACATCCATCCACACCTGAGGCCAGTTTAGAGTCAGCAGTCCATCTAATGAAGTGAGAGAGAACCCGGGCATGTACGAGAAGAACATGCAAACACCACACAGGAAGGCCCTGCTGACCCGGGAATCGAACCCCCAGCCTCAGAAAGAGTCAGATCCTCAGGTCTGTGACGGTGAGGCAGAGGAACACGAGGAAAAACACTTCTCTGAGTTTAAACGTCTCCTCTGAATTATTATCATATATATAAACACACAGTATGTATCTATGTGTGTTTAGTCCTGTTTATTCCCATGACTGTTGTTGAAGCAGTAAACTCAGATTTACAGTGTCTCTGTGAAACATCACATTATATTTAATATTTTAATAAACTCATATAAACGCTGCTGTTTTCAATAACATGTAAAAAAGGCATGAATAATCAATAAGAGCAGGAATCAAACTTTAATGACGGAGCTGCTCTCTGCCTGCTGATGATGTATTTATATTTTTATCTGCTCTGAGCAGCTGAGTTGTTTTTGTGCAGCTCTGTGCAGTCAGACACAGGGTTGCCTGTTCGAGGGCAATGATTTCATAAGACCTGCAGACAAACTGTTTACTCTGATTACTCTGCTGCTGCTGCTGCCACCTGCTGGAGGGACGGGTCATAACATATGAGCTGCTGCTAAAATAATAATAATAATGATAATAATAATAATAATAATAATAATAATAATAATAATAACAACAATAATCATAATTATCATAATTATCACTATTATAATTTTTCTTCTTCTTGTTGTTATTATTATTATTATTATTATTATTATTATTATTATTATTATTATTATTGTTGTTGTTGTTGTTGCTGTTTAATTCTTCTTCTTATTACTATTATCACTCTAAAGTTCTGAGATGTGTCTGTTACTGACACAAACGTTGACTCTGTGTTTTATTGACTTTTTTTTGCTGTCAGATTAAAAATGAAAAACTCCTAGTTCTAATAATAAAAAATGTCAGCTTCCTTAAATCATTTGCAAAAAAATATCCTCTGCTTTTGTCCATATTTTAAACAAGTTACTCCTTAAAAACTACTTCAGCCTAAAATATGTATTAAATATTATAATTTTGTAATTATAATCATTAAAGTCCAGTGTGCCGACACAACTCCATAAAACAAAATGATAATTCAATAAAACTCCTTTAAAGGATTATTTATCATGATTGTTGTTGATCATGAGATTGGTCAGCGAACTCTGATTTTAATGATTTTAAAGATTTTTGTTGTTTTTTCAGTTTCAGATTGAAAATAAAAACCAACACTTTCAGTTCTAACAATAAAAATGTAAACTTCCTAAAATCAGCTGTAGAAATAAAACATTTTTCCACTTTATGCATCAAAAACAAAGACATGTTAGGGATTGTAAAGCAGCAGGTCAGTGCGTGTACTCATTTGTTCAGTTTTATTTATTAATGTTAGTAATGATATTTTCCATGAAACACACAGCTGACAGTCTAAACACATCTTAAAGGTATTAAATAGTTTCTGTATAGTCATTTTGTTTACCAAACATGACAGTGTAAAATAAAACTGTTTTTTTTTTAATTAAACTTAAATCAATGTTAGTTAAGAACATTCTCTTCATAAATCCAGATCAAACTCTTTTCCCTAAAACGTGTAAATCAAATCTTCATTTCATTTTCATTTATTTGTTTATTCAAACACGTGAAAGACGTAACATAAATCTTTATATGTCTGAAAGGGTGCAGATGAAGTCAGAAGACTTTTCTTTGTCTTTACATATTTGTTCTGTGCAGCCCTGTTTCTCCTGTGTCTCCCTGGTTCTCCTCCTTTCTTGCTCCTCTCCCTCTCTCTCTCCCTCTCCTTGGTCCTCCTCCTTCCTCTCCCCTGGTGCGCACCTGAGAGCAATCTGTGCTCGGTGAGGAGGAGGGGTGTTTAGAGGAGCTGAGAGAGGAGCCATGTTGGATTGGGGCACACACACAGACCTGAGGAGGTTTCCACACACTCCTCCTTTGTTTTCTGTTTTCCTGGTTTAACAGGTAGTTTTGTTTCTCCTTTTTCCTCTTTATTTCCTCAGCAGCACCAGGTTGTTGGGTTTTGTTGTTTTAATTTGGGCAGGAGATTGTTGGTGGTCCAGTTTTCTCAGTTTTGATTATTCTTTGGTTGAGTTAGTTTCTGGTCAGGCAGTTTAGGGAGAGGTGAGAGGTGCAACGGCCCCTTTTGGTTTATTGAGTTTGTTTTCTCCATTTTAACTTTGACTTTAAAATAATAACAATAAAATAATCAAACTTGTCTTCTGTGTGGCGTCCTTTTAATATGTTTTGATCTTCCTCTGTGGTCAAATTATTATTTCAGTGGTGAGGAGACCGTAACACATTTACAGTCTAATCTGCCCGAGCTTGTGCAGACAAAACAAAACAGAGGAAAAGAAAGTATATCACAATAAAGCAAAGAAAAAGAACACAAACAACACATTTTTTTGTTGTCTGTTAAAGTCCAGAGCATCTAAACTGAGTCATCAATCACAGGACAGAGAGATAACCTACAGCGAGGTCAGAGGTCATCATCAGATGGGTTTATTTACATTTTTTACATGTTTTATTTTATTTATCGTCTTTTAATGTCTTTTATCTCTGTCTTATTTTGGCTTTACCTTCTTTTACTCCTTTTTGTTAATTTATTAATATGTGCTATTAATTATGATTTTATCTTATTCATGATTCTCTTTTTTAAATATAGATCGTTTTCAAACCTTTTTAATTGTCTTATCTCTTGCTCATGTTTATTACTGTATTTTATCATCACCACTTATGTTTATCATTTTGTAATTTTATCATCATTGTTCATTTCATCCTGTTTTCATTGCGTTTCCTATTCTTGCTGATGTTATGTTTTTATGTTTGGTCTTTTTATGCTGCATGGTTCTTGTGTTGTCTGGGTTCATATAAAGTCTGAAAAGGGCCTTCAGTAATAAATCTGGAGTATGAACACAGTACCAACCTTCACCCCTCTGTCTTTGTGTCTTTGTGTCTTTGTGTCTTTGTGTCTTTGTGTCTTTGTGTTAGTCTGATTTAAGCTGAGCTTTTTGTTTTTACTTCTTTGTGCTCATTGTTTGTTTGTGTTTTATTATTTTGTGCTTGTCAAAGCACTTTGTAAACTATGTTTTTAAAAGTGCTATAGAAATAAAATTATTATTGTAATTATATTTACCGTGTTTATTCCACTTTAATTTGCTGTTTTTTATTTCTGTGTTCATAAAGAAGCTCCATCATTAAAGTTCATGAGGGTCATTTTCCCTCTCTTTAGTCAGAAGATCACGTATCTGCTGAAGAGGAGACGTGCTGTTACGTTAAAGAGACTGAAAAACTCTTTAAAGGTGATAAAGTTCATTTTTCTGTCAAACTTTCCTCAGCTTTGAGGAATCAGATCAGTTTAACTCTGTTCGTGCAGGTAAAAGGAAACAGGAGTAGATCAAAGGCTTAAACTTCAGGGAGATCAAGCAGTATATATCATATATAATAAATATTTATTTTAGGACTGTAGTGTTGCTGGTGCAGAGGATGCAGTGCCTCCTATGATCCAGCAGGAGGCGATAAAGCAGCTGCATGATACAAACCTCCTCTAAAGGACACTGAAGAAGAAGAAGAAGAAGCTCAACTTTAAACCTCAGCACATGGACAGAATATCAGAGTCTCAAACTCCAGCTGATGGAGGTCACTTCTTCAGCGTGTAGGTAAAGTTTAAAAACAGCAGCGAGCTTCAGGATGAACCTTCCTCTGGGGCGGAAACAGGAAGTGGACGTTGCCATGGTTTCTCAGCAGCAGGACTGAACAGTTAGTGGTTTAGATCCTGCAGATGTTTGAGGTGTCTTTACTTTACAGCAGTGAAATGTTAAAATCATTCTGGATATTAATTTTATTCATCATTATTAAATTATATCAGATTGAACCAATAATCATCCTTTAATCTATAATTTAATGTAAAGTTAATTTATATTAAGTCATCATGTCTTATAACAGACTGTCCTAAATAAAGACAACAGCCAAGAAAATATGTTTTAATGTCAGAGCAGCTAAAAGTCAATATTTGTGTCATAACTACAGTTTATGAAAAGATTTCACAAGGACATCAAAAACAATAAAAATAAGAAACAGCCTGAAGATTAGCAGAGAACTTTTCTACAACTTAATTTAATCAGCCTAAAGTTATCTCAGTGCTGAAGTTAGCCTATTAACATAATTTATTCTTTATTATTCTTTTTTCTTATTGAAGAATAATGAACTCTTTGTTTTCTGCAACATTCCCTGTAAATATAAAATATTTAATCAAATAAAGTGTGTTCTGGACTAATGCAGGGCCGGCCTGAGTTTGATAATCAGTACCATGTTCATCTTCAGTCTAAACATCTGAATAACAGCCATTAAATATGTTTTAGTTTAACTGTTTGTGCAGACGCTGAAGCAGAACTTAGATTTGTGTGATGCTCCATGAGTGAAGCTGGACTCAGTTTAGTGCTGCACATGTTCAGTGTAGACTCACCTGTGACCTGCTGCCTCCCCGTCAGTCACTTTGGGACAGACTAAGGCCAGTTTGAGGCTCATTCTACAGAAACATGCATTTTTGGTTGCCACTGGTTGCAATTTCAACTGAAGCAATAACAAAAGTCCAAAATACTGAATTAAATACAATGTAAAGTTCTTATATTCAAACATAAATTATTTATATTGTTCCTGTAAGCACACACATACACACACACTTTATTTCCAAAAGTATTCGTTCACCTGTCTTGACTCACATATGAACATCTTAAGTTCCATCCCATTCCTAATCCATAGGGTTCAATCTGACGTGGGTCCACCCTTTGCAGCTATAACAGCTTCAACTCTTCTGGGAAGGCTGTCCACAAGGTTTAGGAGTGTTTATGGGAATTTTTGACCATTCTTCCAGAAGAGCATTTGTGAGGGTTGAGGTCAGGACTCTGTGCAGGCCAGTCAAGTTGATCCACAGCAGACTCTGTCCTCCATGTCTTTATGGACCTGCTTTGTGCTCTGGTGCACAGTCATGTTGGAAGAGGAAGGGGCCAGCTCCAAACTGTTCCCACAAAGTTGGAGCATGGAATTGTCCAAAATGTCTTGGTGTGCTGAAGCATTCAGAGTTCCTTTGACTGGAACTAAGGGGCCAAGCCCAGCTCCTGAAAAACACCCCCACACCATAATCCCCCCTCCACCAAACTTTACACTTGGCACAATGCAGTCCCATAAGTATGGCTCTCCTGGCATGGGCATGGGGGGGACATGCCTGATGTTTTGTATCAATAAAGATTTAAAGTGGATTTTCATGTTTTTGTGAGACAAAACTAGGGCTGAACGATTTAAGAAAATAATATAATTGCGATTTTTCCCCCAATATTGCGATTTACTCTGCAATTGTTTTATGTATTCTTAAACAAACATAAGCAGTAGATCTTTTTATAGTCAAACCAATATGACATTAAATTAATGTAAGGATAAAAGATTTGAGAAAAAGTGGAGAAGTGAAGAACAGAAGCAAAATAGGTATGAAATTGTAAAAAAAAAAAAAAAAAAAAAAAGGGAAAAATGGGCAAAAAAAAATCCAAAAGTGGCTTAAGAAAATTGATTATGGCAGCAAAAACCATGCAAAAATTCCAAAAATGGTTCTGACAGTGACCTAAAAAGATGAATGGGGTCAAAATAGGCATAAAGTTGTAAAAACAGGGTTAAAAAAGGTAAAAATGGTCCAAAAGTGGGGAAAAAGTGTATGAATAGAGGTAAAAATAGGCATGAAATTGCAAAAAATTACATCACAATGCCAAAATGTTCAACACATTTTGGGCTAAAAATATTGAGCCTTGTGCGATTTTAAAATTGCAACAGTATTGTGATTTAATCTAATCTGCAATTAATTGTTCAGCCCTAGACAAAAGTGTAAAGGAGAGAAAGGGTGTCCCATCTCCTGTGGTAACGCTCATGTTGACCAGCAGGTGTCCTCGTGGTCCGTCAGTCCGTCTGCCTCTTCACACTGATGAGTAACTGAGTTCATGCCCCACTTCTCCCCGACCCCCTCCTCTAAATATACGACCCTCCACCAACAGCCAAAATAATAAAACGCTGACTTCTCAAAGTGCCGTCAGGTATTCCTGTCTCAGCAGAGAGAGAGAGAGGGCGAGCGAGAGAGAGAGGGAGAGAGAGAGGGAGAGAGAGAGGGAGAGAGGGAGGGTGAGTTAGAGGGCGATCGAGGGTGAGTTAGAGTTGTGTGAACAGAGCTGAACTCCCCTGCAGTCTGTCTGTCTGCCTCACCGGGCTTCAGGCTGCACTTCTGTCCAGGTAGGTGATCCGGGTCTGTGGGGTTTAGGCAGGGCTCATAGATTGTAGTTTTCAGATAGAAAACAGAGTGATGTCATGTTTGTTCAGTCCTCACTGAATCAGGATCTGTTGGTTTGACTAAAGAGCTGTGAGCAGGTCAACAACACAAAGGAGTTTAAGTTTACCTTAAATCATGAAAACAGGTTATTGATCATTAATATCAGCTGATGGATAATGTGTGATGTTCCCTAAACATTGATTTCATTACTCTTGTCTCTGCTGTAAACATGTTGACTGTTGCACTGAAGCTTGATTTGATTTTAATGAAATTGAAATGTTCCACAGTAATCAGTCAGGTCTTGGTCCTGATCTTGAGTTTCTGGTCTTTGCTGTCCTGGTTTGGTGTCGGCTGTTTTAATCGTCCTCAGAGCTGCTGGTTGGTGTTGTAACTCTGAGTCTGTGTTACACTCGGCTGTTGCTCAGAATCAGCTGTTCCTGCAGACATTTGCTGGTTTGCTGTCCCTCCCACGGCCGAGGATCCAGTTCAGACTTTTCTGGCTCTGCTTCACAAACTTCTGCGAAGCCTGGACGCAGATGAAGTTTTTATTTTAGCTGAAAGAGTTTCTGGAGCTCGTCCATGGCTGCTGTCCATCGGGGAGAAGCTTGTGTAAAGTTTAAAACCCCCAAAACTCTCAAATGAAGCTCTCTGATTGGCTACTGGACAGGCGAAGCCAACCAGTAAAGGTTCATCTTTGTGCAGTTCAGGTGTGAGCAGGTCTGGAGGTGTTAATGTTTGTCTTTATTGGACTTTGGTGCACTGTTTAGACTATAGAAAAACTGCATTAAACTATTAATGATCACGTTTGAACAGAGCTTCATGATCCAGTAATCAGCTGATTTCTGTTTCTGGTTACGAGAATCAACGGGTTAGTAGGTCAGCTAAACTAAAACATGAGTTTGATTCACTCTTAACAAGACATCCCTACATCTGTTTGGATGGATGATGGGGGGAGCACAGGTCCAACATCATGACATTATTTTGGCTGCACGATGTGTGTCGTTCTGACATCATAAATTCAATGTGCAAACTTCAATCAAACTTTATTTATATGGAACTTTTCCTACAACACATGCAACACAAACTGTGTCACAGTTAGGGATGGGAATCTACAAAAGTCAACAAATGGATAACAGTCTTTTAGCTCATCAACTCCTGTTATGATGGATTGTTTTCATCTTGACATTCTCAGCAGCCTTGTTTTGAGTGATTAAACAGCTGGTCTGTTAGCGAGCAGAGCTGCTGCGTATGTTGCTGTGATGTTATTTTACTCACAGTGATGTTGTAGTTATGAATTAAGGCTCCAGAAACAACGCAGGGCTGTTCAGCAAAACTTCCTCATCTGCGTCATGTCTGTGAGCAGAACTGTGCATGCACAGCTTTCACAGCTGATTGGCTGATGGCTGTGCCCTGACTCTGCATGGAGACCTGCAAGGGAAGCTGGGAAATGTAGTGACAGGCTTGAGAAATGTTGACGTCAGTTTGAAATACTCTAAAAACATGTTTTTTGTCACGTCAGTGTGGATTAGATCAGCACCAAACTGTAACGGCTTCTTTCTTGGACCAAACTTCATCTCTGGAAAAAAAAATCATGTAAATCCATCCTGTAGTTTTTTCATAATCTTGCTAACAGACAAACAGACCGTGGTGGAAACATAACCTTCACATCATCTGTTTGACTTAGAGCTAAACTGGAACCTTTCTCACGTCCTTCACTTTGTTCTGGGGGTGGAAAAAACGGTACACCCTGTCATTGTGATATATTTGATGTGGCGACAGTAAAAATTTTAGTTAATGTATTGATTTCCAATATTTAATAAAGCTTTTGGGTCTATAGAAATAAAATTAACCAGTCAACATGTCCAGTGTTCAGCCAGTGCAGGTGAGTTCAGCAGAGGCAGGAGCTGGAGATCCTTGAAAGTGCTTGAATTGTAGTGTTTCTTATTCAAGGTTTGGACAGAGTTTCTTTTTCCAAACCTTTTCTCCTGTTATAATCAGACAGTCGTTCACACATAGAGGCTGGATGAAGAGATAAGTCCCAGCAGGTCGGATGTTTTATGTGCTGTGATTCTCTTAAACTCTGCTGTTGGCTGCAGGGAGCTTCGTTTGGTTATCAAGAGGAAAACAAAAGTGTGAAATCCAAAACATTAGATGAAAATACTCGAGCGTACGCCCTACAGAACAGACTTTGTGCACTGCAAAAAAAGGAAGTCCAAACACAAGATAAAAACACTAAATTTGAGAAGAAAAGTAATAAAACTAGTGAAATTATCCGTCCATGCAGCAACTTAAGTTTACTTTATCAGAACTCTTGAAATACGTTGTCCCTGGAAGTATCCAAGAGGATTAAAATAAGCTGAAAATGAGAATTTTAAGGCCAAAATACTTTAAATCAAACGTGAAAATCAAATGGGACATGAAATAAATGCAGAACCACACAACCAAATATTTAAAGCTTAATGAAGCTCCTGAAATGTGTAGTTGTATCATGAGTTGTGGAGAAGGCTGTTGTAGTTTTCTTTGTTGTTGTTCGGCCATGTTTGAAGTCCAATCCATCTTAATAAATTATATAATGAACAAATGCTTTTTGTATAATTCTTTAGTCAAGCAACTTGACCTCTTACTGAATCTTGAAATACGCTGAAATGATCATTTTAGTGAAACAACAAATTTAGATTATTTTAACAGTTTTTCACTCAGTTCTAAGATTTCCAGACTAAAAGAGGCAGTAAAGATGTATTCATGCTCAATTTAAGATTATACTGTAAAATTGAGGACTAAAAATATGTAAATAACTTTCAAACAGGCTAAAAAAAAAGATAAATTAAATATCAAGTCTGAAAATAAGGTTTGAAATCTTGGAAAGTACCAAATATCTTGCAGTGTGGTGCTGTGCTCAGTTTAATGCTGCTGAAATGGCATCAGTTTTATTTGTCGTGGACTTCGTGTTCAAACCCTGCAGACGGATGTTCATCGTGCAGGAGAGAGCGAGTAAACAAACATGGCAGCACAGGAGAGAGACAAAATGAATGCACCATCTGCAAATACATTCTAAAGGGACATCAGAGAAGGACATGACACAGGCATTTGTAAGGAGAGACATAGAGAGACAGCCAGAGCTAATGCTAGGCTAACCCGCTGATAAACCAGCTAACACTTGACATGCGGGGGGTTTGTGTTGCCTGAAAAACTTTGGATTCAGAATCGTCGTGTGCAGCCAACTGGCTCCTGGGGCCTCAAACTGGAGCTCAGTCAGCAACCCAAGCCGAGATGGATCGACACGGCTGCGAGTAGCTGACTTGTGAAGCTAAAATTAATCTGAGGGCAGGTCTTGGAATGTCACACTCGGGCGGTAAGCGCAGAGACGGCGACCTGTGGAGGGTGACAAATCTGAGAAAAGCAGCTCCAGGCTGCAGGAGCTGCAGGGCAGTGACGCTCACAGACGACTTTGGTTTATTTCTGCTCTGATAAGAAGGAGCGGGCTGGCACAGGAGCGGCGTGTAAATCATCCCGGAGCGTTTATGAGAGCGTAACCTTTGTCCCCGTGAAATCCAAACCCCGAGATGCTGCCTCAAACAGCCAGTTACTCATCACCGCCTCTTACTCTGAAACAGAACTCTTTAATGGACCAGCACGACCAGCCAATGAATCAAGCCTCTAATGGATCTAAACCCTGACCTTTGACCCTTAATCAGGCAGCTCCGGCATGTTCTTTAGGTTACTGCAGAGATGAATCAGACAGAAGTGTGAGGTCTTTGGATGCTTCCCCACAGATGGCTGCAGGCTGAAGGACGGAGCAGCTGCTCCAAACATTTGCTGCCTGACATTTCCTGTGAGGTGGACGGGGACATTTACACCTCACAGCTGAGGGAGCTGAAGATGAAGATGGAGATGGAGCTGAAGATGAAGATGAAGATGAAGATGAAGATGGAGATGGAGATGAAGATGAAGATGGAGCTGAAGATGAAGATGAAGATGAAGATGAAGATGGAGCTGAAGATGGAGCTGAAGATGAAGATGAAGATGAAGATGGAGCTGAAGATGAAGATGAAGATGAAGATGGAGCTGAAGATGAAGATGGAGCTGAAGATGGAGCTGAAGATGAAGATGAAGATGAAGATGGAGCTGAAGATGAAGATGAAGATGTAGATGAAGATGTAGATGAAGATGAAGATGTAGCTGAAGATGTAGATGAAGATGAAGATGAAGATGTAGATGAAGATGAAGATGTAGATGTAGATGAAAATGGAGATGAAGATGAAGATGAAGATGAAGATGAAGCTCCTCTTCAGGGTGAATCACCAAAGTCTGAGCCTCAGATTAAAGAGGAGGTTCTTACTCACTTTGGGAGCTGTCCTGTTGTCCATGACAGAAAACTGATTGTCAGACTTTAAACTCTGATTACAGCCTCATCAGAGCACAGAGCAGAGTAATCGTCCACTGCAGAGTTCAGCCTGAGCGCTGAATAAACACACGATCATGAAACACAGCCATGATGACACATAACAGTGTCAATCATTCAACCAAACTTTACTCATGTACAACTTTTCTGACAACAAATGAAGCACAAAGAGCTTCACAAACAGACAGAAAAGTTAAAGTAAGATAAATGAAGTATGACCCAAACCCACAGTCCATCACAGGAAAGGTAAAATTCATCATCGGTAAAGACAGCAGCAGAACAGGGACATTTCTGTACCAAGGAAACACCAAATTAAAGGTTTAAATGGCTTAAAAAGACCAATAAGAGCTTTATAAAGTAAACAGGTAGACGGTGCAGAGACCTTTAAACTGGTGTGAGTTCAGTCTGAGTTTGATCAGAGCTTCATTCAGGATGTTATATAACCCTTAGTGAGCTTTTATTTTAGCCCCACTAGCCTGAGCTCGGATCCCCACTCCTGATCAAATTCAGCCAAGGCCGGATTATTTCTCACCTGATGATCCTGTGAGGCGATGTGTAAATATGAATCATGTTTAATGTTTAGGAGCTGAAGTCCTGATGTGTCCACGTCATCTATTCTGTCTCATGGACCAGAGCAAAGCCAATCAGGGCAAAGCAGGAAGCAAATGTCGCCATGGCAACGAGAGTAAAGGTGAAGCATAAAGACAGACGGATGTCAGAATGGAGGAACAACTTTTTAAATGGAGTAAAAAAACAGAAGCATCTGTGAATTATAACAAACTGATGAGGAGAGGAGCTGAAACCAAACCCACCAAGGGTGTTACAGGAAGCTAACGTTAGCGCATTAGCATCCTCATGCCGCCATGTTTGTTTACACTGAAGCGATGTGAGATCCTGAGCTGTGAGAGCTGAGGTGGTTTGTGGTGTCCTGTCTCTCTTCACATGTTCATCAACATTGAGTAAGACTTTAAAGATCCTCACATGTCTCAGCTGACAGGAGAGGCACCAGGTGTGGTCTGCTGCAGACCTCGGCTGTGGTGATTGGTTATTTTAGTTCCTGTTGTCTCTCTATCATCTCAACCACTCTGACCTTTCTCCTTTGACCTCTGACAATGAACAGAGTCCAGGGAACTGCTGCTCACTGGATATTTTCTCTTCTTCAGACCATTCTCTGGAGATGCCATGTGATTGGCAAGGCATGGATTATTACAGTTTTAGGTCGTTAACCGCCTTCTTTTCTGTAAAGCTTTAAAAACGTGCAGTAACATGCAGACATTTAAATTACACTATAGAACTATGGGGAGAGATTTGTCTCAAAATGATTCACACAAATCTCTCCATGATTTTCACATGTGTTTTTCAGATCCACAAATATATCAATAATATTCACATGTGTTTTTCAGATCCACAAATATATCCATAATTTTCTCATGTGTTTTTCAGATCCACAAATATATATATGATTTTCACATGTGTTTTTCAGATTCACAAATATATATTTGATTTTCACATGTGTTTTCAAATTTTGTGAGTGCATTTATCATGACTTATCATTTGTAAATCTTCAATTCTGCTTGTGAACTGTTGGAAGTGCTTAGGATCAACTGACACCTGCATTCATTTTTGAGACAAACGTAACGCAGTTTCCTAGAAATGCACACACATATTTGGAGGATTTATCTCATTAATATGCAGACAAATATCCATGAATTTCACATGTGTTTTGCAGATCCACAAATATAAACATAATTTTCTCATGTGTTTTTAGGATTCACAAATATTTTTACGATTTTCACATGTGTTTCTCCGATCTGCAAACATATGCATGATTTTCACATGTGTTTTTAAGGTTCACAAATATATCCACGTTTTTCACATGTATTTTTAAAGTTTGTGAGAGCATTTATCATGACTTATCATTTGTAAATCTTCAGTTGTGCTTGTGAATCATTTAAAGTACGTTCGTGGATCAACAGACACGTGCCTCTATTTTTGAGACAAACGCATCAAGCAGTTTCACAGAGATTCTCACACACACAGGTTGAGAATATTCACGTGTGTCTCAAGCCCCGCCTCCATCCACTAGGCGGCAGTGTTGCTGTCTTTGTTTAACAGGGCGCTAAACGGCCTGCTCCGGCTCGGTGCTGTTGAAGAAGAAGGAAGCCCTTCAGGAGCAGAAAGGCGCCTCAACTTAGAAGCAAAAAGCAGCCTAACCCAGTCCGCCAGTATTCATTTCTGGCCCTCGCCATGCTCTGGAGTGTGTCTTTTATATGTGTATAATGTTTATTCATTTTTCTGAACAGAACTTTGACGATCATTAACAGATGAACGTAACGCACCAGGCACAGCATTGCTGCAGACCGCTGACGCCTCCTGCTGACTGGGCAAAGTCAGAAAGATATTCACTAATCTGACCTCTTTTCAGTCACTGTCATGAAGACTGGAAGCTACAGCCCGCTTTTTCTCAAAACGAGCCGTTCTCCGAGCCAGACAGCTTCTATTTGTATCAAAGTGTTGTCGGTGATGCTCGACGGCTTAGGGAGCGTCGGCAATTCACCATAGCAAAGGAAAGCGGTGAATGAAAACTCAGTACTGTCACCATGAAAAACTGTAACACACTACACAAGACCTTATGTTATTCATTAAAAAATGTCACAGTTTGTTAAAAAATATCAAGATATACACAGGACGTTTATGATCGGGAAAAAAAGCCAGTGCCATTAAATTTATGAGCTCTACTGACATTTTCACAAATATTTGGATGTTTATCTCCTCCACCTACAGCCATATGCTTTTTCTCGTTAGAGAAATAGGTTTAAACTCAATGTCTATGATTTTTTTTTTTTCATTTTATTTAAAGAGGACAGCGCACATCAATCATACATTACTGTAAATGTGCCAGTTTTAGCCAAAGGCTAGTTTCCAACTGAAGTCCTCTGGCATGGTGTTAAGAGCCATTGAGACATACAAGGGTCATAGTACATAATTAAAAAAACAAACAAAGACAAACACTACAAAAAAAGAGATACATAGGAGAGATAAAGATACTTAGGAGAGATCAAATTTAAATATTTACTTTGATGTTAATATGATTAGTTGATGCCTATAAAACTGCAATAACTCTACTGCTGTTAAATAGGCTATACCAAACTCAACCCAGTTATCAAATATTCTCTAGCCTTGTACTGCAGCCCTTTAGAGAAGAGAGCTTTTCATAAATTTATTTATATTAAATGCAGTTGAGCAATAAAAATTCCTGGTTTGCCGCTATATGTTTTCCAACTATATTTTCATTAGTCTGTAATAGGCGCAAAGATCCTGATAAGGTATTTTCTACAGCATTTTTATAGAAGAGGTTTTTATTTTTACACATATGATCTACTATTGGGGAAATGATCAAAGCAACTGAAATTGAAAGCTGTGATAATTTATTTTATATTTAACACTTTCTGGTATAACAGATTAAAAGAAATGTGTGAATAAGTACTTCTATGATCTTCACACTTATAAAACTTTGAAGGATTAAAAACTAATCCCATAGAGTATGTGAAATCAAATATTTGGGATGAAATAAAAATAGAATACTTAAGATGGTTATTTAAAAAAAGAGAAAGTGAGTTTAAATGATGGAAAATGATTAAAGGCCATTGAAACTGTTAATGGATGCTATTTATTTCACATAGTATTCCTTCCTGAAAACTTTATTGTGAAAGGATAATTTTATAAATGACCTGAAAGTCAATACTGCTTGAAAAGTATTTGCCTGAAAATATATAAACATTAAACTTTCTTTAGTGAGCCGTGAAGTAGGCTAAACCAGAGATGTTTGATCCTTAAGATAAGTTCTGCAACAGTACCGCTCAATTATTATAGTCATTACCTATTAGCAGAAATTAATATTTTAAGAAATAATGTGTCCTGTGTATATCTTGATATTTTTTTAAGAAACTGTGACATTTTTTAATGAATAACATAAGGTCTTGTGTAGTGTGTTTCTGACGACATTACAGTTTTTCATGGTGTCAGTACTGAGTTTTCATTCACCGCTTTCCTGTGCTATGGTGGATTGCCGACGCTCGCTAAGTTGCCGAGCATCACCGACAGCACTTTGATACAAATAGAAGCTGTCTGGCTCGGAGAACGGCTCGCTTTTGAGGAAAAAGCGGGCTGTAGCTTCCAGTCTTCATGACAGTGACTGAAAAGAGGGTCAGATTAGTGAATATCTTTCTGACTTTGCCCAGTCAGCAGGAGGAGGCGTCAGCGGTCTGCAGCAATGCTGTGCCTGGTGCGCTTACGCTTCATCTGTTAATGATCACAAAGTTCTGTTCAGAAAAATGAATAAACATTATACACATATAAAAGACACACTCCAGAGCATGGCGAGGGCCAGAAATGAATACTGGCGGACTGGGTTAGGCTGCTTTTGCTTCTAAGTTGAGGCGCCTTTCTGCTCCTGAAGGGGCTTCCTTCCTCTTCAACAGCACCGAGCCGAGTAGGCCGTTTGACGCCCCCTGTTAAACAAAGACAGCAACACTGCCGCCTAGTGGATGGAGGGGGCGGGGCTTGAGACACATGTGAATATTCTCAACCTGTGTGTGTGAGAATCTCTGTGAAACTGCGGTACATTTGTCTCAAAAATAGAGGCACGTGTCCGTTGATCCACTTAACGCATTTCTTTAAATGATTCACAAGCACAACTGAAGATTTACAAATGATAAGTCATGATAAATGCTCTCACAAACTTTAAAAATACATGTGAAAAACGTGATATATTTAGAACCTTAAAAACACATGTGAAAATCATCATATGTTTGCAGATCGGAGAAACACATGTGAAAATCGAAAAATATTTGTGAATCCTAAAAACACATGAGAAAATTATGTTTATATTTGTGGATCTGCAAAACACATGTGAAATTCATGGATATTTGTCTGCATATTAATGAGATAAATCCTCCAAATATGTGTGTGCATTTCTAGGAAACTGCGTACGCTTTGTCTCAAAAATGAATGCAGGTGTCAGTTGATCCACAAACGCACTTCCAACAGTTCACAAGCAGAATTGAAGATTTACAAATGATAAGTCATGATAAATGCACTCACAAAATTTGAAAACACATGTGAAAATCAAATATATATTTGTGAATCTGAAAAACACATGTGAAAATCATATATATATTTGTGGATCTGAAAAACACATGAGAAAATTATGGATATATTTGTGGATCTGAAAAACACATGTGAATATTATTGATATATTTGTGGATCTGAAAAACACATGTGAAAATCATGAAGAGATTTGTGTGAATCATTTTGAGACAAATCTCTCCCCATATAGAACAATATTATTAAACACATACAGGCGGCCTCAGACCAAAACAGTTTGTTAGCATAGACGTAATTTTTAGATATATTTATTAACACTTATTACTACTAACATATCTAACTAATTATAGCAAATAACTCAAATGTAGTTTAGAACAGATGTACAGTAGAGGAGATTTAGTCTCATATTATGAGATGGATCATTATGATGCTGTTGACATTGAAATGGTTTAATCATGTATACACTATAATGTGTAGATTTGTATTATATGGATATTTAATGTAAATATTGATTTTTCTGAAGAGCTTACTTATTATTAAGATGTTTTTGTTTGTTGTCATGGTGATTCATATGAGGAGGGGGGTTACTATTACCCATGAATTTACACTGTTTCCATGAATAATGACAGCAGGTATTGAGCTATAATTCAGTTTTTTGAATCTGATTTGTAAGGAAGTTGCAGGACTGGAGAGGCTCATTGCTTCTTTCTGTTCTTCTCAAACTGGTTGCATGTGTTTGTACTCACAGGCTGAGTTTGTTTGATGACAGTTACAGTACAGGTGCAGTTTGGTGCACATATGACTTGCATTGATTTAGTTGTTGTTTTTTATTTCCTTTTTTTTAGTTTGAGATAAATAAATTAATGAATTAATAAAGCTAAAGGGCCAGAATATCTCCTGGCTCTGACCCGACCTGTTACGTTAGGCCACATGTTCTGTGCTCCTGCATATGTGAAAATAAAGTTAACTTAGACCCTTTTATTGGTGTCAGCCTGGCAGCTGTGGGATCTCCAGACATCATCAGATTAGCTTTCTCAACACTCTTAGCTTAGTCTTATTCAGCTGAAAATCAACCACCTCTCCATCATACTCACGCTGGGCTCATGAGGAAATGTCAGCTCTCAAACTAGAGCTAACTAGACGTACAGTTTAGGATTCAGAAACACCCTTGACCAGTGTTGTGTGTAACACGTTACAGTAACGTAATTACTTTTTTATGTAAAAAGTAGAGTAACACACTACTACTGAAAGTTCGGTAACTAAACGTAGTTCCTTTTTTAATACGGCGTGACGTTACTTTCCCACGGACAGATCTCATCTCATCATTAGACACGAGCAGCGTTGCCAAGTCTGCTCGTTATAAGCTTCTAAGAGCCACAAATCTCCTGAGTCACGGCCGTGTTTTTTTGTTCTTGTTTCTAAACGTGAAGTTTCTTCTTGGGGCTCTTCTGTCTGTGTGAATCCCCCTGATTATCTTCCAGCTCCTAACATAAAGCAAAACACGACTGCAGTAGGCAGTTTGTCCACTTCCTCGTTTCCTGGTAATCAAACACTCTCACGCACATGGAGACAAAGTTGCCAGGTCTGCTTATTATAAGCGATGTTCTTTTCTTGAATAGATGCTTGACACTGTGATATTGAAATGTAATGTAGACGAAAATTAACTCACTTTATGTAGATTTCTCTTTTCAAAAAGTAATGTATCACATTAGGAAAGGAAACAGCTGGAGATTGATTATTTTGGGCTTATTTTTATTGACCTGTAAACTCTGGACAGGAGCTCTGATTCCACAGTGACATGATTTAGTAAAATAAAGAGCACTAAAGAAATAACTGTTATGTTCTCTGTAGTAGAACTTTTATAGGCCTTCACATTTAGGAACAGATATGGGGTTCTGTCCAAAGTCGAGCAATGTGAAAGTAACAAGTAATGTGAAAAGTTACTTTTATTTGAGGGAAACTAAGTAAAGTAACAAGTTACTTTTTCAGAAGTAATGAGCAAACACTACTTTTTAAAAGTAACTTCCCCAACACTGTCCTTGACTAATAGCACTCCTAATCTCCACCCTCACCCCCTCTCTCCCTCTCTCTTTCCTTTTCTACTCTTGCACCTAAATGTATAAATTTATTTACCTCTTTATACTCTGTTGGTGTTAGAAGTAGAAGTAACTAATGAGCAGAGTATGTAACGTCTGTCCAACATTATAATGAAAACTGAACAAACAGCAGAGCTCTATTTTTGTTGTTTTTTCTCTTTTTTTCTCCCTTTAATTGCAGTTCTTCGTGACTGTTTCTTTATTATATCCAATGAAAAATCAATCAAAACATTTTGAAATAAAGAAGTTAAGGCACCTGCCCCAGGTCACAGCCAGACCACTAAGGTCATGACCTTCTAAAGCCGTTTAGGCCCGAGTCTGTCAGCAGAGCTAAACTGGAGAGGCTGTTTTTAAGAGCTCAGCTGTATCAGTCTGTCAGGGAGACGCTGGGCTGCAGGTGGAGCAGATTTTTGGATCTGAAGTGGAAACACAAACGTTTGCCCCCCCTCAGTCCGACTGAAGAGTCTGCAGGGATTGTTGGAGACAGATGCACATTCACAAACGCCAGCCTGTTTACGGGTATGTGGAGCACGCTAAATTAAATAGGACAACAAAAGAAGGCACGGCGAGGGCCTCGTTAGCTCCATCTGTGTGACACTGATGATTTTAGTTTACAGACATGCAGAGCTAAAGCCTGCTGATCGTGGTCGGCCTGCAGAGTCCGAGCTCCTCCACGTCCGTCCTCGTCGGGCCGCGGGGAGCAGGTGTCTGAGCCTCCCTCGTAGCTCAGGTGTCAGGAAACAGCCACGGACTAAACTCAACAATAAGCACGGCTCAAAGGCTTGAGCAGCAAAATCACATGATCCTGCTGCAGGCACTTCGCTCACTGTGCTGGCCCCCCGTCAGCCTCCTCCTGGGCTAACAGCTATTTCTGCTCATGGAGCTCCTCCACACTCTGCGCCTCCAGCAGCGCTTCAGTTTGGACAAGAGTCAAAAAGAAGTTTGTGGTTGTTAAAATAAACCACAAGAATCATCCAAACCAAACGCTCTAAGCAGCTCCTGGATCCTTAGGGTCTGTTAGTAACATGGGGAGTTTGGATTTTAGTTTAGGTTTTAGATCATTCCAGTCACGTTCTCATTGGTCACGGTGAAGTCTGGTCCATGAGTGTCTTCACCAAAGGTCTGCAGATTCTGGACTCTATCAATCACTGTGTACTCAGGGTGGAAGAAAAATCAATTCACATAAGTGTCAGGATTTTTTGTTTGACGATTTTAATTTTGTTCAAAAATCTTTTTTTTCCCAAATGTAAATGCTTCATTTTAGTCTGTGTTAATAATCCACTTTTAAATGCAGTCCAGTCTTTTGAAGAGAGAGTATAAACAGCTGGTTAAAATATATTGCTGAATAAATCCTAAAAACAGACTCATATGTGATGTGTATTTTTCCTGATATAGTCTGTAGGCATCATCATTGTTCATCTTTTTCACTGGTGTTAAAAAAGCTAACTAAAGATTGCAAAAATCAGCAATATCGTAGAATCACAATTTAAATCGAATCGTCTGCATATCATCTGCATAAAGATCAGCATGACAGTTAGAAAAACAGCTGACAACATTATCGATGTGCATAGTGAACAGGACAGGGCCTAAGATGGAACCTTGTGGAACACCTTTACTAACACTATCACTATGACTTGTGCAATAACAATAAAGTCTGATTCTGATGACTCTGTCCAAGCTTCTTCAGGACACGTTCAGGCACAAAATGATTGAAGATCTGCAGAGAAACATTTGAGTTTGAATATTAAATATATCATTTCTGTGGAGTTTTTACATGATTATCAGCACAAAAACATTTAAAATCTTTTTATTATAAGCTTCTCAAACCCTCAAATCTCCTCGTCCTCAGGAGTTTAAAGAGTTTAACAGAAAAAGAATACCTGAGACCCTGAAACTGAGCTGCAGGGAGATCCGTCTGATCCTAAAGACTCATGAGTAAGTCCAGACTGTGGTGATGCTGCTTTGATCCAGAGAAGATTCAATTAACTGTAAAGAAGCCTGTGCTGCAGTCACAAGACCAGAGAGAGACCTCCAGAGGCCAAGGTCACTGCAGGAGAACAAGGCCGCAGGGAGTGGAGACAGGCGTGGACTGCAGCGGGTCAGTCTAGTCCCTGTTCAGTGGAGACAGGCGTGGACTGCAGCGGGTCAGTCTAGTCCCTGTTCAGTGGAAACAGGCGTGGACTGCAGCAGGTCAGTCTAGTCCCTGTTCAGTGGAGACAGGCGTGGACTGCAGCAGGTCAGTCTAGTCCCTGTTCAGTGGAGACAGGCGTGGACTGCAGCAGGTCAGTCTAGTCCCTGTTCAGTGGAGGCAGGCGTGGACTGCAGCAGGTCAGTCTAGTCCCTGTTCAGTGGAAACAGGCGTGGACTGCAGCGGGTCAGTCTAGTCCCTGTTAAGTGGAGGCTGGCGTGGACTGCAGCAGGTCAGTCTAGTCCCTGTTCAGTGGAGGCAGGCGTGGACTGCAGCGGGTCAGTCTAGTCCCTGTTCAGTGGAAACAGGCGTGGACTGCAGCGGGTCAGTCTAGTCCCTGTTAAGTGGAGGCAGGCGTGGACTGCAGCGGGTCAGTCTAGTCCCTGTTCAGTGGAGGCAGGCGTGGACTGCAGCGGGTCAGTCTAGTCCCTGTTCAGTGGAAACAGGCGTGGACTGCAGCGGGTCAGTCTAGTCCCTGTTCAGTGGAGGCAGGCGTGGACTGCAGCGGGTCAGTCTAGTCCCTGTTCAGTGGAGGCAGGCGTGGACTGCAGCGGGTCAGTCTAGTCCCTGTTCAGTGGAAACAGGCGTGGACTGCAGCAGGTCAGTCTAGTCCCTGTTCAGTGGAGGCAGGCGTGGACTGCAGCGGGTCAGTCTAGTCCCTGTTCAGTGGAGGCAGGCGTGGATTGCAGCGGGTCAGTCTAGTCTGGACTGAGTTTGGAACCATCTGAGCCACAGACCTGATTTTTCAGTTAATTTTGTCAGGAACACTCTTTGAACTGCTTGGATGGCAAGTTAGCCAATTACATGGCAGCAACTCAATGCATATATGCATGTAGATTTGATTTGGACAACTTGCTGAAGCATCAGGATGGAGAAGGAAGGAGGTTCAGGAGTCTGTGATGGGTTGATGCTGTTCTGTCAGAACCTGCTGAGCTACAGAGATTTACACACAACCATCTGGGTTGACTGGGGATGGTCTTCAAAGAGAAAACATCCAGTTTGCAGCAGTTCTGTGGACCAAACTCAGGAGTTTTGTAATGTTCTCTTAATCATTTAGTGTATTTTGTGTTCAATTCCTGTTTTATTTTGAAAATGCTGTTGTTTTTGTGTGATGTCTAGTTTTACTTCCTGTCTTTGTTCTTTTTCCCGCCTTTGACATCACTCACCTGTGACTGATTTGCACTCAACCTCACCTGAGTGTAGATACCAGGTTTTTTTTTACCAGCCCTCTGTCAGATGGTCTTGGTCTTTTGAGAGTCATGCTGCTCAGCCTTGGAGATCTTTAGTTTGCCTTTTTGGGGGTTTAGGATTCTAAAGACTGTTGTACTTTTTGTTTGGAATTAACTTTGTTTGGACTTTCTTGAATTTTTAAGTACAGAACTTTGCTTTAGATCACATTTCTTGTCCTGGTTTTCTCTCTCTGCTCCCGAGTCCCTTCCTTTTGAATCCTGACAAGTTTATTTCTAAACTTCCTGTTGCATTTGTGCTTTTTTCGTTTAAGGCCCCATGAAGGAGCTCGTTGTTCTTATTTTAAAGTTGTGACCGGTGATTTTAGCAGAGACCTTTTTCACTTCAGTCGTTGTCATCTTGTGAACATAGGAACAGTTTTGACACTTTCTACTTCCTGCCTTCCACGATCTCACCTTTGACCTCTTCTTTGTCGTTTCTGCTGACTGCCTCTCGTTAGAACTTTATTTCTGTCATTAACGAGCCTGAAGGTCGGAGTGATGCAGCAAAAACACAGAGAGCAAAGTTTAAGGAGATTATGAGAAAAAAGTCTAAACAAACATTCACATATTCAGATTTAGATGAATTAACCCTTTCATGCATGGTGTCCACTCCAGGAAACAGATATTTACATCATTTTTATTCCCTTTAGGCTGCAGTACCATGTCCAACCACCAGGTGATAAATTCATTAACTCTTGTCTCAAGTTTCATAAAAATATTATCTTTGCACATTTTTTACCAAATCAAGATATTTCATCATAAATCCAAAATAACTGACAAAGGGAAAAATTTGATATTTTTCCTTTATTCAGATTTCACACTTTATTTATTATTAATATTTTATTTGTTATTTTAAATTCTGGTGTAATTTGCAAGTGAAAATCTTAACCAAACAGCAATAATACAAATACTTAACCCTAAGGCCATGACCATAGATTATAGCCATAGATGATATCTTTTTGGAGCTGAAATGTTTGTTCCACTTTTCTGCTAAAACCCATACAAATAAAAATGTCCATAAAATGTATCATATAGTTTTTTCCTATCTCATTTGATACATTAGGTGTCTTTGGGAGCTGATAATCCATTTGAGGACATTTTTATCATTTATCTGATTGTATTCAGATGTTTGTTTGTAATTTGTTGATCATATTGAGTAGATAGAGGTATTATAAAAGTATGTATCTAATATGATACAATTGGCTTTATAGGGTAAACATTTTTCTTTTTATTTGATTTACTCTAAAAAAAAGTTTATCAATATTTATTTTTGTGGCTCTTCATTTAGTTTCTCTAAATTATTATAAATACTATTGATCCTTGGTGTCCACTGTAGTGGACAGATAGATAACTCCCTGAATTAATTAACATGATCTTTTAAATTTAACTTTAATGTTAAAAGTAAAAACAAACAATTTTCAAAAGTATTTCATTTTTATTTTATAATTAATGCATGAAAGTGTTATTTACAGTAAATGAGATCTTTACGGAGGAGGTTATGTTTTCAGGAGAGTTTGTTTGTCCGTCTGTGAAAAAAATAACTCAAAAAGTTATGGATGGATTTTGATGAAATGTTCAGGAAATGTTCAGCATGAGAAAATGAAGGACTGATTAGATTTTGGTATTGATCAGGATCAGCGTCTGGAGCCGCCATGATGAAAAATGTGGTTTTCATAAATAACTACTGAACTAAAATAGATATCATTATGAATCCAGTTGCTAATGTTATGTTTTCATGGTCAAGGAATCTAAATATTTAGATGAAATAAAGGTAGGACTAATATTTATGGTAAAATCACAATATGGGAGTGGACTGTGGCGCTGGCGGAGGTCTGTGCTCTCCGAGTGCTTTTCTAGTTTAAGTCTGTAATCTGATTATAGAATTTAATATAAATATAATAATAATTTATCATCTTCAGAGAGTGTTTGTCTGCTCAGTATCACATGTCTGTTGAATGTTAATTAATTGTCTTATTTTCGTATCCCTGACATCTTACTGTGGTAACACTTTACTTTAGAGGTCTGCAAACTTCATCACACTTAAGTAATAATTAGACAAAGTTTTTTCTTATTTCTTTGAAATTACTCCTGAAATTTCAGGAGAATTTGGTGAAAATTATCACATAACTTCTTTAACATAATGTCCAAACTGTTGCGACTCAGAATTGGTAGGTTTCTGTTTTTTTCCAGTTTCTTTGAAATTTACTCCAAATTGAAGGTAAGAAGGAGACGATTAGCAAATAATTTATTTGGAATTAAATCACAACCCACCACAAAATGTCTTGTGATTTTTTTATGATTATAGGCCTAATCATAAAGGTATATCATTCATCTCTATTTTGCATGTGATCTCAATTATGCATATCAACAAACTGGGTACTAAAGAGCTTTGTGAAATTAAATAACAAATAGCTGTTTATCACCTGCTTCTCTGCAAACAGCAGAAATGTTGGGACACTTCTAAAAACATTTTGGGGTGGGTTGTGATTTAATTTCAAATAAATTATTTGCTAATCGTCACCTTCTTACCTTCAAATTGGAGTAAATTTCAAATAAATAAGAAAAAACTTTGTCTAATTATTACCTAAGTGCAATGAAATATGTGGACCTCTAAAGTAAAGTGTTACAGTTTTTTTGTATATATGTTATTTTTATTTGGAAAGGGCAGGTATACAATCAAAGAGCATTTACAAAAAACAACTTCCCTTTCCATTTTTATGAAAAGACAGAGTCCAGAGTGTGTGCATGTTAGTCAAGGCACAATGATGTGAAGATGAAGTCCACATCCACCGCAACGCTCTAAGTAATTCAAATGAAAATCCAGAGATAGAAAGAAAAAGAAAACCCATGAAAATGAAACATGCACTGCAAAAACTCAGATCTTAGCAAGTTTGTCTAATTTCAAGTCCAAAATATCCACAGCATTTCTTAAAATTTCATACTCATTTGAGGAGTCCAGATAGATATCTTATTACAAGGAATTATAAACAAAAACAGCCCTGAATAACTTGTAATTATGAGAAAATATCTGCCAATGAAACAAGCTAAATCTTAGTCCTTAAGGGTCTTAAAATCAGGAATAGAAACTTCTTAGAATAGCACATCTTATTTCCAAGACATCGCACAAGTAAAATTTGTCACATTGGCAGATTTTTTAGCTCATATTAAAAAATCCAGGGTTTATTTTTTGTTTTTAAATACTGAAATAAGATGTGTAGGTGGACATGTTAGGCAACTTGGCTTACAATAGGTCTTGTGAGATTTAAAGAATTGAAATTGGATGAATAAACTTCCTTAGATTTGAGTTAGTGCAGTGTGCGCCTCACATTAAGTTGTCATCTTGGAAACTTTAACATCAACTCTAACTTCATCTCTGCAGTGTCTGATTTAAAGTCTCTGTTTGCAGCTTCAGACATGCTCCTCACCCTCCTCACCTCTCTCTCTCTCTCTCTCTCTCTCTCTCTCTCCCTCTCTCTCTCTCTCTCTCTCTCTCTCTCCCCCAGGGGTGAGCGGAGGCGTGTATGAGGGAGTGTTCGTGAGCGGGAGCTTCAGCCATGTCGGACCCCCGGGACATCGACGAGGACGCCATCCTCAAGGGCCTGAGCCCAGAGGAGCTGGACCAGCTGGAGTATGAGCTGCAGGAGATGGACCCCGAGGTAAAGGGGGGCGGTCTCTGTCCTAGACCAGGACCAGAACCTTCAGGCCTGCTGGGTTCAGTTCTTCAGTTCTACACTAACTGTGCAGGGTCCTGGTCCTTCTGTCCCCTTCTTGTCCTGGTCTGGTTACAGTCAGGGTGTGAGGAGCCTGTGGAGCGAGTGTTGCCATAACAGAGTCTCAGGACATGGATCAGACCTGCACTGAGGAGAGCTCCTCAGTCTGAGAGCAGCAGATTAGTGAAGAGATCGTTCACATGAGGATGTTAGCATGAAGTTTGGCACTAATACTCTCTAAGGGCCACTCTTTTGAATAATAACATCAGACACTCCAACATTCAAGACAACGGCAGTTTTTCAAGATGGACAACATTTTTTCAAATTTCATGCTTGCTCATCCTTTGATCTGTTCAAATAATGAGCATTTGATACTTATGGCGGCCATCTTGAAAAACGTCCATCATCTTAAAAAATGTCCGCCATCTTGAATTTTTCGAGTGTCTAACATTATTTTTTTAAAAGAGTGGCCCTTAGAGAGTATTTGTGCCATTTTCATGCCTGCATCCTCATGTGAACGATTCTTCCGATATGTGCGATTACCTGCTGCACTACCTGAGCTCTGACCTCACAGACCAGAAGGACTGTGCCGCACGTCTGTGGGAAATACTCCAGTCCATCAGGGCGGCAGCCAAAACTGATCAAAGTTCTTTGGTCTCTTCTTATTTCTTTTTTTATTGTTATCATTTTGCATTTTTAAGCTCTACCCAAAAACCTTCTTAAGCTCCAACAATGCAAAGTCTTGCTCATTTTCAGTTGATTAAGATTGTATTCAGAAGTTTATTTTTTTCGCGAGGTTTTTACTTGTTAACAATATTATCAATACTTAATCATAAAAACAACTGTTTTGCATAACAGAGACAGAACTGGATCAATCAATCAATCAATGATTATTTCTAAACCCTTTACAGTAACCCAAAAGGCACCATGGTGCTTTACAGCAGTGTCAGAAAATAAAACAAGAACACTGTGGATAAAAACAACATGAAACAATACTGTTAGAACAATACATAAAGAAAAAGACACATAAAAATAATACGGGAGGTGTGACAGCAGCAAGGTGCTTAAAAGCCTTTTGGAAAAAAGATAAAACAGAATAAAACTGACATGAGCATTAGACCTAGAAGCCTCAGTCAGGGTTAAAAGCCATTCTAAAAAATTGAGTTTTTAGTTTAGATTTAAAAAGACCAAAGTCTGTGGAGGTGTGGATGTGTTCCCCCGACTGTTGATATCTTGACCTTGAAATGTCCAAAAGAAACTGGCCAGAAGAACGCAGATCGCACATCTCTGATAAATATAGAGGAGCCAGGCCGTGAATGGCATCAAAAACAAACAACAAAAGTTTAAAATCAATTCTAAAACGAACTGTAAGCCAGTGGAGAGACGACAGCACAGGGGTGATGTGCTCACGTCGTGGCGTCTGTTAGAAATCTCACCGCAGCATGTAAACGAGCTGAAGGTGAGAGAGGGAAGACTGGCTGAGGCCGACATAAAGAGCATTACAGTAGTTAAGGCGGGAACTAATAAAAGCATGAACAGCCTTTTCAAGATCCAGCCGACTGAGGAAGAGCTTCACCTCGGCCAAAAGACGCAGCTGAAAAAAGCTGATTTTCACCACAGAGGTGATCTGTGTGTCAAACTTTGGGCCACAGTCAGAGGTAACACCAGGTGGACGATGTTTTAATAAATGCTCTCTCTGTACCTGTGGGTAAAACTGTTCAGACACAGAGACCTCCCTCATAACTCAGATATGACTCAGAGCAGCAGAGCAGGGAAATAAAAACTCCAAACATGATCACAGATAATCAGCTGGTTTATTTCCTGTCCACAGCAGCATGGACCGTCACTCACACTCATTTTTTCTTTATGTCAAACTTAACAAACAACAAAAACAGCAGAGTCAGTGTAAAATAACACATAAGTACACTAAACTACTGCACATGTGCATCAAATACATTAACACGTGAGTATGAACACATAAGTCAACACAACAACCAGCATGAGAAAGAAGAGAGCTGATCTAGAGCTTTACACTTCAGATCCAACACTGAGTGAAGACATTATGTAAATACAGGGGCAACAGCCTCATTATATAAACTGCAGTAAATCTTTGAAAACAATGAAACATAAACCTGTTCATGCAAAACCTTTTCTCAAATTCACCTGCTGTTTAAGGGAGGCTGTACCTGCAGCCTCGAGTCCTCGACATGACACCGAAAAGTCGATCACTTCCTGATCACGAATACTCGTTTAAGGGTGTTTTCACACCAACCATATTTAGTGCGCACCAAAGAAGTTTTGGCCCAGGGTTTGGTACGTTAGCATCAATGTGAATGCAACCACCGCACTTTGGTGCACACCAAATCAGCCGGTCTGAGACCTCCATGAAGGGGTGGTCTGGATCCGCTCCATCTCCCTACATTTGGTGCGGTTTCACTGGTGTGAAACAAAGTGGTCTGAACCGATCTACTTTTGATGCATTACTTCCTGTTAATCCCACTGTTGAATCTTTTGCTTACTCAATTTGTGGATTTGTTTATTCTGGTTGAGGATTATGATGATTTCCGAGGGTCCAGAAGGTCGCTGATGCCGTCTCAAACACAATAAAATAACACACTTGAAGGAAAATGTAGAAGAGAGCGAAGAGAGGAAATGGTTACCATGGTAGCCTCTTCTTCGTTCAGGTTTGGTAACCAGTTACGTGCATATCGCCCCCTGCTGTTTCAAACTGAGTAAATACACAAGTGGGTCCGGGCACAGTTCGATGTTGCAAGTGTGAATGCAGACCAGCGGGGGAGAGGGAGGGGGTTGAACCACTCCACAGCACAGTTAGAAACAAGTGGACCTAATGTGAAAACACCCTAAGTTTGAAACTTTGAGCGATGGACCTGCTCAATGACAACATGGAATCAGGCAGATCCAGACTCAGGCTGGTCCAGCTGCTCTGGGAGGTTAAATTTCATCCAATCAGAAAGTGACGTCAGTGTGAAAGTTCCTAGAACTCCTTTAGTCCGAGCTCATCAGATGATTGTCAGAGTCTATTTCTATACCTCCTAACATGTCATAATACCTGTTTTCCCAGAATGCCATGCTGCCAGCTGGTTTCCGGCAGCGTGACCAGACGAAGAAGAGCCCCACGGGCCCCTTTGACCGCGAGGCCCTGCAGCAGCACCTGGAGAAACAGGCCATGGAGGACCCGGACCGCGAGGACCTGGTGCCCTTTACGGGGGAGAAGAAAGGTGAGGAGGGGTCTGGACGGAGAGAGGATTTAATTTAAAGAGGACATATCATGCTTGTTTCTCCTTTTCACTATGCCAGACTAGGATGCCTGTAAAGCATTTCTGCCCTCAGTACAAGTCATTTAGTTCCTTCATTGCCCCACAATAGCGTTCTCAAAATCCTCATTTTAGGCCATTATCAAGCTCTCATTGAAACACTCGGTTTCCACGATGACCTACAGTAACCTCGCAACGTCACAGCCCTTTGTGCTCTGATTGGTCAGTTCTATCGGGGGTAGAGCCAGCCTGTCCTTCTTCTTCTACTGTATTTTCCGGCAGGCTCAAAGCAGCGACCGTGTATTGAGTCCCCCTACAGGCCAGAGCTGGTAATGAGTGAGTGTGAGCTAGAGAGCTATATACTGCTGCTGGTGGATGTGTTCCTCGGTGACGGTTTTGTGGCTAACGGACATCACAGAGGAGGAAGTGTTTTATCAGATTACGCCAGTAAAAAGAAAGGTACCTCGTGTCGTCACGAAGATTTAAATCTCGCGGACATCTCGCAATGACCTATTTTCAGAGGCATCAAATCTCATTCTAGGATATCAGAAAAAATACAGTATCTAATTTTTTGAAAATTAAGGGGGTGTAAGGTCTTGTTTTCAAATTTATTATATTATATGTAAGTATTAAATCATGCATCAGCATGATATGTCTCCTTTAAAGATCTGTCTCTGTGAGGAGGGGTCTACATGAGAGAGGTTCTGTTTTTATAGATCTGTCTCTGTGAGGAGGGGTCTACATGAGAGAGGTTCTGTTTTTATAGATCTGTCTCTGTGAGGAGGGGTCTACATGAGAGAGGTTCTGTTTTTATAGATCTGTCTCTGTGAGGAGGGGTCTATATGAGAGAGGTTCTGTTTTTATAGATCTGTCTCTGTGAGGTTTGTCCTTCTGTCCACGTGAACACGGGTCACTGATTAACTTTTGTCTGAAGCTGAAGGTCCGAGTGTGTCCTGATCCAGATGATCTGATTTATCTTAAACTGAAATGTAAATAAATATTTACTCAACAGACCTGAGGGCATCAGTTAACACGGTCACCAGTTAAACCATAACACAGAGACAGGGATGTAAATAAAACAGCTTTGGTAATAATTTAGAATAACAATCATTTCTAAGGCATTTATAAACTATCAGTAGACAGTAGATAGTTTACTAATCATGAACAAACCTCTTATACACAGGAATAGATGGTTATTAAATCAGTTATGACTTAAGTTACAAGACATTTATAAGCTATTAGCCTATATTGAACTAATCATGAATAAACCATATATAAACATTTGTAAATGATTATTAAACTAATTATAACTAAAGTTTCACATTTATTTATGATTTATACATTATTAAAAACATGTTTTTTGAGCTGCAACAAAGACTCAAAATACGATTTATACTGACTTATTACAAATCATTTATACAAATATATACAAATATATATAATGTCTGTGGAGGGATTTAACGTCTGTAAAATCTACTTACATCAGCCCATGGACAGACAGGTCCACTAAAACATAGACAGGGTTTAGGTTAGGGTTGGGATGATGTCCTATTATGAGGGCATCTCTCCCATCCACCCAACCCCTGCTCTACATGGACAACATCTCACTCCTCTGACTTTTATAGTGTATGTGCAATGTTTTTATTTTTATCATGGGACACTGTCAAACTGCCTCCTCTGTTTGGTTTAGTGCTGTATTTCTTCTATTTTATATAATGGCTGTTTTTTTAATCTCTAACAGTGCAACACACCTCACTCCGTGTAAATATTTTGTCAATAGTCGTAGGTCACTTTAGCTGACAGTGTTAATAGATATTTCTTAGCTTTTAATTAAGATTTTATTTACCCCATGTTTCCAGATTCATATTGTTAAACTAACCCACTCATTCATTCTCTTGATGATATCACTGTGTTGTTACAATCCAGGAAGCCAATGCAACCAAATTACATTCCAAGTGCAAAATAAAGGAGTCTAAGTCTAAGTCTAAGTCTAAGTCTAAGTCTAGGTCTAAGTTAAGTCTAGGTCTATAACCCGTCTTCACGGACTCAGAAACTCTTTTTGTTTTCAATCTCTTTCATTCCAACTTCACTCTTGTTGTTTATGTGATTGTATCAATTTAGAAAAATAATAAATAACCAAAACAAAATAACAGGACAAGATAAAATAATAAAACACAATAAAGAACAGGGATCACAGAGATGGTGCAGGTCCTGAAGGTTTTTTAAATGAGTTTCAGTTCTGGTTCAGATCTGGAAGAGGGAGGTACACTGTAAAAAGGTTGTTGTAAATTTTATAGTTATTTACTGGCAACAAGATGCCAGTAAATAACTATAAATGTCTTTACAGTAACATTACTCTGTTTAAATTAACAGTAATATTATTGTATTTTCTAAAACTGTTTAACTTCTGTATTTTTATTCAAGTTTTCATTTCAGTCTTTCAATTTACAGAATTATTACTGTCTCATCAAAAACCGCTTACTCGCTGTTTTTTACATCTGCAAAAACATTATTCTACAACTTTTTAATGCATTTTAAATTACAGTGAACTTGTCATCTTTAAATGCATATAAGTCAGTCAGTTTTATTTAGTTTTATCTTTTCCAAATGGCTTTTAAGCAGCTTGCTGTTGTGTCACACCTCCTGTTGTATTCTTATGTGTCTTTTTCTTTATGTATTGTTCTTATGGTATTGTTTTATGTTGCTTTTATCCATAGTGTTCTTATTTATTTTCTGACACTGCTGTAAAGCACTTTGGGGGCCTTTTGGGTTACTGTAAAAGGCTTTAGAAATAAACATTGATTGATTGATTGATAAGATATTTTTAACTATTTTAAGGACCATTTATTAGAAAAATATAATTTTGAAAATAAAATAAATAACTTCATTATTTTTTATCCAATAAAATACATTTCCTGAAACAAAGACCTAAACAATGTTACCTGCTTTGGTCAGTTGCCTTGAGGAAAGTGTTTTTTTTCTCATGATCCACTTTTAAATATTTACTGTGTGGAAATTTTACAGTAAATGCTGTATATTTCACAAAATCAGATTTTTTCCTCAATATTTTGGCCATTTACAGTAATTTACTGCACAGCTGTTTACAGTTGGTATCTGTAGATATTACAGTAACATGCTGTAGAGTTTATAAAATCAGGTACAGTGCAGGTGAGTTTGTAAATCTAAGGTCAGTTTACGGTCGAGGTCGGTCAGAGTTTAGTGCTCATCAGCAGGCGGCTCTCAGGCTGAATGATGTGATGGTTGACTCCGGTCCATCCTCAAACTCTGCTCTTCTTTACTTCTGGTTTCTTTGTGTCTGCAGGAAAGACTTTCGTGCCAAAGAAGCCCAAAGAGGTCCCTCTGCACGAGCAGGTGATGCTGGAGCCCGAGCTGGAGGAGGCTCTGAAGAACGCCACCGACGCAGAGATGTGCGACATCGCAGGTGAGGACACCTTTCTGTCTCACAGCGATGACACTCAGGGAGGGAGTTTAGGAAACGACACTCAGGGGGAGAGTTTACATCAATGTGGTGAGAGGGAGAGTCTGGCCTGTTCTTTAAAGGGTTAACCCCAAGCCTGCTCTGAGGACCTCAGGGAGGACACCCTCCTGCCATCAGAGAGGAGGACGGTTTAGCATCTTACTTCCTGTCTGACGTCGGTTCGCTGCATCACGTCCACATTATCCTGCTGTTTGACCTGCAGCTCTGGTGCAGCTCCTCGTACGACCCGTCCAAAAACACAAAGTCCATGTCTGTGTCCGAAATGTCATACTAATGTACTACATACTACAAACTCATGTGTATATACTGTATACTACATACTATAAGTATGATTAGACTGCCAACACTGTAGTATACTACTAAGTTTCCCATGATGCATTTCAAACCTCAGATGACAAAAATCAGAAGCACACCAGGCTATCAAATATCTGTTTATTCACCACATTTGAAAGTTCAGAGAGCATTTTAGGAGAGAAAGTCACCACGTAGAATACCAACATGTGGTCATTTGAGCCATAAAACACACAGATACAAATTTCATTTAGACATTTCGGACATCCAGTTATGTGTGCCATTAAGCTATTGAAGAAACTTCTCGGGGGCTCGCAATGCATTATGGGGCGTTTGAGTGTGACTAGTATGCCCACCTCACACACTTAACATTTTTTCCAATATAGTATACATCCGGGTTTTTCTCACACACTCATTCTTTTCATACTATCTAATGTGAACACACTACATACTTATTTTGACGTCACACTTATGGCCCTTTTCCATTAGCCCTACTCTACTCTACTCTACTCGCCTTGTGCTGCTTTTCCATTAGCCCCAGTCGCCTGCCCAACGGGGTGCAGTGTCGCTGTAATCAGCTGAGCGGCTTTGCGGTGACATCATTTTGAGCGCGACACAACAATCTGTGTCTTTTTGTCACAAACTGAGTAAAAAAGGAAAGCAGAAGAAGGCTGCAGGTGGTAAGAAGAAATACCCCTTGAGAAGCACAGGAGAGTTTTGGAAGCTATACAACAGAATGAAGCCGAGGACGAGAGCAATCCAGCTGCAAAGAAAAGACGTATGAGGGTAAGCTAATGGTAGCTACGGCTAGCATGCTAGGTCGTCGCGCTCATGACTCATCGATGACGACATTGTCTGATTAATCAGTAGCCGGCAGTTGGTGATGTCATCTTTTAGTATGGACTCAGCTCGCTTGGAACCAGAGCGGAGTAGGTACTAAAACTAGCTTGTTTTAGGAGGTACCAGGCTAGTGGAAACACGCTGCTAATTGAGTAGGGCCGAGTAGAGTAGGACCAAGGCATGCTAGTGGAAAAGGGCCACTAGTATGAGCAGTACGTTAGTATGCCATTTCAGACACAGACAGTGACATACATGGGGAGACATGATCAGGAAGACCAGCAGAGCAGAGCCTCGTTTTCTCAGATAGGAAGAGGAAGACATCGGGGAGAGAGGAGGAGAAAGGCCGGTCTCACACTGTGACTGAAGAGGCTGATCTGTGATGTTTCATGTTGGACTTTTGAGAAGAACGTCTGTGATAAGGCAGCTGATTCAAACACTTTCTATCTGATATTTACCTCCACCAAGGAGGTTATGCTACTGCCAGCATCTGTTTGTTTGTTTCTCTGATTTCAATAAATTTAATCAGGAAATGTCCGGATTGGGACAAGGAACAAATTATTAGATTTTGGGAGTGATCCAGGTCACCATCTGGATCCTGAATTTTTTAAATGATTCTGTAACATTGCGAGATTGGACCATTTTCAGCATTTGTTCATATTACTCCACCAAAAACAGTCAGGGCATTTGGAAAAACAACACAGGGCAAGTTTTCAACAGGTTCTTCAAGATATCAAAGACTGATCTGGATCAAAATTCTGGATTCTCTGATCCAGATCAAGAAAAATTTTGATATCTTTGGAATTTTCGTCATAGTAAGTGAACAAATAAAGACATAGATTTACAACAAAACACCAAAATAAAGCCAAGATACTGTGGAATCTGGAGTGTTCAATCTGATTTGTTGTATCTTCAAAACTTTGGAGCTAGATCCAGAGGAAAAATGGCATGTTTTCATGGTCAAGGAATCTAAATATTTAGGTAAAATAAAGGTAGGGCTAATGGAGTGCTGGTTTGGTGGAGTGGTTAGCAACCAGGCATGTCCCCTGTGCATGCTTCTGCTGGTCCAGGTTCGAATCCCGCCTGTGACCAGTTTACAGAGCGTCTTCCCTACTCTCTCTCCCCCTTTAACAAGCCTATTCACCGTCTCTCTCCTATCAATAAAGGCACAAATTTCCCCAAAGCTACATTTAAAAAAAAAGGTAGGACTAATATTTATGGTGAAAATCACAGTATGGGTGAGGTCTGTGCTCTCTGAGGGCTTTTCTGGTTCATTTTGTTTTTGCTTCATTAAAAAACTTTTAAAGTTAAATTCATCAACAGGCCATCTGTCATTAAGATCCATTTTAGATAAAGATGTTTGTAAGGATCAGAGCAGAGACAGAAAAGTTTTTAAATCAAAGGTTAAACTCTCTGTTGAGTCTTCACTCAGCCTGTGAACAGTGATCTATTAACGATCTATTATCCTCCTCTGTTCACCTCCTCCGTCCATCATGTCCTCAGAGTCTCTGACCCACATTCCCGTCACCTCCATGTTGTTTCTGGGCTCTGGGGTCTCAGACCTGCGATGGGGTCTGAGGGTCTAATTACCAACGCTCAGCAGCACAGAAATAAGTGAGGAGGAGGAGGAGGAGGAGGAGGAGGAGGAGCAGGGTGGAGACACTTTATCTGCTTACAGCAAACAGGAGGACGTCCTGTGGGAGCAGATAGGCCAACGGTTAGACACGCCTCAGTCTTTATTTATCAGTTATTCCTCCTAAAAACCTCTCTTCTAATGCAGTGAAGTGTTTTCTCAGTGTTACTGAGCCTGTTATTAACAACCAAACTCACAGAGGAGGTCAGTAAAAGTGTTTTCTCAGTGTTACTGAGCCTGTTATCATCAACCAAACTCACAGAGGAGGTCAGTAAAAGTGTTTTCTCAGTGTTACTGAGCCTGTTATTATCAACCGAACTCACAGAGGAGGTCAGTAAAAGTGTTTTCTCAGTGTTACTGAGCCTGTTATTAACAACCAGACTCACAGAGGAGGTCAGTAAAAGTGTTTTCTCAGTGTTACTGAGCCTGTTATTATCAACCAAACTCACAGAGGAGGTCAGTAAAAGTGTTTTCTCAGTGTTACTGAGCCTGTTATTATCAACCAAACTCACAGAGGAGGTCAGCAAAAGTGTTTTCTCAGTGTTACTGAGCCTGTTATTAACAACCAGACTCACAGAGGAGGTCAGTAAAAGTGTTTTCTCAGTGTTACTGAGCCTGTTATTAACAACCAAACTCACAGAGGAGGTCAGTAAAAGTGTTTTCTCAGTGTTACTCAGCCTGTTATTATCAACCAAACTCACAGAGGAGGTCAGTAAAAGTGTTTTCTCAGTGTTACTGAGCCTGTTATTATCAACCAAACTCACAGAGGAGGTCAGCAAAAGTGTTTTCTCAGTGTTACTCAGCCTGTTATTATCAACCAAACTCACAGAGGAGGTCAGCAAAAGTGTTTTCTCAGTGTTACTGAGCCTGTTATCATCAACCAAACTCACAGAGGAGGTCAGTAAAAGTGTTTTCTCAGTGTTACTGAGCCTGTTATTAACAACCAAACTCACAGAGGAGGTCAGTAAAAGTGTTTTCTCAGTGTTACTGAGCCTGTTATCATCAACCAAACTCACAGAGGAGGTCAGTAAAAGTGTTTTCTCAGTGTTACTGAGCCTGTTATTAACAACCAGACTCACAGAGGAGGTCAGTTAAAGTGTTTTCTCAGTGTTACTGAGCCTGTTATTATCAACCAAACTCACAGAGGAGGTCAGGAAGAGGCAGCCAGCTCATCAGAATTATAACAGAAAACTTTACTGTAGGAAAAGGCTTGGTCCTGGAGCTTTGCTGTTTCATTTAACTGGATTAAAGGAGAATATTTGGCACACTGGGACATTTAATTCAGATATCAGTGAACATAAAGCAGCAACAATCAGATGGGACAGTCTGGAGGAGCCAAGGTCATGATGCAGTCAGTATTTAAACTGTAAAGTCCAGATATTACTATTATAAACCAGGGCACAACATATATTTATGTTAATATTCTGCACCAGGATCACAACAGTGACTGTTATGATGCTCCCTGTTTTGAGTTATTTGGTTATTTCCTTGGTTAGACCTCTTGTGTTTTCCTTTTGCCTCTTTGAATTTGTTTTTTTAGTTAACTTCCTGGTTTTGTGTCTTGTCTCTCGTGTTTCCTGTTTTATTTTGAAGTCCCTTGCTTTGTTCGAAATGGCGTACAGCCTACTGTCTACTTACCTACTCAACCAGTACATACTGCATACTGAACACTCAAAGATGATCTGAGTATGCCGCGGCTGCCCGAGCGTTTACACACAGATGCATACTTAATACTCCAGAATGCATTTCGTGCCGGCCGGGAAGCAGCGCCAGGAAAATTAAAATAGTCCGACCACAAGCAACAGAAAACGACTGCATTCTGGAAAAAATACAAATTCATTCAGTAATAATATATTTTCTAGTGAGGAAGTAAGTATTTACATCACGATTATGAGCCCAGTTGTTTGAAATAGCGACTGTTTTTAATTTGTCTCGCCGTTTTTGGAGACCGAAGCGTCCGCTTGGTGGGTGTTTCCGTCTACGTACCGTAAACACCGGGCAGCAGCAGCCCCCCCTTCATGTTTCCAAGTTATAAACACAGCAGTATTTATAATGCAACATCACAGGTCCACATTACAGTTTAGCTGCGGCGACGGCGTAAGCTAACCTGCTAACCAATTGGTAGGCTGACTGGTCATTGAGCAGCGCATAAACTCAAACGTCAATACTAAAGTTAAATAACTTAGATTTATAAGCGCTCTGTGGTTGGCGCTGGAAACTGCTGCCGGCTGTCTCCATTTTGTATTTTGTCTTCCCACGTCATAAGTGCGCAATGCATTGTGGGGCAGAAGCAGTACGTGAAGCAAGCTCCGCTCCATACTCAGAAATCCAAGCTGATTGAGTATACATCCGGGCATTTCTCACATACACAAAATTCACATACTGTACAGTGTGAACGCACTGCATACTCAATATGGGGGCAGGGTTAGTATGAGTAGGACGAGCAGTACGCCATTTCAAACACAGCCCCTGTGTTCCTTGTGGTGGCATCTCCCTGATGATGATTCCCTCCCCCTGTGTGATTGTTTCACCTGTGTGACTGTCTCACCTGTGTGACTGTCTCACCTGTGTGACTGTCTCACCTGTGTGACGGTCTCACCTGTGTGACGGTCTCACCTGTGTGATTGTCTCACCTGTGTGACGGTCTCACCTGTGTGATTGTCTCACCTGTGTGACGGTCTCACCTGTGTGATTGTCTCACCTGTGTGACTGTCTCACCTGTGTGATTGTCTCACCTGTGTGACTGTCTCACCTGTGTGACTGTCTCACCTGTGTGATTGTCTCACCTGTGTGACTGTCTCACCTGTGTGACTGTCTCACCTGTGTGACTGTCTCACCTGTGTGATTGTCTCACCTGTGTGACTGTCTCACCTGTGTGACTGTCTCACCTGTGTGATGGTCTCACCTGTGTGACTGTCTCACCTGTGTGATGGTCTCACCTGTGTGATGGTCTCACCTGTGTGATGGTCTCACCTGTGTGATGGTCTCACCTGTGTGCCTGATGCTTCACCTGTGTATTTAGTCTCTGCGTTCTCTGTCTTCAGTGTTGGTCATTGATCGTTCTCCCTGTTCCTCCATGTGCTCGTGTTCTGTGTAATCTCCTGAGTTTGGAGGTAGCCTGTCTCTGTTAAGATCTTTGTTGATTTGATTTGTACTTTGTTGAAGGTTTTTGGATTTATCTGCATTTGGGAGGAGGACCTTTGTCTTTTGTTAGATTTTGTTTTTCTAAAATCTTGACTGTGACTCCAATTAAAATGGAAAACCGCAATAACTCCTGAATTAAACCATAAAAAAGTTCTTATAGCTCTAAAATAGCACTAACCAAGTCGTGACCTCATACAAACCAAAGTGAGAGTGTGTTAACCAGTGTTAGTCTATTAGTTACTTTATTAACCCAGTGATCGTGACCGTTATTAACCAGGGCAAACCAAATGTGCATGTTTTAAACCAGTGTTAATCCAGTTATAACGCCTAACCATTTTCTTTACTAAACAATCATCCTTATGTGCATTAAGTAGTTACAGGAGCATCAGTCCATCAAACAAGCTTCATGTTAGCCCATGTTTTCCTCACCTGCAGTCCTCCTCTGTCCAACATCTTTACTCTTTTCTGTGTCCAAACTGAACCAGACATGCACGACAACATGAAGCTAACTCTGAATCACACGAGCTGCTGCCTCTGTACTTTTCACGGGTTTACATTCAGAGTTTTGAGGCAGTGCAGGGAGATGATCTCTGGCTTTTATCGTTCATCTATTTATTTATTTATTTAACCTTTATTAAAACAGGTTGGTTCCATTTAGATTAAAAACCTCTTTTTCAAAGGCAGCAGCAAAAAACACAAAGTTACAGACAGAATACAAAAGAGACAAAAACAAGTTACAAGCACATCATTAAGAGAACAGAGACACCTATGAGCCATATCTATGGATCATTAAAATGAAACAGACGTGTTAGTGAGTGAAATGATTTACTTTCACTTTCAGCACAGAGAGCTGAGCTCTGAGCTCTCATTCATAAAAACTCCACGTCTGTTTGACCGGGACAGTTAAAGCTCCTGATGTTTTCAGGCCTGACTTTATATTTAATTTCTGTTATCTTTAAGTTCTGATGTTCTTATCCTCCTCACAGTTTTTCATAGTTTTAGTCCTGTTTTTACTCTTTTCTTGTCTTTTTATCAGCATTATTTTTATTCCATTTTAATGTATGTATTGATTTATTTAGCATTAATATTTATTATTATTTTATTTATTTATTTTGTCTTTTACCAGTCCTTTATCTTTCTTTTTTTTCTCTATCTTCCTGATGTGATGTCGTCAACCTTCAACAGTCTTAAATTTATCCATGTATCTGTAAATCTATTATCTATCTACTGTCTTATCAGCCTACTGTCTTATGCATTATACCAGCTGTTTCAATCCTATAGGTTTATTCTATTTTCTTTATTTTGTTGCTTTAGTGAACTCGACCCTCTGGGCCTTTTCCTCTGACTCTCTCTGTCGACCTGATTGTTGATTTTATTCTGCATTTTTCTGCCTTTGTTTTGTCTGTTTAAAGGTGCTATATAAGTAATGTTATCATTTTTATTATTATTATTATTTAAAGGATGCAGTGTGGACAGGAGGTGGGTGATGCTAATCAGGATTAATGTGCAGAAATAACTCCTGAAATCAAAGCTGTGTCATTACTGTGTTGCTGAAACCTCCTGATTAGGCTTCTTAATGAACCTTTTTAATTCACTAAAATACCTTGACAGTCCCTCTTCCTGCTCAGACAGCCTGTCCTGACCCTAAAGTTCATGTAATTGAATTCATCATCTCTCCTCGCTGTGGTCCCGTCACACTCTGACAGTTTGGTCGGTCATGGTAAACTGAACAGTGCAGCCTGTTTGTCAGGAGACCACCGCTCTGGTCCTGGATGCAGTCCAGTGGGGATTAGACCTCAGTTGGCCTGTGTCACTCTTTTGTGTGGTCATTTGGCTGCAGGGGGATGAACAGCTCGGCCTTGCATGAGCTCAGCTCGGTGATGGTCCAACAAGTCTCCCTGGTGACTTCATTTTCACCTTTTTCTCAGCTAACGTGCTGCTAAATCTGGTTAGCCGTGCTCCACTTGGTGCTGCGAGGCTCCCGGGTTATTCTGAGCTAAACGGGTGTTTATGGTGGGCCAGCTGTCTCCCTTCCCATGATGCCCCTCTCACCGGGTCAGGAGGCTGGGGGTGGGGGGGGGTGGGGGTGCTGTCACAGCAGTTGGCAGGTTACAGCAGAGGGAGGAGCCTGCAGCTCTGCCCCCTGCTGGTGGATCAGCAGGACTGCAGACAGCTGATCAGAGCAGCTGGTGTTAAACTGAGACACAAATGTTCACGGCTTCTTCAGACTTTAGAAAGGCACACGACGGCTTCTTCAGACTTTAGGACAGACACACAACGGCTTCTTCAGACTTTAGAAAGACACACAACGGCTTCTTCAGACTTTAAAGAGACACACGACGGCTTCTTCAGACTTTAGAGAGACACACAACGGCTTCTTCAGACTTTAAAGAGACACACGACGGCTTCTTCAGACTTTAGAAAGACACACGATGGCTTCTTCAGACTTTAGAGAGACACACGACGGCTTCTTCAGACTTTAGGAGAGACACACGACGGCTTCTTCAGACTTTAGAAAGACACACGACGGCTTCTTCAGACTTTAGAAAGACACACGACGGCTTCTTCAGACTTTAAAGAGACACACGACGGCTTCTTCAGACTTTAGAAAGACACACGACGGCTTCTTCAGACTTTAGAGAGACACTCAACGGCTTCTTCAGACTTTAGGAGAGACACACGACGGCTTCTTCAGACTTTAGGAGAGACACACGATGGCTTCTTCAGACTTTAGAAAGACACACGATGGCTTCTTCAGACTTTAGAGAGACACACGACGGCTTCTTCAGACTTTAGAGAGACACACAACGGCTTCTTCAGACTTTAGGAGAGACACACGATGGCTTCTTCAGACTTTAGAGAGACACACGACGGCTTCTTCAGACTTTAGGAGAGACACACGATGGCTTCTTCAGACTTTAGAAAGACACACAACGGCCTCTTCAGACTTTAGAGAGACACACGACGGCTTCTTCAGACTTTAGAGAGACACACGACGGCTTCTTCAGACTTTAGGAGAGACACACGACGGCTTCTTCAGACTTTAGGAGAGACACACAACGGCTTCTTCAGACTTTAGAAAGACACACGACGGCTTCTTCAGACTTTGACTTTAGAAAGACACACGACGGCTTCTTCAGACTTTAGAGAGACACACGACGGCTTCTTCAGACTTTAGAGAGACACACGACGGCTTCTTCAGACTTTAGAGAGACACACGACGGCTTCTTCAGACTTTAGAGAGACACACGACGGCTTCTTCAGACTTTAGAAAGACACACGATGGCTTCTTCAGACTTTAGAGAGACACACAACGGCTTCTTCGGGCTTTAGGACAGACACACTACAGCTTCTTCAGACTTTAGGACAGACACACGACGGCTTCTTCAGACTTTAGGAGAGACACATGGTCACATGCTTAAGCTGTCAGGGCTGAACATCATGAAAACTTTACATTTATAATATTTATTTTCAAACACCAACAACTTACAATTGCAGCAAGACAGGGGAAAAATCTAAGTTTATTAAACTTGTGCATAAAATAATTTTTTGTTTTTGGTTTAATCAGCATATTGCCCAGCCCTACCTCAAACAGACTGATGCAGAGAAGAGCCACTGCCTGTGAGATCCAGAAAACTGAAAGATAACCAGAGAGCGAGCTTCCTGCTGCAGACACGCCGACCTCCTTATCTCAGCACGCAGAGTTTGTTATGGAGCCACAGCTGGGTCACATTTGGGTTTAAAAAACACAGTTCTATTATTTAACATAAAACAAGACAGAATAAAACTTTGTCCTAAACATGCACTCGTTTAAAGAGAGAAACCCCTGCACTAGGCCGGAAACCAACACTGAATGCCTGTGACCTGCCTCATAAAGCAGCATCATTGTGTAAAGGACATCAGCTTGTGTGTCAGCTAACACCATTCATCTCTACATCTACAAGGTCAAAGGTCAAACTCTACCATGCAAAGACAGAGACAAACATCAACAACATCCAGAAACACCGCCGGCTTCTCTGGGCCGAGCTCGTCTGAGATGGACTGAGGCAAAGTGGAAAAGTCTGCTGTGGTCTGAGTCCACATGTCAGACTGTTTTTGGACATCATGGACGTGGTGTCCTCCAGGCTAAAGAGGAAAAGGACCATCAGACTGTTATCAGAGCAAAGGCCAAAAGACAGCATCTGGGAGGGTATGGGGGGGTGTTAGTGCCCATAGCATGGGTAACCTGCACATCTGTGAAGGTTTGGGGGGTGTTAGTGCCCATGGCATGGGTAACCTGCACATCTGTGAAGGTTTGGGGGGTGTTAGTGCCCATGGCATGGGTAACCTGCACATCTGTGAAGGTTTGGGGGTGTTAGTGCCCATGGCATGGGTAACCTGTAGCCATCCATGACACTTCTGTATTAATGTTTGATTCTATGGAAGCCTGATGACCTAACACGTCTTCATAACGATCCCTCCTCTGTCCCTGCAGCCATCCTGGGCATGTACACGCTGATGAGCAACAAGCAGTACTACGACGCTCTGGGCACCACGGGAACCATCGCCAACACAGAGGGCATCAACAGTACGTATGACATCATCACGCCGCTCCTTTTTCACGCCTCGTACATCATCGGTCCACGATCATGAACGAGGCGTCACAAACTTCAAACACAGTACCTTAAAAAGTGTTCATTGAGTTTCCTCCAGACTTTGGCCTCGCTTGCCCTTTGACCCAAGGATGGAGAAGGCTGATTTTGGAGGTCAGAGGTCAGAGGTCAAAGTCAGCATTGTAATGTCTGCCTGTTGCTGAAAACAGTGAACAGGAGGTCACAGCGATGCTGTAGGTGTTAAACCAGGCTTAGCACAAATGTCCTCCCTGGTGAAGGGCTTAGCTGATAAGATTATGAAGGTCAAATGAAGGTCAAATGAAGGTCAAATGAAGGTCAAATGAAGGTCAAATCATCGCGCAGCAGCACCGAGGTGGTTAATGAAACAAGAGTGTCAGTCCAGCCCAGCGTGTTGATAAAAGTTAATGGAGGATGATTGAGTTGCACACACGTCTCAGCTGCTCATCAGAGTTTAGAGGAATGCACTGAGTTTGATCATCAGGGGTCAAAGGTCAGGGTGGTCAGCCTCTGTTGATGATTAGATGTTCTGCCCATCGTCACCTCCACTGCAGCGTGTGCTATGAAACATGGTGATTACCATCGTCCTCCCTCCTGTGATAAGATTATTAATATGCCAGATATGAAAATTTTGATAATTATATGATGCATATAACACGCTCTATGTCAACGTATTCTTTCTGTCTTTCTTTCTTTCTTTCTTTCTTTCTTTCTTTCTTTCTTTCTTTCTTTCTTTCTTTCTTTCATTCTTTTTTCTTCCGTTCGTTCTTTCTTTCTTTCTTTCTTTAAAAACAACCAACAAAGACACGTAATGAAAATGAACTCAATGAAAATAAAACACATGTACAGTAAACAGCTGTACTTGTTTGCAGAGTGTCTATTCTCCCTGCATCATGATATTAAAGTTTGGTGATCCCTGTTTGTCTGTGTTAAGGTCAGAGCTGCAGGAGCCTCTCTGTCTTTATTAAATCAGATAAATTAAAATAATCATCGGTCTTTAATCATGAAAGACAAACTGCAGGACAGAACAGTCACTCCATCAGACAGGATTAAGAGTCCTGGTTGACCCTTGACCCTGACATGTGGTCTGTGCGTGGTGTTGATGTCCCTCAGGTGTCGTCAAAGGAGATCCGTTCAAGATCTTCCCCGATGAGCCTCCAAACTCCACCAACGTGGAGGAAGCTCTGGAGAGGATCCACAACAACGACAGCAGCCTGACGGAGGTCAACCTCAACAACATCAAGGTCAGTGTGGGTCTGGATCTTCTGGTTCTTCTGGTTCTTCTGTCTCAGACCTCGTGGTGGATTTGAGGATCTGAAGTCCCGTCTGTTTCAGGACATTCCCATCCCGACCCTGAAGGAGCTGTTCGAGGTCATGAAGGGGAACACTCACGTGGAGACTCTGAGCATCGCTGCCACCCGCAGCAACGACCCCGTGGCCTTTGTGAGTATCAATAATATAATAAATAAAAGATTTAGATTACTTTAAATGATCTAAGGCCCCATCCACACGAAGACCAAACTCTTAACAGTTTCCAAAACGATCGTCATAAAGACAAAGGCGTCTCAGAAAATGTGTGCTTCTACATGGCTGAACTATATACGCATGAAAATGCTGTAAAACACATGGCAGACCTCTAGGGGCGCTGTAACGATATGACGGAAACAGATGAAAAAACAGTGGGTATGAGCACTTGTGGCAAAAGTTGTAAACAGAGATTGTGATAAAGTGATCATAAAGTGCTGTAATGTGTCCTCGATAATTGTTTGTTCAACTCGGTGGTGATTGAGAAGAAGGAGATTTTGCTGCAACAGGGATAGTAGGGTCACTAGCTTCATCAGCACATATGCTACACCGTACACCGCCATTGTTGTTGTTGCTGCGTGTGGCGCATACACAGATTCAGCAAAAAACGTTTAGACCTTGGTTTGTCTTCATGTGGATGGGGCCTGAGACACTGACTGAACCACACACCGTCAGCTGTATCGTCCTTCTCTCCCTTTGGCCAAAGACAAAGGCTGGGCCTACAAAGACTTCGGCGGGGCCTATGAAGACTTAGGCTGGGCCTACAAAGACTTAGGCGGGGCCTACAAAGACTTAGGCGGGGCCTACAAAGACAAAGGCTGGGCCTACACAGACAAAGGCTGGGCCTACAAAGACAAAGGCTGGGCCTACAAAGACTTAGGCTGGGCCTACGAAGACAAAGGCTGGGCCTACGAAGACAAAGGCTGGGTCTACAAAGACTTAGGCTGGGCCTACAAAGACTTAGGCGGGGCCTATGAAGACTTGGGCGGGGCCTACAAAGATGTAGGCAGGGCCTACAAAGATGTCAGAGTAGTATTCCCTGCATTACTAACTCCAGGACTGTCTGATAAGTTCAGATTTAAGTTTTATTTGAAGTGACCTGCATTTTGACCAAACTCCAGAGTCTGTGTGTGAGTCTGGTTCAACAAATCCTTATTTGACTACAGTGGGTCTACAGATCATCTGATAGGATAGCCTGATAGGATAATCTGATGGGATAATCTGATAGAATAATCTGATGGGATAATCTGATGGGATAATCTGATGGGATAATCTGGTGGCATATTCTGATGGGATAATCTGATAGGATAATCTGATGGGATAATCTGATGGGATAATCTGATGGGATAATCTGATGGGATAATCTGATGGGATAATCTGATAGGATAATCTGATGGGATAATCTGATGGGATAATCTTGTAAAGCAGAAGATATTCTGGAGTTCTTCGTCCTTGGTAATGAACAGTGGACAAAAACAGCCCAGTGATCTTTAAGGGTGCACTATGATCAAAGCTAAAGGGTTTCTGGGGTTTTAGGGGTTAAACTGAAGACTTAGAGGATTATTTAGACTCTGACTCTCATCAGTTTGTTGGAAACACTTACTCTCAGCTCTTCCTCTTTCTCATCTGACAACACACCTGTCCAGGACCGAGCTCACTGTCCTGTTAGTCCCTCCAACCATCATCAGATCTTCATCACCAGTCTCTGGTCCAGGTCTCTGGTCCAGTCTCTGGTCCAGGCATCCCTGCATGTTCACCCACAGAGAAATGACCCTGATCTGACCCCTGCCCTTTGCCCTGCAGGCCTGTGCTGAGATGCTGCAGGAGAACACCAGCCTGCAGAGTCTGAACATCGAGTCCAACTTCATCACCTCTGACGGCATGATGGCCATCATCAAGGCTGTGGCCAAGAACGTCTCCCTGGTGGAGCTGAAGATCGACAACCAGGTCAGAAAAGTCCACCTTAAACAAAATCCACCGTTTTTGTAAAGACGGGTCACAGACTGGTTTAACTGGAATACATGACGGAAATACTTAAACTAATGTGGACTGTTGGGACATGTTTGTTTTAGCGAGTAATTAAATAATGTACAGAGCTGTAAGTTTAAATCTGTTTTGTGCTGCATTAGAATAAAAGACTGGGTATCAGTTAACAGCATGTGAACAGCAAATTGACTGAACTTAAATTAGCTTTAGCTCACTGAATTATGCGTTAACATCTGCTCGGCACAGAGGCAGAAGCTGGGCGACTCGGTGGAGATGGAGATCGCCTCCATGCTGGAGAACAACTCCAGCATCCTCAAGTTCGGCTACCACTTCACCCAGCAGGGCCCTCGTGCCCGCGCTGCCATGGCCATCACACGCAACAACGACATGAGTAAGTAACGTAAATCTGAGTTAACGAGAGAATAAAAACAGATCAGAGTTAAAAAGAGACGCTTTAATATTTTGACCTGCACAGACTCAGGTCTAGGTGAGAGTTTTTGTCCAATTTCAAGTCAAATAAAGCTCTAGACAGACTCTAAGCCCCAACCTCCTGTCTGGATTAAAGCTCTGGTCTACCATTTGAAAGGCCATTATGGTCCTATGGTCTGATCTACGCAACATAAAGACCAAAAAGAATGAAAAAAGTCCATTCAGTATATCCGCTGCAAAGCAGCATAATAGTTGACCAATCCGAATCGCAGGGAGCGGCGGTTCGGATTGGTCTGTGGTTCCATTCTGTTACGTGGTTCCATTCTGTTACCCTCCACATCGAAGAGAAGGAAACGTAAAAGTTTCATGAAAAGGCTGAAGTAAGGAAGAAATATGAGCAATACAGGTCCCAACGGAGACTCAACATTGGAGAATCGTACGGTGGAAAAAGCTGCAGAATGATTTGGGATTGTTGAACACTGCGCCGGCCGCCGGCTACCGAACGGCCGGCCGCAGCACGGGCCATCGGCTGGCAAACGACCGCAGCACCGGCCACAGCACTGCGGGCCAGCTGGTGAACAGCCGCAGCACTGGCCGTTACGCCCCTTGTTGAACAGGTAATAGCTTTGTTTACTACAGTGGGAGATGTCTGCTGGATAACTCTGGTTAGTCTGTGCCTGTACTGGCTAATGACTGAACGTTGTTGGTCTGAGCGGGTAGGCTCTGTCAATAGATTTTAGCATAAGTTAGCCACGCATCGTTAGCATGCGTGTCTGAGAATGAGAAACGCAAATCCTCACCCACAATGGGCTCTGCTCTGATCGGCTAACAGTGGCGACACCAGACCCGCTTTGCCGCCGGTCCAATTGAAATGGCTACAGCTGTGTGTTACAAGGGGGATGACTGTCGTGTTTGTTACTTTAAGTTGAGCTGAGTAGTTTTTGGTTGTTGTTGCTGCTGATATTTTATGCCAGCCGGCTTCCAAACTGGTTTTCAGATCGTGGACCCTAGCTTTAACGAGAGAATAAAAACATACATCTGAATTAACGAGAGAATAAAAACAGAAATCTGATTCAATGAGGGAATAAAAACAGATCTGAATCTGCTCAATCTGCTTTAATATTTTGACCTGCACAGACTCAGGTCCAGGTGAGAGTTTTTGCCCAATTTCAAGTCAAATAAAGCTCCAGACTCTCTCTAAGTCCCAACCTCCTGTCTGGATTAAGATCTTATTTAAACACATAAGAAAGAAAAATAAATTGTGAGTTGCTTGTATTAAGTAAAATAATCTGCAAACAAGACAAATTTAACTTTAAAGTGTGTCTTAAATTATACTTTAATCCAGATTAAAACCTCCACTTGTTTCATCTGCAGATATTTTCTCATCATTTCAGTTCACATTCTTATTTTTACCTTTTTATTTCATGTATTCAGACATTTGGAATAAGTGTTTTAGATATTTCTGATTTGAAAATAGATGAACTCCCCTGCTGACAGATTTGGACTTTAATTTGACAGTGAAACCATGTTGGTGTGTTTACAGCCTTCTGTTGTTTGGTGACCTTTGCCCTTTGACCTCTCCTCAGTTCGGCAGCAGAGGTTAAGATGAGGACACGGAGCCGAAGCCTCATCCGGACCGTCCTGTCGGAGCTGAAGCCTCGTCCGGACCGTCCCGTCGGAGCTGGACGCTGCACAGAGCCTCAGATTAACCCCTTGTCCGCTCATTTCATTCTTCATAAAGCATGTATAGGTCACCAGCATCGCTGTGACGTGTCGTTTTTTAACGCTTCAGTCTGTCCAACATCATCAAACACCGATAACCCTCATCTCTAACGTGGTGCTACCTGACCAGGACAACCGCTGTAAATATTTAAATAAAATATATATTCAAGTATGTTTCACAAACGTTTGGTAAGTTTAATTTTATTACTGCGTCTGGTCTTTAACCCTCTGCAGATGTTTGGGTTAGCAGCTCATATTCTGGTGTCTTATATTTAATAAGGACTTTTAATAATTCACATTTATGTCTGTGAGATTTCAGGCCTTCAGGAATCATAATAAATAAATAAAAAACATGAGAGCAGCACATTAAAAATCACAAAGACCAGCATCACCTACCTGAGGCTCCTCCAAAATCACCTTCAACATGCTCTGCTGTGCTTTTGTAACAACTGAGAATTCAATTTTATTTATTTCATACTCAAAATGATAATTTTCAGAATATAAACTAAAATATATAAACACTAAGGAAGGGTACATTTCCACTTAGGGTTGGTTCAAGACAATTTAATCCAGTTAAGGACGTTTTTAATTAAAGAAAACCCTAACCCTCTGACTGTCACAGCTGGGATTAAATATCTTTGTTCATGTTTGTCAGGATGATGTTTTACTCTCACCTGATGGAGCTGCTGATTGGCTCTCTGGCTCCCTCTGCTGACCAGCCTCTGCTCCTGCTCCTCCTCCTCTGATGAAGAGCTGACGTCTCCTTAATGCTCTGACATCTTCTCCTCCTAATGATTCTTCATGTAAAGAATTATCTCAGTGATCCTCTGCAGATCCTCTCCCTTCACTCAAACAGCTCCTGTAGTTATGAAATATCTATTTATGTATTTATAAGACCCCCCCCCCCCCCCAGCTTGGGTTTCCTTGTTCCAAATATACGGAGAAACTTTAAGAGGCTGCAGCTCGATGTTTACGAGCAGGAACAGCTGCTCATCTCCCACGACTGACTGAGGCCACGCCCCCTCCAGCCTCCAGGACTTTGTTGTGTAAACGGGTTAACTTAATGTGCAGGTGAATGGGCTGATGTTCAGGTGAATGGGCTGATGTTCAGGTGAATGTGGACACAGGTGTGAACAGGTGAGTTTCAGAGAAGGGTGCAGACGGTTCTTACCTCGTCCTTCAGGTTTTAGCTTCTGCCGTGAGAGCTAACCTGACAGCTCAGATGGACAGCTCCATATATCTGCCACAGAAATATTTCACTAGTCCATCTGGGTAGGAGCCCTTTAAATTTGTTTTCAGGGGCAGAACGTTAAAAAAAAACACAAGCTTGTGATTGGACAATCGCCCATCACATTCATCACAGACCAATCCACATCAAGCAGGGTTACCTCTAATAAGATATATATATATAAGATGTATGTAGCATACATAGCGGCTAAAGTAGTGGCTAATAGCTAACAACAGTTCATGGATGTTTGCCATAATGGCTAACTTAGCCGCTAACAGGTAACAACAGTTAATGACCGTTAGCCGCTAACTTAGCTGCTAACAGCTAACAGCCTTATACTATCGTCTTACACTAAATTGGCATGTCCATTCTCAACTTCTGGTTGTCGTCACGTCCGCATTCTGCAGCTCCCGCCTCTCTTCCCTGATTGGCCTGTTAAGAATTCAGGTGAGTGAATTCATTGAACAACGGAGGCTGGCAAGACGGACCTGAAGGATTTCAGAATTGGACAGGTCTGTCTGCTCTGGAGGGCTAACGAGTGCAGCCTCAGGGAAAAAAAAACAGGTTTTTATTTTCTGATTTAGGATTTTTTCTTATTTTGTCATGACGTGGCAACAGTGTGACATCACACTGGTAGGCCTTTTCAGGGGGGCAGGAGAGTGAGACATTTTAGGAGCTGCTGTAAAGCTGCAGACTTTGTCCTGTGCATAGAAGTACTGCGTTTACCACACTAAAGAGGCAGAATTCAGATTTTAAAAGATTTAAAACACAGAACATGATCATCAGAGTCCTCGTACAGATGTCCCTCCTCCGTCAGCATGATTTAAGTTTGTAAAAACATCCATGTGTGGAAAAGTAAAATCACAGATATAATTATTTTCTGCAGAAGATTTAATAAATTAAAAATAGAGATTTTTTTTTCTTGCCTTTGTCCAATTGTAAGTAGTTGGAATTTTTGAAAAAAGTTACAATTTTCATGATGGTCGGCCTTGTAGGGTTTGCACAAGCACTTTTATAGGCTTGTATTTGTTATTTAAGTAGATTAAATATTGATCAGAGAGTTTCATGCTTTTTAGTGTTTATGTAGACAAACCTGCCTACGTTTATACTACATAATCAACCTTTTATGACCCAGACTTTGACTTTAAGAGGGAAACATTTAGACAACATAAAGGCAAAACTTGATTTGTTTCATTTTTATGTCACTGGGAGTTTTGTTGATTTTAAGGAGGGAAAAATTGATTACAACCGTAAATCGAGTGTTGTGGAAAAAAATCGTGGATTTTATTTCTAGGCCATATCACCCAGCCATAGTCTCAGTGTTTTCTGTTCTGTAAGCAGAGACATGTTAAACTCACTGAAGGTAAAAACTAAAACATGATTGGACCTCTTCAGACTGGAGTAACACTACAGTCACCAGATCTCAATCTAGGGCTGGGCAACAGATCATTTCGATTAATAAAAATATGTTTTTACAAAAGTAAAAATCAAGATTTGTTTTCCCTGACTATCTTTACTCCACTGTTTGAAACTATAAATACAGAATATTCATGTTTAGTGAAGCACGTGTTCAGCCTTGAATTTGTTTTAAATGGTGAAAACACAGAAAATAATAGTTAATACTACTGTTAATACTGTAGTATATACAGAGTATTTGAATGAATTAATTTGTTTTAAACAGTGAAACCAGAGCAGCTTCAGTGTTGATGCAGACGAGCTGCCTCAGTGCAGCAGTGTAAATAATAATTCTTTCATGGATGCACAGACTTTCAGAAAAAATCATTTTAGTTTCTCAAGAAGAAAAAAACTGCTTATGAAGATGCTGCAGCTGATTTTAAAAGTCATTCATGATTAATACAGGAGTTCATATTTATCTGACTGTTTCAATGTTTAAAGTGATTTTATATTTAAAGTTTGAGGCAGACATCTGGAACATTAAAGAAACTCCTCTGTGATGCACCGTGATATTGATTAGCTTCACCGCTAACATATAAACATTTAATATCCTGAAAACTTCATCTCTGCTCCTGAAGCATTTCCCCTGACCTCCATCTGACCTCAGACCTTCTGTTTCACCACATCTCCTGGGGTCAGAGGTCATCAGTGTTGTCATGTCTGCAGCTGTGAGCTAATGAAGTGAGCGCGCTCTCATATTAGCACGGCCATCAGAAGCCCCGCCCACTGACCCCGCACGTGCTGATCAACGATTATCACCAACGACCATCGCTGTGACTGACGGAAGCTGTGTGTGTGTGTGTGTGTGTGTGTCTGTGTGTGTGTGTGTCTGTGTGTGTGAGCAGTTAAAGGGTTAAAATAGAAACAAAGGGCGACAGAAATAAACTCAACACCTGCTGACGGGGAGACCAGGCTCAACCCTCTGCTGCAGAGAGTACTACAGAGAGGACAGTATTTATCATGTTAAAGGGACAGTTCGGTGTTTTTGAAGTGGGCTGTCTGAGGCTGTAGCGTCAGTAAACATGGTCTCCACACTCAGATGAAGGTCAACAGTAAAAGGCTGCTCCTGCCCAGTTAAAGGTGTAGTCAGCGATGTTGGAGAAAACAAGTGGAGAGGTTGTTGATAAACAAATTTAGACCCGCCTCTCCCTTCATACCTCACCCCTGGCTCCACCCCCGAAAGCTGATGGACGTGCATCGTCATGGAAACGGCCGTAGAAACTGCGTACCTGACCAACGTAGCTAAGGTAACCCCGACTCTTCAGACAACTCGACTGTCATTATTGATAACATCACAACAACAGTACATTCTGTCAGATTAGACAATAAGATGAATGCCCGACGGCTGTTACTGTTATGTGAAGCACCACAAAGCTAATGTTGCTAACCTATCCAGCAGACAGATGGCGACGTCTGCATCCATTTTCAGGTCTTTCAATTCGCAGAGTTCCCTCCACCGTTGGGAAGCAACACCAATGTTGACCCGGGTCTTCGCTCTTTCATGGTCATAGCCCTTCTTTTTCACTTTTCACTCCTCTGACCTTTTTCTTTTGGGCTGTTTTTCAGCCATTGCTACTGCACCTATTGTATCTCTCTCTTACGCTAACTGCGCACGCTACGCATCCTCCTACTCCCCCTCCCCCCTCTGTCTGATCTGTGCATGAGTATGATCGCCCCCTGGATGTGGGGGGGTGTACCCTGTTTTGGTGACTCGGCCTGAGCCACAGTATTTACCTGCTGAAATTCAGAGCCAAGGCTGTGTATTGAAACCAGACTTTTTTTTTCAACATGCTGTCAGTGGGGACATCTTGTGGATGGAGAGGAGAAATACGGTGAATTTGACAAATAGTGCATTAGATTAGAAGATTAGAAGACCGCTGACTACACCTTTAAGGTCAAACTTTAAAAACTGTGTCAGTCCACAGTCAGACTGTCCTGTCTCTCGTCCTCTCCTGACATCAGCTGATCAAACTCTGACTCAGTTTCTGGCTCATGGTCTGGACCTGCTGCTGGTCCAGGGTGTGAGGATGTCTGTGTGACACATGTGGAGGAAGGCTGATCAGAGTCCACCTCATGGAGCTGATGCTGGTTTGATTATTTAACTCTGTTAACGGGGTGAACATGAGGCCCTGGAGCTCCAGGAGCTGACACAGCACAGAGCAAACCTTCTCTAAAAACCTGAACTGTCCCTTTAACTCTTCAACATTTCAGCTTAAAGCAGCCGACACTGATCAGAGCTCAGTTTAGCCTCAGTTTAGATTAAAAAGCCTCCCTTAGTCACATTAATTCAATAACCATTTTTAATAGACAGTGACCTGCTCTGATCTACTGTCATCACACTGAAATGTCACATTCATGGACAAACTGATGCATGTACTCGAGTAAATTCGTTAAAGTTACGCCGAGTGTCTCCACGCCATGAGCTGCTGCAGTCCGTGTCCATGCACAAAGACACACCAAGTCCTCAGCCCTAAAGCCGGGGCTCTAGTCCGAGCTGGGCTCCTGTCCACAGTGCTGCCCTCAGCCAGAGTCAGACCAGATTAACACATCAGCCTGAGCTGTTGGGTTAAAGCCTGAGCAGGACGTCCCAGTCCTCAGTGAGTCTGGGGCAGGGGGGGCAGCGGTGGAGGCTGCTCTTCATCTGAGTCAAACTCCACGTTCTGGTCTTTGACCCACTGACCACTGCCATCCTGGATCCAGCCATTACTGTGGAGACACAGAGGTCTGAGCTTAGAGCATGTAGGAAAACACCTATGGATAACCCAGATTATAATCTAGATTATTCATTTATTTACCTTTTTAACCTGAGGAAGTGTACAATCCAGATTATATTTCCAGATTATCCATTTATTTACCTTTTTCACCCGGGGAGGTGGGTAATCCAGATTATTATCCACATTATACATTTATATACCTTTTAACCATGAGGAAGTGTATAATCCAAATTATAATCTAGATTATTCATTAATTCACCTTTTTAACCTGAGGATGTGCTCCATCTGGCTCCTCCTCTCTGCTGTCAGAGGTTGATCTTCAACCTTCATGGCAGCCTGAGAAGATCTCCTCTTCTCTGGAGAGAACAATCGTACCAACAGTCAGATAGAACAATCGTACCAACAGTCAGAGAGAACAACCGTACCAACAGTCAGATAGAACAATCGTACCAACAGTCAGATAGAACAATTGTACCAACAGTCGAAGAGAACAACCGTACCAACAGTCAGATAGAACAATCGTACCAACAGTCGGAGAGAACAACCGTACCAACAGTCAGATAGAACAAACGTACCAACAGTCAGAGAGAACAATCGTACCAACAGTCAGATAGAAAAATTGTACCAACAGTCGGAGAGAACAACCGTACCAACAGTCAGATAGAACAAACGTACCAACAGTCAGAGAGAACAATCGTACCAAAAGTCAGATAGAACAACCGTACCAACAGTCAGATAGAACAAACGTACCAACAGTCGGAGAGAACAATCTTACCAGCAGTCAGATAGAACAATTGTACCAGCAGTCAGACAGAACCAACAGTCAGATAGAACAATCGTACCAACAGTCGGATAGAACAATCGTACCAACAGTCAGACAGAACAATTGTACCAACAGTCAGATAGATCAATCGTACCAACAGTCGGAGAGAACAATTGTACCAGCAGTCGGACAGAACCAACAGTCGGATAGAACAATCGTACCAACAGTCGGAGAGAACAATCGTACCAACAGTCAGATAGAACAATCGTACCAACAGTCGGATAGAACAATTGTACCAACAGTCGGAGAGAACAATTGTACCAACAGTCAGATAGAACAATCGTACCAACAGTCAGAGAGAACAATTGTACCAACAGTCAGATTGAACAGTTGTACCAACAGTCGGAGAGAACAATCGTACCAACATTCAGATAAAATAATCGTACCAACAGTCAGAACAATTGTACCAACAGTCGGAGAGAACAATTGTACCAACAGTCAGATTGAACAGTTGTACCAACAGTTGGAGAGAACAATCGTACCAACATTCAGATAAAATAATCGTACCAACAGTCAGAACAATCGTACCAACAGTTGGAGAGAACAATCGTACCAACAGTCGGAGAGAACAATCGTACCAACAGTCGGATAGAACAATCGTACCAACAGTCGGAGAGAACAAACGTACCAACAGTCAGATAGAACAATCGTACCAACAGTCAGATAGAACAATTGTACCAACAGTCGGATAGAACAATCGTACCATCAGTCGGAGAGAACAATCGTACCAACAGTCGGAGAGAACAATTGTACCAACAGTCAGATTGAACAGTTGTACCAACAGTCAGACAGAACAATCGTACCAACAGTCAGAGAGAACAATCGTACCAACAGTCGGAGAGATCAATCGTACCAACAGTCGGAGAGAACAATCATACCAACAGTCGGAGAGAACAATCGTACCAACAGTCAGATAGAACAATCGTACCAACAGTCGGATAGAACAATCGTACCAACAGTCGGATAGAACAATCGTACCAACAGTCGGAGAGAACAATCGTACCAACAGTCAGATAGAACAATCATACCAACAGTCAGATAGAACAATCATACCAACAGTCAGAACAATCGTACCAACAGTCGGAACAATCGTACCAACAGTCAGAACAATTGTACCAACAGTCGGAGAGAACAATTGTACCAACAGTCAGATTGAACAGTTGTACCAACAGTTGGAGAGAACAATCGTACCAACATTCAGATAAAATAATCGTACCAACAGTCAGAACAATCGTACCAACAGTCGGAGAGAACAATCGTACCAACAGTCGGAGAGAACAATCGTACCAACAGTCGGATAGAACAATCGTACCAACAGTCGGAGAGAACAAACGTACCAACAGTCAGATAGAACAATTGTACCAACAGTCAGATAGAACAATTGTACCAACAGTCGGATAGAACAATCGTACCATCAGTCGGAGAGAACAATCGTACCAACAGTCGGAGAGAACAGTTGTACCAACAGTCAGATTGAACAGTTGTACCAACAGTCAGACAGAACAATCGTACCAACAGTCAGAGAGAACAATCGTACCAACAGTCGGAGAGATCAATCGTACCAACAGTCGGAGAGAACAATCGTACCAACAGTCGGAGAGAACAATCGTACCAACAGTCAGATAGAACAATCGTACCAACAGTCAGATAGAACAATCGTACCAACAGTCGGATAGAACAATCGTACCATCAGTCGGAGAGAACAATCGTACCAACAGTCAGATAGAACAATCATACCAACAGTCAGATAGAACAATCGTACCAACAGTCAGAACAATCGTACCAACAGTCAGAACAATCGTACCAACAGTCAGATAGAACAGTCGCACCAACAGTCGGAGAGAACAATCGTACCAACAGTTGGAGAGAACAATCATACCAACAGTCAGACAGAACAATCGTACCAACAGTCAGACAGAACAATCGTACCAACAGTCAGATAGAACAATCATACCAACAGTCAGAACAATCGTACCAACAGTCAGAACAATCGTACCAACAGTCGGAGAGAACAATCATACCAACAGTCAGACAGAACAATCGTACCAACAGTCAGATAGCAGAAATCTACATAATTTGCAGACCAGCCCACCTGCTGAGCTCCCTGAGCCTCCCTGTAGTCCACAGTCTGACCCCTCGGTGGTCTGACGATCAGTCGCTGTTTCCTGAGGCTGTGAGCAGCGTTCCTGCCGTCGCTCCTGCTGTCGCTCCTGCGGTCGTTCCTGCTGTCGCTCCTGCGGTCGTTCCTGCTGTCGTTCTGCACACTTAGAGCTGAAATAAAAAATATTTAAGGTTTAAATGGTGAAAATTTCATCATTTTCTTTGGGTTAAAACCATGCCTGATTGTGTTTGCTGTAGGGCTGCAGGATCAGTCTCTATCTGTCTGTTTCCTTATTCAAGCTTCCACATCATACACCTCATCAAAGTCTGAGTTTTATTCATACATATATTTGGACTGGATGCTGCGTATCACTGAATTTACATCATCCAGAGGCCGCACATAAAAGTGCAGCGAATATGCCCCATTTATCACAATGCTTATTTACATCTGCTGTCCCCCCCCAAAAAAAGAAAAAACATTTCCATTCATGAGTATCATTTTGTGTAGGTGTATAATCTAAACTCTCGTACCTGTTCATCCTGGTGTATGATCTAAACTCTGGTACCTGTTCATCCTGGTGTATGATCTAAACTCTCGTACCTGTTCATCCTGGTGTATAATCTAAACTCTGGTACCTGTTCATCCTGGTGTATGATCCAAACTCTCGTACCTGTTCATCCTGGTGTATGATCCAAACTCTCGTACCTGTTCATCCTGGTGTATGATCTAAACTCTGGTACCTGTTCATCCTGGTGTATGATCCAAACTCTCGTACCTGTTCATCCTGGTGTATGATCCAAACTCTCGTACCTGTTCATCCTGGTGTATGATCCAAACTCTGGTACCTGTTCATCCTGGTGTATGATCCAAACTCTCGTACCTGTTCATCCTGGTGTATGATCCAAACTCTCGTACCTGTTCATCCTGGTGTATGATCCAAACTCTCGTACCTGTTCATCCTGGTGTATGATCTAAACTCTGGTACCTGTTCATCCTGGTGTATAATCTAAACTCTGGTACCTGTTCATCCTGGTGTATAAACTCTCGTACCTGGTGGTCCTGGTGTATAAACTCTCTTACCTGGTGGTCCTGTGGCGGCTGCTGTACGGTGCGGTCTTCAGTAAGGCGTGATGCGTCAGTTTTCGTGTTTGTTCCAGTAGAGGAGCTGAAGAGGACGGCTCCTTAAACAAATCAAAACTGAAGTCAGGAAGCAGAATCGTCTCACAGAGGCCTCACTGCTTTAGACGTTACTGACAGCAGATTCATGGTCATGTGGTCACGAGGCCGCCATACAACAATGCCGACTGTTCAGCGTCTTCCTGCAGGTGATCGAAGTTTACAGACTGGACATCTCCGTGAGAGCTTCACTGACCTGTCTCTGGTCTTCAGCCTGGACGTAGTTTTCATGCTGTCGTTTTCTGATTTCATTCTGCAGGCGGGTTTTCTTTCCATAAAATGACTTCAGCCCTGGAGACAACAACAGGAAGCATTAGGGATGCAGCAGAACAGCTGATAACACACTAACCCAACATAAAGTGTGCATGATTCTCATGTGCGACTACTTTGGAAATGTGTGAATAACTGTTGTAGTGTTTTTGTTTTATACTTGTTTATACTTTGCTTTATACTATATCATTGTATCCTGTTTATATTTGCTTTAAGACTGCGTCCTGACATCATTGGAGTTGTGGTCTGTAAGCTGCAGACTGATCTTAAATAAAATATTCACTGTGAGAACAGGAGAACTGAACCTCACCGATATAAAAACACGACAGTCTGAGAAAAACACAGCAGGTAAACCCGGAGAAGGACAGGAGGACAACAGGAAAGACTTTTATTCTTTCTTTCTTTATTAAGATCCCCATTAGCATTAGCAAAAGCATTAGCTATTCTTCCTGGGGTCCAACACACAAAGTCAGACAAAAAACACACAACACAAACAAGCAGGGTCGACAACAAAAAACACACAGCTCTTAAAAAAAGTTTACAAAACCTCTTCATACAGAAGGAAACAAAAATAACCGTTCATTTACAAACACGGTGCAGAAACGAGGTTATAAAGACAATTTAACACATCAAAGTTATGGTCAATCCTCAATTACACACAATAAAAAAATAAAAAAGAGATGAGAATACATTTCATAACATTTATTACTGACCTTTGAATGTTATTAGGTACTGTTTAAATAAAGATTTAAACCTCTTTGGTATTTTCCAGAATGATCTGCAGTGGTGATGAACTCCATCCAACCAGAGCTCTTATCAAACTGATCTTTCTACACCTGTTGATCAGTTTCACTTCACTCCCCCACAAACTCTTTCTGGACAACAACAGGACAAACATTCCTCTTGAGCTCTCCTGTTGTTTCTGTTTATTTTAGGTTTTATTTCACATTTTGGTTTCTTTGCTCCTCTCAGACCAACACCTCGGCTTCTTTAACCCTTCACAGTGTAGGTCTGAGCTGTTCGTGTGCACTCACTGGTGAACAAAGGGTTAATTAACACAGGTCTCACCCTCCAGGTGTCGTCTCCCCGTCCTGTGGACCGTCAGCATGTCCACGGTGTCGAAGACGGGACGGTACGAGCACACCAGGCAGGTGTACCTGCAGACAGACCACAGTGCTGAACATTTATCAGAGCACCATAGGGCTGGGCGATATGGCCCAGAAATAAAAACATTTTTTTCCACAACACTCGATTTTTCCCTCCCTAAAAGAAACAAAACTCCCAGAGACATAAAAATGAAACAAATCAAGTTTTGCCTTTATGTTGTCTAAATGTTTCCCTCTTAAAGTCAAAGTCTGGGTCATAAAAGGTTGATTATGTAGTATAAATGTAGGCAGGTTTGTCTACATAAACACTAACAGGCTGAGGTATTTTTACAGTATTAGCATGAAACTCTCTGATCAATATTTAATCTACTTAAATAACAAATACAAGCCTATAAAAGTGCTTGTGCAAACCCTACAAGGCCGACCATCATGAAAATTGATTTTTTTTTTTTCAAAAACTGCAGCTACTTACAATTGGACTAAGGCAAGAAAAAAAAATCTCTATTTTTTATTTTTTAAATCATCTGCAGAAAATAATTCAAATTAATTGATTTAACCGATTTTTTTGCCCAGCTCTAGAGCACCAGGCACAGAAATGAGGTGGAGCTGTTTAATAGATCTGTCTGAAAGTTTTTTACAATGAGGACGTTAACTCACTCACTTTTTTATAAATGAAATTAAATCAGGAATAATTATGATCCCACATCTTAATCAAGAAGTAACAATGAGATTGACTTTTTTTAACTGTTTTTTTCTGATTTGTTGATATACCAAACCTAAGACCCTTGTCTCAGGTTTCATATGATATTATTTTTGTATTTTTTTAACAATATCGAGATATTGCATCCAAAATCCAAAACAGTCGATGAAGGACAGATTTGGAATTTGCCATTTAGATTTCACTAAATTTTGTAATTCTTATTTAACCCTTTCATGCATGATGTCCGCTACAGTAGATAGATATTTGAAATAAATGTTATACCCTTTAGGTTGCAGTACAATGCCCGACTGTCAGGTGGGGAGCTCCCTAACACTTGTCGCAGGTTTTATAAAAACATTAACTTCACACTTTTTGCATCATAAATTAAAAACAACCGACGAAGGACAGATTTGGAATTTGTATTTAGATTTTACATAATTTAGTATTTCTTATTTTAAATTTTGTTGTGATTCACAAGTGAAGAGTTTAATTAAATAGCAACAATACACATACTTCAGACTTTGCTTTTACATTTATTACACTTAAAAGCTCATCAAAGATGTGTTAGTGAATCTATATTTAGTTACACTAACTTACTATTTATACCATTAATGCATGGTGAAGTGGACAGATGCACAACTCCCTGAAAATATAACTGAAAAAAAATGAACATGATTTTTAACTTCTTTGAAAACACTGAAAATAGTATTCCTTTGTGATTTAATAATTCATGCATGAAAGGGTTAAACTACATCTGCATCACGTGTAACATTTATGTTTGACAGTAACATTAACATCGAGCTTCATCTGCCTTTTAAAGCTAAAACACTGATTTATTTACCTAGTGACACAGGGTTCCTACAGCTCAAGGCAAGTTTTAAATTCAAGACTTTTTAAGACTTTTTTAAGGCCATTTGAAATAAAATTTAAGAACAAGTCGACAACGAACCACAATTGAAACAAACAAACAAAAACACCACATGAATTACCTGGCAATTTTAACCCAATGTTTATTTTAAATAAAACATCAATTTTTGGCTTCTTTTTAACCTATTATTTAAAACTTTATGCCTATTTTGCCCCAGTTCATCTTTTTTGGCCACTGTCAGAACCACTTTTGGAATTTTTACATGGTTTTTGAAATTTAATTTAAAATTGAATTCCCAATTTTGCTGCCAAAATCAATTTTCCTAAGCCACTTTTGGATTTTTTTGCAAATTTTTCCCCATTTTTTTTTTCTCTCCAGACACTGTAGGTAGAACCAAGACATGTGTCTGCTCTGAAAGATCCTGGTGCAACCACTTCACCGTTTTGTTAGTTCTGCTATTGTGATAACACGATGTTGCCATGACAGTAAATCTGTGAATTATTTTTGAAAAAAAGATAAATTTTACTTTATATTTTTAAGTTCAATCTAACGTAAATCTTACGAATGTGGTCAAATTTTTAAGACGTTTGAAAATTGGATTTAAGACATTTTAATGCCGATTAAGGCCTTATTTTTAGAATAATGAATTCAATGCCTTTTAAGACTTTTCAAGGATCTGCGGGAACCCTGTGACAGAAAATCTGCCCTAATTTGTGATCCTATTCTTTCAGTTTAACATGATGCAAAAAATCCACACGCTTAATGTAAATATATATAAAACTAATTATCAGCAGAAATGTTTATATCTGCTGATCCCAGTGTTTATCTACTGAAGCACTTCTCTGTCACTCCTGACGTGACTCTGATATTATTCTGTGTTATATTATTATATATTATTATTATATTGTTATGTGATTATGTGTCCCTACATTATAATAACTTTACTCTATGACTGAAGATGTCATTTTAGTTTAAGAGCTCCTATAAACTGGAGTATTAACATCACAGAAACATAAACATGGTTTGGTGGTTTTAATAACACATCATCACCTCCTTTAACTTAATAAAATAATAAAGTTATTGTCTGTTTCACCTTCCATTCTTCAGGAGAGCTGCTTCATCTTCTGGAATAAAATGTGACAACAGATCTGCCACACGCCGTTTCTGAAACAGGGAAACAAAAAAGACGATGATGTTGGTGTTACAGTTCACTTGGCGGCCGTGTTATCTGGTGACTTTCAGCCTTACGGCAGATGAGAAAGTCAAAACTAAATCTTTTATAGCCGTCAGAAATACTCACACAGATATCAAACATTATAACAAATAGATGAAAGCTCTGCAGTTAGGTCAGTTATAGTTTCAAACGTTTGCTTTTATAACGACAACAACACACACATACGGCTCAAGTCACCGGATAACACGGTCCCAGCTGAGCCGTAACAGTTAGCCCATTAGCTTACTGGACGCTAACCATAACAACTTTTGTAATCTGAGTTTAGACCAGTGACAGAGAAGTTTAAAAATGAACATTTACCTTCAGGATGTTTAGCTGGCTCTTGTCGTCACCCTCTCTTTTAAATGACATTATTAACCTGGTTAATAATACCCAAACAGATGGGTAATAACTGGGCTATGCTAGCTTAACTACCAAGACACCAGGCTAGAAAACAATGCTGCGTTCAAAGTCAGAGGAGCGAATGGGGTAAACGAGACTTTTAAATGTACTGTCAAATACAGGTCCCATCCGTTTATGTGTGATGAATTTCTACTCAGCTGTGTCATATTAGAAAATTCAGGTGGTTTGAATTTACTTAAAGGTTATTAAAGTATGGCAGAATAAAAATACAACATTCGATTTGCATTTGCTTTATTCAAGTTTAGTTTATGTAAGATATAACTCATCTCAGTCATGAATAATTAGAACATCCAGTGGGTCTCTATCAAAATAAGTACAGATATTTAATATAATGTGACACGTTTTATTCATATTTAAATAAAAGAAATAACATTCTAGATTGTGAAATTGTCTGTCACACCGGGAATTCCGATGATTTTAAAGTAGCACTGGTGACCAATCACGGGCCTTAAGCCTGATGCTTTCAAGTACTCTCGGTCGGTCTGAGTTTCCAAATTCGAAGTCTGTTTTATAGGAGAAACAAACACGGAAAAATATTATTTTCATTAAAATGTGACCCTCAGTACTTTCGCAACAATTTACTGCAGTCCAATGCTGTAAATAAAATGATCTATGATTCAAAATCTGCGTGTTAATAGGGAAACTATTAAAACTTTTACTCTTAAACTAAAGTTATCTTTTTTACCGTGTAGTTTATATTTTTTTCATTCTATTACAGCCAATCTATCAACGGTTATCCCTTAGTTTTTATATTTTCCTGTATCTTTCTCATTTGTGGTCATGATTTAAGCAGCCCTCAGGGGAATTGTGCGAACTGAACTGAATTTTTACGATTTTTTTTCAGCATGTAAACGCCGCGTTGCCCAGCACGGCAGCCATGGCAACACTGGGCAGCAGACGGCAGCCTGCGCGAGACGAGCGAGCAGCGACAGCTGTTAGCTTTCCCGGGAACTTCCCAGGTGTTTGTTCAGGTGTGAGGCAGGTTACACGTATCAGTGAGGGGAGGATTCATGAGAAGGTAAGTGTCTACAGCTGTGACAGACGACCTGAGTGTGACAACGTCCTGTTTAACGTCAACATGAATTAGCTCAGTCGGTGATTTAGCTAGCATGCTAACTAAGCCTGATGGAGCCGGTCTGCGCGGACCTGAGGCCGGGTACGCTCACTGAGGCCGGGTACGCTCACTGAGGCCGGGTACGCTCACTGAGGCCGGCTGTCTGGACCATGTCCGGGGACCAGGCTCCTCCTCCCGCCGGGGGAAACGGCCTCCTGCTCCGCGGCAGCAGGACCAGGTCTTACGGCAGCCTGGTCCGGACCCCGCTGTCCCCGGTGCAGCAGAAGCGGATCGAGCACCGGATCCAGCCCGGGGAGACCCTGCAGGGCCTGGCGCTGAAGTACGGCGTGTCTGTGAGTGTTTCATAAGAGCCAGAGTCCCTTTAAATCCCATAATAACCCTCAGAGCAGGCTGCAGCAGGCTTACAGCGTGTTCTAGGTTCAGAAGAGTTGACTAATAAAGTGAATCAGTGTTTCCAGAGCTGGACTGGAGCTGCTCTGATCAGGAGGGATGAACACCTCTGAGCTGCTTCACTGCACTCATGTGCATTTCAGACTGTAGACAGTCTCCAACCATACCTACAACAAGGAGGTGACACAACTACAGTAAACACTTCACCTGTTAATGAGCATTGTAATATTCTAATGTCACCTTTAACTCCATCACACTGACAGTAAAAATGAAATAACAGGGAAGAAGCTGAGAGTTTAAATAGATTTAATACTGCAGTTTTAAGGTGCTTCATCATGCCTGAATTATTATAAATATTCCTTCATCGTTAACATGGGATTAAAAAAAGTCTGCAAAACAAACCAAGCTTTAATATGGGTTATTAATCATGTATATTGTAAAAAATGTATCTTCATGTTAAGTAATTGATATAATAACCACAGGGAATAAACAGTGTTTCTCTCTGGATACATCACACAGTAACTGAGTGATGTTCAGGAGTCTGACTTTGTTTAATCAGACTTTTGCCTTTATTTAAAGTATATGTATATACACAACGTGTATGTGTATGTATGTATGTGTGTATATATGTATATATATATATATATATATATATATATATATATATATATATATATATATATATATATATATGCGTAGGTTATTATAGAAGTGTCCTATATTTAGGTCTATATTATGTCAAAATTATGAGCAAAATTCTAAAAAAAAAAAAGGTCAGATTCTTTCTTCCCTTTTTTCAATTTATTGTTTGTTTTCTTCCTTTGTTGTTTTTTTTCTGTTTGTTTGCTTGTTTTGTGTTTGTATTATCCCAGTTTGTAACTCCTTCTAACATGATGTTTATTTAAAAATTCAATGGGTAGGTGCAATGAGCGTAGGCTTCAGCCCACGCCGTTTGGTCTGGTTATTACATTCATATATTATTCTCTATTTCTTTCATGGTTATCAACATTATGATTATTGTTTAGAAAAGGAAATAATAAGAGAGATGGAAAAGTGCATGTAAATGAAATTGCCTTACAGACCAAATAAAGAACTACTACTAAACAATTAACCATTTATTTCTGTAGAAATGATTATGTTTGTGTAAAATCCACATACAGGTCAGCTGTGACTACTGAGCATTCTTACTTTTATAAAGCATAATGTGATTCAGTAATATCAGAGAGTTAAATAATCATATTGAGTGTAAATGCATTAATTTAAAAATGCACATTACAGGTGCTTAATGTTACCCTGGTGCAGGTGTGTTAACCCTAAAACAAGTGTAATTTATAAAGTCTTATTGTGTTATTATAAATAAATATGTTGATGTTTAGCATTGATTTCATATTAAATGTAGATATATTTACTGGTTAAAATGAGTTTGAAGTGAAGTTGTGTCTGATTTACTGTTTGTAAATATAAAATTATAATAAACCATCTTTAATCTCAGTTTCTGATAATCTGCTGCTCCTCCTCAGATGGAGCAGATTAAGAGAGCCAACAGACTCTACACCAACGACTCCATCTTCCTGAAGAAGTCCCTGTCCATCCCCGTCATGTCAGACCTGGATCACCACAGTAACGGCGTGGACTCGGGGGACGACGAGGAGGACGGCGCCGCCTCTGCTCAGAACGGACACTCACCCAGCGAGAGGCGTGATGGCGGCAGAGAGGCGGAGTCAGAGCTCACGCCTGTGGACTTCCTGAAGAGGCTGGACGGCCTGATACATCAGTCCAAGGAGGCGGCGGTCAGAGGCTGCCAGGACGCAGAGAAGAGGTACGATGTGTCCGCAGACCGGGTCACGCCTCGGGACGGGAGTTCAAGACCAACTCCAGTTAAGAGTCGTTAACAGCTCCATCAAAGAATCGATAGCAAGAGTCTTTTTGGTAATCAATTCTCTTATCAATTCCTTCACTGACAGGGTTCAGAAGAGTCAGAATTATAGCTTAATTTTTTACAAAAGGCGCCGACTGCACAGCCTTAAGTGAGTGGAAACACTAACAGAAGCAGTTATCTATGCTGTGACGTGTTTGACATTGTTGACACTGAAAATCTGCATGAATCAATAAGGGAATCGTTAAAGAATCGTATCAATTCCCATCCCTAGTCATGACTGCGTGTCCGCATACATCCTTCAGTTCGATCATCCTGAGGGTCGGTATGTGGAGTTTAGACGTCCTGCCTGATTTCTAACAAACAAAACGACACACAAACCAGACGAGCTTCTGCTGTTCAGGCCAGTGTTTACATTTAATAACTGAAATCATTCATCAGTTACTCTGACTAATCAGCTCACTGTGATAGTTAATACAGTCTAAAACCATCACTAAAGTTTAGATTTAAAGCCGTAATCAGAAGAATAAAGTCAGTCTGGAGGAGTCGTGTCCTCGGAGCTGCAGCAGGAAAACTGAATAAAATCAGGAATGTGAGCTGAAGCAGTTCAGACAGATCAACGTCACGCTCAGGTAGAGATGGACTCAAATATCGCAGCCATGAAATTCTCCTGCACACAACAACAACTTCTACAAAAACAACTTTGACCTTTTGACCCCGGACCACAGTTAGCTGTGCACAGTTACTGAAGGTGAGCTTCACCTGCACAGGTCGTTTCTCCCCCACCATTTTAATGTGTGTTGTTGATTTTGACTTTTAAAATGTATGAAATCATAATAAACCTAGTCTTAGTCCATATTTATTTCATTGTGATCAATAAAATTCTTTGATTTTATTATTTTATTAAATTAAAAGGTCAGACAGTGAGGGTCAGGAGAAACATCTTCAAAATAAAATAAACTTTAATCTAAGGACAGTCATCGTGCAGAAACTTTGTGCTTGATTATTTGTCTAATTGCAGTGGAATCAGACGTTAATAGAAAATGCTCCAATGTCTGTCAAACAAACTTTCAGCATGAGATTTATACTCTGTTGAGTATTTTTGAACATAATTTCCAATCATGTCTTAAGCTGTGTTCACACTGAACACGACTTTGTGACCATAATCACGTCGCCCACTGAAGTCGTGTCGCATGTCCATAAATTCCTCATTCTGGTCACCGCCTCCATCGCTCAGTCACGTCTGCTCCAGTTTCACTGCGATCTCATCATAGATCAGGATATATAAACGGACATTATTCCTGCTGTTTCCTTTTCACTCTCCTACCAACCACAGAACTCTGCAGCTGATGATGCAGCAGCCTCTGTCAGGAGGAACTAATGTCCTCACTGAGGGGCCGTTTACATGGAAACTCCTGACTTGAAGCCGCAAAGATTCTTCCTTTCCGTTTTCGAATTCTTCTGCATTTAGATGACAACGCTCGGCACGAGTTAATCCCCTGTAAATCCGCTGTAGTGTGCATGCCGGATCAGTAGATGGCGGTGTAGGTCTGCAGAGATGCAGCGCTGCTACAACACACGAATGAAGAAGAAAGCCTTTCACAAACAACAATGGCGAACAGACGCCCACAGAGAAGCAGGAGTTTCTTTTTTGGACAACAAATCAGTTCGGACATCAAATCTGTCTGGATAGTTTTTTCTGGATAACAAACCGAGCACGGTAAGACGCTCACACGTTACTCGGTGGACGGAGGAAGCTGCTGTTGGTCCTGGTATGCGCGCGCAGCCTCCATCTGAAAGAGTATCATGCGATGCGTGACGCCAGCTGCTTCTGAAACGCTCTGCTCCGTTTTTACACAAGGCCGGATAGAGGAGCGGATTCAAATCTTTCCGCTCTGGGGAGCGGTTTCAAAAGTTTGCGTTTTCAGTGGAAACGCAACATGGTGTCATCTAAACGGAAGGCCAACACGCAACGAAATGTTTGCGGAATTGACCGTTTTCGGCGTCATGTAAACGGCCCCTGACTCATGTTTCCACAGGGACATGGACTGTTACTCCGTTAGTCCAGAATTAAAACTGTCTGTCACACACATGCACACCGCTGATTGACTGTTACCGACATCGCCTGAAAAGGTCACAAAGTCGCGTTTGTTGTGAGCGTAGCCTGAATGTTTAATGAGATTCATAAAGCCAAAGAAATGAGAAATAAATAAAATAAAAATAAAAGCAAGAGGAGGAAAATTAGCAACACAGAATTACACTTAACAACTGGAAAAATCAAATCTTTCAAACATGCGTCTGTTAAATAAATATGAACTTTAACAGAAAAGAGATGTTAGGGAGGATACAGATTTTTAATTTTTACCACAACTCTTGAAATTTCTGCTTCTGAAGGCAATAAAAGGTTCATTCATTCCATTACATATATTAATATGTATTAATATATCTTAAGTTTACCCCTCCTCGTCGTTTGCAGGGTGCCTTCCTCTACTCTCTCCCCCTTTCACTGTCTCTCCTCTCAATAAAGGCACAAAAAATACATTTAAGAAAAAGAAACTACTTTGCCTGTCGTCTGTAGCTGGAGCTTCAGACTGAAGACATTTTTGTGTATTTGCCTTCTGGGCAGTGAGTCCTTAGTTTTCTTATTTGCAGATGACAGCAGCACTCCAACAGTTAAAAGGAAAGTCTGAATATGTTTGCCAGTTGTTTAGTTCATGCTCACAGTCAGTCAACAACATTAATAAATAAATATAATCAGTCTGTCAGGAATAAAATATAACAGTCTTAGTGACGAGCTGCTGACCAAACAAAGAACGCGCTTCTGCAACAACTAGAGCGAGAACAAGAACAAGAACACAAGAAATCCCACATTCTGCTGACCCCTCTTGTGTCTGTCCACGGCCCTACGCTCACAGCAGAATGTGGGATTTCTTGTTCTATGCTCCTAATTATTGCAGAGTGCTGCCTTTGTTTGGTCAGCCACGGCTGCCCGTGAGGGCACCCGTAAGAGTATCATAGAAATGCTAAGTAGTACTGTTTAGGCTATAAACATGTGCTAAATGATGTCGCTTTCAAGTAAATGGTGGACGCACTACCAGGACACTTCGATTACAGCGCACGAGCAGTATGCAGGAATATTGCCGACTTTCTGTGGACTCTTTGTGGACTTTTAAGGACACTGTTCGTTCGGGCTCTTATCTAAGTCATGATATCAATGTCAGTGGACAGCGAGTATCCCCCCAGATCTCCGGCTGCATCCTAGATGTTCCAAAACGACTCCACAGTGTTGTTGAGCATGAGGGTGAGTAGAAAATGAGGCCAAATCGTTGTTTGGGTGTAGTGTTCCTTTGAAGCACGGACAGAGGGAGATGTCCCAGCTGTAGAAGAAGCCAGCATACACAAATCTTAGAGCAAGATAGAGTAAGATAGGATAAAAGAGAGAGAGGTTAAAACAAGAAAATGTAAAAACTGTGTAAACAGAATTAAAAAAATATATATGAATAAGTTATGGATATTTCTTCAGAGTCGACTGACTGTGGGATGGGCTCCCTGGGATCCAGTGGCTCAGGAACAATGACTGAAAATCTGATTAACATAAAAATGTAATGATTAAAAATAAAAGCAATGACATAGTTCAAATGTTTTAACAATCAAATAAAGAGTCTAAGCTCATTAATGTGTTTTTGTTCATAAACGATCAGCTGTTACCATGTTCACACAGACATGTCTTCACGCTGCAGAAGCAAAGCTGTTAATCGTTTGTCTTCAGTCCTCTGCTGCGTCTGTCCCATCAGTCTGATGGACTGAGACAGGAGAGACCCACGCCGGGATGCAGCCATAGGCAGAGAACCTGAGCAGTTCTGGAGCTTTAAGCAGAATATATGATATTTTTATATATTTAATCATGTTTGCAGATATCCTGCTCATCCATTCAGAAGAATAAGAGAATAAATGCTTCATAGACACATGTGTTTGTCTGTGACAATGAAAACATTAAAAAGTGGTTAATAAGCTGCAAATGAAAAAACGTGTTATCAATCCGAATGTTTCAGCTTTTCTGTATTTTAATATCAAACCATGTTTGAAAGAGCTCATTGGATGTGGCAGTAAATTAATAAACATCCAGTGTGTTTGTTTTCTATTTGTGGTTAACTTTACTCACTGTCTGCCAAAAATGCCCAGCTCATGTCCTCAGTCTGAAAATCTGGCTGAACTGGATTTCTAATTGAATAGCCCTGGTGTAATATGCAGAAGTCTGCAGCATTTCACTGAACAGAAACGGTGAATATAGGATATAATTGTATCTCTATTTAATGTCTGTTAAAATAGGTGTAGAATCATCCTCATACACTTTGTTTTTCTTTTTATGAAGTTAGAAAAAGCTTTTTATATCTCTGTACCGCGGGTCACCCCTCTGTGGACGCTGAGATAATAATACGCCATGTTGTCTCATCATCTTAACTGCCCTATAATCTATAAAATAACAGTTATAAATATGAATGACAAACCCTCACCTGGTAACTGTTGTAAATGCCCTGTTCACGATCCTGTTTGGTCTTCACCGACTCTGTTTTAGAAACAGACGGGCTCATTCCAACATCTGAACACTAGATGGCACTAAAATGCAGATTTCTACACGCTGCACCTTTAAGCTTCAGTAAACTTATTAAGATGCTCTCCTCTGGTCTGTCCTCAGGGTCTCGGCCTTGGAGGAGGCCTGCAGCAGGACGCCAGACCGACGGCGGCTCACCAAGTCCCACAGCATCAGCTCGTCTCTCAGGACGCCGCAGCAGCCAACGGCGACGCTGCCCGCCACCATCACCAGACTCACCAAGAAGCTGAAGGACCGAGAGGACGAGATCTTCCAGCTGTGACTCTGTTTGAGTCCGAGCTTCGCATCAGGATGAGGAGGTGAAGCCGAGGGGATGAACTCAAGAAACTCAAATCTGCCCAGTTCAGTTCTGAAAACCCCAACACACTGACTGGAACTAAACACACAACTTATTTCAGGATTTAAGAACTCAAAATAAAAACTGGATTACCTGTAAAGAGTTAAAGTGTCTTCCTCTGTGGCAGACAAACTTTACTTTAACGATGTTTAAGACTAAGATGTGTCATCTTAAGAAGTTTCTACACCTGATTTAAAATCCTCGAGGAGTGGAGTGAAGTTTGTTTCATTGGCGGATATTTTCTAATAATTATAAGTTATTCAGTGCTTTATTTTGTTTTCATTCTTGTAATATGATTTCTGTACGACGGAGGATTAGGGCCACGTTGAAAACCAAAAAAGAATAAAGTTGAAAAATTAAGAGAATTTAGTCATCTTTAAGATCAAACCAGGAAACATCTACTTGGGTAAACTTAAAAAGATATTTAGAGATTTGGACTTTGCGAGCTGTGAAGTCGTCTGGCTGGCATGACGGCTCGTTTGGAGGAAAACGAGCCGTCATCTTCAGTCTTCATCGGGTTTGGAACATGGATGCATAAAAGTTCTTATAATAGATATAATAATACATATAAATACCCAATCTGTGAATATCTTTCTAAGTATACCCAAGTAGATTCTTAACTTTTTGACTTTATTCTTGTAACCTTCTTTTTTTTTAGTGTTCAACATGGCCCTAATCCTCCGTTGTAATATCTGGAATCCTCAAATGAAAATGAATTTTTAGTGAGTGCTGTAGATTTTTAACTTTAAATTGGACAAACTTACTGAGGTGAGTTTTTCCTGTGAAGAGGTGAAGCTGATCTGATCATATTTATAACCCTCTGTGTATTTATTTGTTAAACACTGGAGTCTCTGACGGACATCGCTGACTTCTGCTTTTTCTAACATCCTGGAAATGAGAGTGAAATGTCAGAAATGTGCAGTCACATGTTGGTCACACCATGTGACTGCAGGCTGAGCTTTAAGGAGCTAAACTGCAGCACGTTCATTTAACTAACGTCACAAATGTAGCCAAAGAGTCCAGACAGACTTTAGGATATATCTAAACAGAGAATATATTTTAGGTCAAGACCTATGTAGCTTTTGTAGTTTTTTAAGTGTATTTTAGATTAAATGTTTATTTATGGATCATATGTTTCAAGTTTGTTTGTTGGGGGGGGGGGGGGGGGGTCTGCTTTTCAATATTTTCAACAGGAAGAAGATGTTGAAATAATCCTCCATCACAGCTGGAGTTGGTAATAAAACACTTTTAAAAGACCAGATGCTTCCAAACTTGAGACTAAAACTGCCTCTGTATTAATATAAAAAACAGAATAAACTCTCCTGTGAGGGGATAACGGGAAATCTGTTTGTGGTAATTCTGAGTAAAAGTAACAAAATCAACTCCATCACTAAAATGGTCATTCTACAGAAACGTGGATTTTTGGGATGACAAGATGTCTTTTGTTTTATTTCTTTTTTTAACATTTAAACTTCAACTACATTGTTAAATATGTCATTGACTTTATGAATACACATAAATAAAAGCTTAATGATTTTTTGTTTTGGTACATTAATCACAAAACACCATTTAATAAAGTGTATCCACACATCTGATTGTCCCTGCTGTTCCTGATTGTTACCCATAAGAAAGGTAACACCAGTGACAGTTTCACTTTAACAAAATGTCTCCTGCAGAGCATGACACAGCATGTTACTAATCTGATCTATTCACTAAATTATGTCTTCTAAATACATTTTTATTTGTTTGTTTGTAATTCCCTGCCAATAAAGATGGTAACACCAGTGACGTCAACTAAAAGCTTCATATGAAATCATGAGATAAATGTTAATATTTCTGAAAACTGAAAAGGACAATGTTCTTACCAGGGTCCTTCTTCATAGATCTTCAAGAAAGAGGTCAAAGGAAGTCAAGTGATGTCATCAGAGTGATTTCTTTTTCCAAAATAAAAGACTTTTGTCACATGGTAACACCAGTGACATGACTGCAGGGACGACTCCTTTAAATATATTTATAATACTTATTTGGCATTTTGTTTTGAAATGTAATTTATATCATATATTTGATAGTTATTTATACATTTTTGTACTTTTTTTTTTTAGAAAAACATATTTTTAAACTCTAAACACAGCACTTTCTCTGCATCAATGACTGTGGGGACGAGCACTTTTGTTGTGGTTGGGGTTCTAAATAATTGATTAGAAAGCAAATATTACCAAGCTGATGGATCCAAACAGTGTGATAGCTGACATAATATGTTTTTAAATAAAATACTTAAAACAATCTAACACAAACTGTTTTCAGGAGTAATATATCTCTGAAGGCTCGGGACAGAAAAATGCATGTGTCTGTAGAATGAGCCAAAGATTAGTCTGTGGTCAGACCTCCCATCAGCATCGTCTGTTTCTGTGATATCATCCATCAGAGCTGTCTCGGTGTGAGGGTGAAATGAGCTACCGTGTTAACTGATGACTTGTTGTAGATGTCAAACAAAGAGTGAAGCCTTCAGTGCTTCACTTCAACATTAATAAGTTCAGAAGTGAGAAAATACAGACGGAGAGCCAACATGTACAGACAAAGTCAAGCACGGAGTCACCAATCTACACGGTCACCAGTTGAAATAGTACACCACACTGAAAAGGCTGTAGGTGCAGATGTGGAAAGGAAGTTTTAACACCGTGGTCGGACCAGAGCCTGAAACATGGTTTAAAGAAGAGATGTATGATGTTGGACCTCTGCTGACTCTGACATACTGATGTGAAACCATTATTATTATTGTTATTATTGTTATTATTATTATTATTATTATCATATTAAACTATCATGTGAACATTTATCAGGAACACAAAGTCTCTGCTTCAGTAAAGTAGACCTGTACCTGGTCCAGCTGTCACAGGCCAAAACCTTTACTAATAAACTACATTTTAAGTGAACTTTTACTCTTTGTAAACTCAAAGTATCTCAGTAGTTCCAGAAAAGCTAAAGATTCAGTCTTTGTACCAGTTGACCTGATGCAAATGAAGTAGAACCAAATCCAGCTCCTGATTGGTTGTATTATTTTGGAAAGCCAATAGGAGGTCTGAATTTGCTTTTTCCCCGCCCCCTTATTACCATATAAGCAGTACTAGTGAACATTTCTAAGTCTCCTACTAGGGCTGAACAATTAATTGTAAATTAGATTAAATCACAATTTGGTTTGTTGCAATTTTCAAATCACAGAAGGTTCAATATTTTTAGTCTAAAATGTGTTGAACATTTTGGCATTGTGATGTAGTTTTTTGCACTTTCATGCCTATTTGAGCAGTATTAGGAAAAGAGGGCAGGCCATTGATTCAGAGAGTGCGAGGGTCATCATCCAGGATCAGACTCAACCTCCAACTTTTAGCTGTTCAGTCACCATGGTGATCTACCCCGATAAGAAATGGACCAGCTTCATGATATCAATAAACCAGGTTAACGCTGAAGTTAGCTGGCTAACACATTAATCCTGCTCTATGCTAAAGGCCTCTGGCTGCAGAGGCTAAACCAGCTCTGTCGTCAGGCCCATGAGCCTCATCACACAGCAGGTGAACAGCAGAGCTGCTCATCATACTGTCTCTTTTCCAGACCATTCTCTGTAAACACTGGAGATGGTTGTGCTTGATAATCCCAGTACCTGTGGCTCCTTCCCTGCACGTCTCTCCCCTGAGCTCCTGATTCAGACGTGCAGGAAAGAGACCAGCAGCATGCCTCCTCAGACCTGAGTATATTAAATATTTGTGTGTTTATATAAATATATATAGTATGTTATATTTATTTAACAGCAGCTGAGGCTGTGGTGTATGTCTCTGTGAGGTCAAACCAAAGGTCACGTGGAGGTCATCCTTCCCTCCTGATTGAACATCAGCAGCCTGTGAGGTCACTCTGTGTCACTCTTTTATTGTCTGATCAGCTGATCAGTGTGTACAGACTCACTCCCACCAGCAGGGGGCAGCGCTGCTCCTCAGTAGTTTAAAGACATTCAGACATTAACATGATAACAGGAAACAGTTCATGCTCAGTCACCTGCACAGGTACACAGTGGGGGGGGCGGGGCCTCAGGTGAGCCCTCCAACAGTTTCTGAGTCTCTCCCAGTGTCAGACTGAGCCCGCTCGGGGTCAGAGGTCAGGGCTCATATTGTCCCGTCCTCCACCAGTTTGTTGAGGCCCCTGCAGATCTTGGTCAGGTGGGCCCTGAAGGGGCCGTCGGGCTCGTACAGCTGGGTCAGCAGCTCGGGGTCCGAGTAATGGTTGAAGACGTGGTTGATGCGGCCGTGGGATTTGGGGGTGAGGTGGGTGTTGACCAGCTTCAGGAGGAGGTCTCTGCACGAGGTCAGGAGGTCGGCCATCACGGCCTTGTCAAAGGTGAAGTCCACCTGTGGGACAGCCGGGCAGGGGGTCATTTAAAAATCATTTATTTAGAAATATTTATTTAAAATTATTTATTTAAAATCAGTCAGCGGGTCATTTATTTAGAAATATTTTTTGATTATTTATTTAAAAAGCATTTATTTTAAAATAATTTATTTAAAAAATTCAGTGGGTCATTTATCATTATCATTATTATTATTATTATTATTATTATTATTATTATTATTATTATTATCATTATTATCATTTAGCTCAGATCAGGAGTTTATGATCCACTAAAGAATCAGAGAGACTGACCATGAAATCACACACTGAGAAACAGGGATGGAGTAATGCAGTACAAAAGTAATGTGATTACTCTAATGCATTCCTTTTCACTGTAACATAGTAATGTACGGCATTACAAAAAAACAGTCATATTTTACTCTGTACAAATGTCAGTAATGTAAGTTACAATATATGTTTAATTTAACCCAAATGAAGGTGTTGTTTTTTATCTAAATACAAATTCTCCAAATCCTCTGTGAGTTCATCAGAGGATAAAAGTCCTCCTCTAAAGTTACAGAATCTCTGACACAGTTTTGTCTGTTTTTGCTCTGATGGCTTCTTGTAATGTGCCATGAGCATCAATGTGTCTGTTATATTGTCTATTGTGTGTCTATTATATTGTCTATTATGTGTCTGTTATATTGTCTATTATGTGTCTATTATATTGTCTATTATGTGTCTGTTATATTGTCTATTATGTGTCTATTATGTGTCTATTATATTGTCTATTATGTGTCTATTATGTGTCTATTATGTGTCTGTTATATTGTCTATTATGTGTCTATTATGTGTCTATTATGTGTCTATTATATTGTCTATTATGTGTCTGTTATATTGTCTATTATGTGTCTGTTATATTGTCTATTATGTGTCTATTATGTGTCTATTATATTGTCTATTATGTGTCTATTATATTGTCTATTATGTGTCTATTATGTGTCTATTATGTGTCTGTTATATTGTCTATTATGTGTCTATTATAATGTCTATTATGTGTCTATTATGTGTCTATTATGTGTCTATTATATTGTCTATTATGTGTCTGTTATATTGTCTATTATGTGTCTATTATGTGTCTATTATATTGTCTATTATGTGTCTATTATATTGTCTATTATGTGTCTATTATGTGTCTATTATGTGTCTGTTATATTGTCTATTATGTGTCTATTACATTGTCTATTATGTTGTCTATTATGTGTCTATTATATTGTCTATTATGTGTCTATTATGTGTCTATTATGTGTCTATTATATTGTCTATTATGTGTCTGTTATATTGTCTATTATGTGTCTGTTATATTGTCTATTATGTGTCTATTATATTGTCTATTATGTGTCTATTATGTGTCTGTTATGTGTCTATTATATTGTCTATTATGTGTCTGTTATATTGTCTATTATGTGTCTATTATGTGTCTATTATATTGTCTATTATGTGTCTGTTATATTTGTCTATTATGTGTCTGTTATATTGTCTATTATGTGTCTGTTATATTGTCTATTATGTGTCTATTATGTGTCTATTATGTGTCTATTATATTGTCTATTATGTGTCTGTTATATTGTCTATTATGTGTCTATTATGTGTCTATTATATTGTCTATTATGTGTCTATTATGTGTCTATTATGTGTCTATTATGTGTCTATTATGTGTCTGTTATATTCTCCTGTTTTTAGCCTTAAGCTGAACCCACATCACCTTCACTGGATATTAATGAGCTTTTTAATGAGCTACATTTAGAATGACAAATCTATATTTATATATATATTAAAGTAATGTGATAATAAAGTAATGCCTTACACTTCAAATACTGTAATATTATAATGTAACTAATTACTTTGGCATGACAGTAAAAGGTAATAATGCATTACATTTTTGAAGTAACCATTTATTTAAAGGTCTGGTGATCAGATCTATGAAATATAGAGTTTAATAAACCTTATAGAAATATGATGCAGTAAAATAAAAAGGACACTCTGAAGATTAAAGATGTTTTCTAACGTGCTGTTTCAGTTACTTTGTGATATTTGAGAGTTTTAAACTTTCAGAATGTTTTATTATTTATTCTTAATGAAGGAGCGACTCTAACCTTTAAAGGATGATCAGGATTTCTCTGAGGCTGTGACCTTCTATTCTCTAGACTAATATATCATGGTGCTGTTCAGGTATTGAATATAAATTAGAAAGTATAAAAACTATCTTAAAAATGTTATTTAAAGGAGTTTATCAGTGCAGGAGACGCAACAACAAAATCAGAAAAGCCCATTTTATGAGTAAAGAATCTTCTGGAAAATGTTGCTGATGTTATTTTTGAGGGATCATCCTGTTTTCTTTGCTAGTGTAATAAATATATTTAATTATTTATGGCTGTCCATTATTCATTCAAATGATTTAAAATAATAATGAGCTGTTTTTTATGATATGGTCAGTAAATTCAAGAACATCTAATATTTAAAAAAAAAAGTCATTGAATTCTCTTTGTGCGGAGTTAAAGCTCAAAGTTTTTATTAGAATTACCATTATTATTATTTTAAGAACGTATCCACTTACTGATATGATGATTTATTTATATAAAATCTGTTATTCTTTAAAAACATTTTGTGTGTCCACCACAGTATCATCTATTTATTTTTATTGTTACTTTATTTACAAACATTTTTGCCTTTTCTGATGGATTTTGTCAAATATATTTGTGCATTTTAATGTCATCACATTATCAAATATTATCTGTTTAAGCCTTTAAATCACACAACAAGAAACTACCTGGTGTTTGGCTTGTTTATAGTTTTGTTGACAGAATCATTTTAATGATTTGATTTGTTCTATTTTTTAAAACATTACATTTCCCTGAATTTTCTGCTGACCTCTGCCAAGCAGTTGAGCTGGCAGTTAAAGGGTAAAGTCAGATGCTGGTCCTGGACCTGAACCAGGACCAGGAACAGGACCAGGACCAGGACCAGGACCAGGACCAGGACCAGGACCAGGACCTGGACCTGGCCCAGGTGGAGCACCCACCTCGTAGAAGCTGATGGCCGTCATGGCGCCCATGTGCAGCTTCTTCTTGAAGTCGGTGGCCACCAGCAGCTCGTCCGTGCTGAAGCGATTGTTCTTGAACAGCACGCCGATCTTCACGGCGATCTTGATCAGGTCCTTGATGACCTTCTGGGCCTCGCTCTTGCTGCCCGAGTACTCTTTGGAGACCCGGTACAGCTCGTCCAGGATCTCGCTGGTGGTGTCGTCGATGAACATCTGCACTGAGCCTTTACTGGCCATGGAGCTGAGGATCTTCTTCTGCGCCCTCATGGCCATGTCCTTGGAGCTGAAGGCCTCCATGGCTGCCTGGGTCAAACAGAGAGAGGAGAGACCTTTAATAATTATTATTATATTATTATTGTTATTATTTTAATAAACCTCGTTTAACCCTTTAACGACCAGCTCAGCTGTTTGGCAGAGGCCATCATTAAACTCAGAGATATTTAATGTTTTCAAAAACAGAACAAATCAAATCAGTGTTTGGTCACTCTTCTGATGACAGAGAAACTACAAAAACAAAAACAGATATTCTCTTGGTTTGAGATTTAAAGGTTTTAAAAGCTAACATTTGATTATGCAATGACATAAAAAAGCACAAATATCAGTTAGAAAAGGCAGAAATGTCTGATGATACTGAGTTTGACAAACACAAAACTGATTTTGATAACAGACTTTATGTAGACATCCTGTCAGTTAATGGTTAAGTCAAATATTTAAATAATAAAGATTATATATAATAATCTTTAAGCTTTTAGCTTTTCAAACCCTTTAATCCCACAAACAAAATATCTGTTCTTTTGGTTTATTTGTTTTATTTTCTGTATCATAAAACATTGACAGAAACAAACAATGACGTGCTGTGTTTATTTAACACATTATAATTCCTGATAAAGGGTTAACAGAGATGTGGGGTTATAGTTATTAATGCACAGTCCTGTCTGTGCTCCACACTCTTTAGTCCACAAGAAAGTGACAGCTTTCATCATTTTCTCTTGATAACTTTTTTCTCTTTTTATCTTTATACAACTTTATTACTTTCTATTTAAACTGTCCTTATTTTGTTTCATATAAATTTATTTTTACTGATATTTTTTCTAATCTTCATTCATAACTTTTCATTTGATAATTTGATTTTTCATATTTGTTTCTAATTTCCTGTAGATTCATCCCACCAAGCTGCAGCCTGGAAACTGGCTGTAGAGAAATCACCTTTAAGTATTGTTGAACTGTTGAGTAACAGAGACTCTGTCACTGCTGGGATAAATGAAAAAGTACAACTTCAGATGAACTCTGGGTTAAACCTCGTGCTTGTGCACTCAGGTGTGGCTTTAAATATTTCTGACCCTGCAGGACGGGTGGAAATGTTTTTTGCAACAACGAACAACAAGAAACACAAAAAAGAAACCAAAACTGTGCTGTGCAGTGTTGGAGAAGTTCCCTTTACTCAGAACCTGATGTTGTCACATCTGATTTCACATTAAGTGAAAGATTATTAAAGTAGTGATGAGTATATTTTATTTCAGATGACCCTAAAGGCCTCTTTACCAATGACAGATCACTGCTGAAGAGAAATTAAAGTGCATGACAGGTGAAGAAAGAGACCAAACAGTTTTATCATCTGTTCTGCTGGGACACGTCTGCATGAACCATCGCTGTAAATTATTTCTCTGTTTTTTAAACAGAGATTTTAAAAGCTGCCTTTATCATTAATTTAATTAATAATTATTAATCATTAAGTTTCCTCTACATTAAAAAGCCTGAAAACCACAGAAACATAAAACTCTCCTGTTCCTGAAAACTGTTATTTCTGTTTGATAAATCCTGTTAAAGATGTTGTCATGTTAAAAAACACATTAATCATAAATCTGAATACAGTGTACAGACCTGTGTGTGACCTCCTGAGCACTCTCTATCTGATCATCTCTATAGGCCTCTGAACAGCAGAGGGCTCAGCATGTAGCAGCACACAGACTGTGTATTAGGGTTAGGGGAAGGGTTAGGGTTAAGGGTTAAGGGTTAAGGGTTACCCTGTCTGTATGAACATGCAGTAACTATGGTCAGTGCAAACAGGAGTGAGATTATTTATTAAATAAAATAAATTACTCTGTGAAACATGATTAAAAAAAACATGCTTCCCTCTGTAGTTTAGTTAGATAAAGGTCTCTGTCACAAATAATGTTATTTACACTGCAATTACACCACAGACCACCAGGGGTCTGCGGACCACGGTTGAGAAACACTGCTGTAGAGGATAGAAGGCCTGCCTAAATTAGATTAATATAATTAATAATATGTTTTAATCTCAGCTGCAGCAACAGGAGAATGAAAACTGGTCTCCCTGCAAATCTGAACAGAATATATTTATATTATTATATCAGGCTGTCGGTGGCTCAGTGGGATAGTGCGCTTGGTCACGCAGGTTCAAGCCCTGGTGACACATGTCGATGTGTCCTTGAGCACTTAACCTCGAGTTACTCCCACTGCTGCGTCAGTGGTGTGTAAATGGGCATGAAAGGGTGTGAATGGGCGTGAATGTGTTAGAAATACTGATGGATAACTAACATAGAAACTCTGAACCATCAGTGAGTGAATGTGAGAGTGAATGGGTGTGAATGGGTGTGAATGGGTGTGAATGTGTAGGTGTGACCTGCGGTGTAAAGCAGCTTTGAGTAGTTAAAGACAAAAAAACACTTTATAAGCTCAAGTCCATTTACCATTAACCATTTACCATTTACCATTTACCTCAGACAGACAGACGGACACTTCATCCCAGACTCAAAGATACATAACATCAAAATATAAAGTATAAATATGATCATAAAGTATAAATAAGATAATAAAGTATAAATATGATCATAAAGTATAAATATGATCATAAAGTATAAATATGATAATAAAGTATAAATATGATAATAAAGTATAAATATGATAATAAAGTATAAATATGATCATAAAGTATAAATAAGATAATAAAGTATAAATAAGATAATAAAGTATAAATATAATAAAGTATAAATAAGATAATAAAGTATAAATATGATAATAAAGTATAAATATAATAAAGTATAAATATGATAATAAAGTATAAATATGATAATAAAGTATAAATATAATAATAAAGTATAAATATAATAATAAAGTATAAATAAGATAGTAAAGTATAAATAAGATAATAAAGTATAAATATAATAATAAAGTATAAATAAGATAGTAAAGTATAAATAAGATAATAAAGTATAAATATAATAAAGTATAAATAAGATAATAAAGTATAAATATGATCATAAAGTATAAATATGATAATAAAGTATAAATATGATAATAAAGTATAAATATAATAATAAAGTATAAATATGATCATAAAGTATAAATAAGATAATAAAGTATAAATATAATAAAGTATAAATATGATAATAAAGTATAAATATGATCATAAAGTATAAATAAGATAATAAAGTATAAATATAATAAAGTATAAATATGATAATAAAGTATAAATAAGATAATAAAGTATAAATATGATAATAAAGTATAAATATGATCATAAAGTATAAATATGATAATAAAGTATAAATAAGATAATAAAGTATAAATATGATCATAAAGTATAAATATGATAATAAAGTATAAATATAATAAAGTATAAATAAGATAATAAAGTATAAATATAATAAAGTATAAATAAGATAATAAAGTATAAATAAGATAATAAAGTATAAATAAGATAATAAAGTATAAATATAATAAAGTATAAATAAGATAATAAAGTATAAATATAAAGTATAAATATGATAATAAAGTATAAATAAGATAATAAAGTATAAATAAGATAATAAAGTATAAATAAGATAATAAAGTATAAATATGATAATAAAGTATAAATATAATAAAGTATAAATATGATCATAAAGTATAAATAAGATAATAAAGTATAAATAAGATAATAAAAAAAGTATAAATAAGATAATAAAGTATAAATAAGATAATAAAGTATAAATGAATTAAAACACAGAGAGGAGTGTACTCAGATGTTTCCAGTTACAGTGAATCTGCACAGACAGAAATCAAACTCATTAATAACTTGTAACATGATTTCACTTCTTATCTGGACCAGTTTGAGAGCTGCTGGAGAGGACTTCCTGTTTGACCTAAGGTCACAGAGAGGACTTCCTGTTTGACCTAAGGTCACAGAGAGGACTTCCTATCAGGCCAAAGGTCATGGAGAACCTGACGGCCTGACCTTGAACACAGATGAAGGTGAAGAGTGTTCAGTGGAGTAAAAAAGAGTTCTTCATTCTGGAGCAGCAGAGACACTTCTGCTTCACTCTTCCTCAAACCAAAGAGGACTTCCTCCTCCTGCAGCACCACCTTAACTCTGACCTCTAACGGCCCTTTTCCATTAGCCCTACTCTACTCTACTCTACTCTACTCTACTCTACTCTACTCTACTCTACTCTACGCTACGCTACGCTACTCTACTCTACTCTACTCTACTCTACTCTACGCTACGCTACTCTACTCTACTCTACTCTACGCTACGCTACGCTACTCTACTCTACTCTACTCTACTCTACTCTACTCTACGCTACGCTACTCTACTCTACTCTACTCTACGCTACGCTACGCTACGCTACGCTACTCTACTCTACTCTACTGTACTCTACTCTACTCTACGCTACGCTACTCTACTCTACTCTACTCTACTCTACTCTACTCTACGCTACGCTACTCTACTCTACTCTACTCTACGCTACGCTACGCTACTCTACTCTACTCTACTCTACTCTACTCTACTCTACTCTACTCTACTTCTCATTCTACTCTCGCCACGCTACTTCACTTACTCTACTTCTCACGCTACGCCACGCTACTCTTTACTCTACTCTACTTCACGCTCACGCCACGCCATTTCTACTCTACTCTACTCTACTGTACTCTACTCTACGCTACGCTACTCTACTCTACTCTACTTTACTCTACTCTACGCTACTCTACTCTACTCTACGCTACGCTACTCTACTCTACTCTACTCTACTCTACTCTACGCTACTCTACTCTACTCTACTCTACGCTACGCTACTCTACTCTACTCTACTCTACTCTACGCTACGCTACTCTACTCTACTCTACTCTACTCTACTCTACTCTACGCTACGCTACGCTACTCTACTCTACTCTACTCTACTGTACTCTACTCTACTGTACCCTACTGTACTCTACTCTACTCTACTCTACTCTAGCTACTCTACTGTACTCTACTCTACTCTACTCTACTGTACTCTACTCTACTCTACTGTACTCTACTCTACTGTACCCTACTGTACTCTACTGCACCCCACTGCACCCCACCCCACTCCACTGCACCCCACCCCACTGCACCCACTGCACCCCACCCACCCCACCCACCCACCCCACCCCACCCCACTGCACCCCACCCCACCCCACCCCACTGCACCCCACCCCACCCCACTGCACTCCACCCCACTGCACCCACTGCACCCCACTGCACCCCACTGCACCCCACCCCACCCACCCCACTGCACCCCCCACCCCACCCCACTGCACCCCACCCACCCCACCCCACCCCACCCCACCCCACTGCACCCCCACCCCACCCCACTGCACCCACTGCACCCCACCCCACCCCACCCACCCCACTGCACCCCACTGCACCCCACTGCACCCACCCACCCCCCACCCCACCCCACTGCACCCACCCCACCCACTGCACCCACCCACCCCACCCACCCCACTGCACCCCACTGCACCCACCCCACTGCACCCACTGCACCCCACCCACTGCCCCCACTGCACCCACCCCACTGCACCCCACTTCCACTGCACCCCACTGCACTCCACCCCCCACTGCACCCCACCCCACTCCACACCCCACCACCCCCACTGCACCACTGCACCCACCCCACTGCACTCACCCCACCCCACTTCACTGCACTCCCACTGCACTCTACTCTACTCTACTGTACTCTACTCTACTGTACTCTACTCTACTCTACTCTACTGTACTCTACTCTACTCTACTCTACTCTACTCTACTCTACTCTACTCACCTTGTGCTGCTTTTCCATTAGCCCCAGTCTCATGCCCAACAGGGTGCAGTGTTGCTGTAAACAGCTGAGCAGCTCTGCGGTGACGTCATTTTGAGCGTGACACAACAATCTGTGTCTTTTTGTCACAAAGCGAGTAAAAAAGGAAAGCAGAAGAAGGCTGCAGGTGGTAAGAAGAAATACCCCTTGAGAAGCACAGGAGAGTTTTGGAAGCTATACAACAGAATGAAGCCGAGGACGAGAGCAATCCAGCTGCAAAGAAAAGACCTATGAGGGTAAGCTAATGGTAGCTACCGCTAGCATGCTAGGTCGTCGCACTCATGACTCATCGGTGACGACATTGTCTGACCAATCAGTAGCCGGCAGTCAGTGACGTCATCTTTTAGTATGGACTCAGCTCGCTTGGAACCAGAGCGGAGTAGGTACTAAAACTAGCTTGTTTTAGGAGGTACCAGGCTAGTGGAAACACGCTGCTAATCGAGTAGAGTAGGGCCAAGGCGTGCTAGTGGAAAAGGACCCTAAACGTCCAGACTCTGCAGCTCATCAGCCCGTCACAGTAAAACTCTCCTCTGTGTTTGTTTTTGTTTCTGTTGCTCAGATGAAGTCAGGAGGGAAAAGCACCATGGAGGAGGCCCAGGGGGCTCTGATGTTTACTCTGGGGTCTGCAGCAGACCTCACCGCGGGCCCACGAGGCCCCGGGCTGAAACCACTCCACATCATCATCATCCAGCCTCTGACAACACTGCTCCATATCACTCCTGTAGGTATGATCTGACCTCAGCAGGGCTGGATTAAAGCTAAACTGGATTAAAGTTAAACTGGATTAAAGTTAAACTGGATTAAAGTTAAACTGGATTAAAGCTAAACTGGATTAAAGTGGGCCCATGATCCAGGTAATAGGTCTGTGTTTAGGATCAGACTCTCCTGGATCAGGTCTGTGTTTAGGATCAGACTCTCCTGGATCAGGTCTGTGTTTAGGATCAGACTCTCCTGGATCAGGTCTGTGTTTAGGATCAGACTCTGCTGGATCAGGTCTGTGTTGAGGATCAGACTCTCCTGGATCAGGTCTGTGTTGAGGATCAGACTCTCCTGGATCAGGTCTGTGTTGGGGCAGGACTCAGAGGCTGCATAGCTGAGCAGGTCCAGGCCTGCAGGTCCTCAGATCCTATCAGAGGAGAAGAAACAGAAGCTCCAGGAGCCTGAGGCCCCTAACAGGGTCCTGGGGGTCTGCAGGACCATCAGGACCATCAGACCGTCTGTCAGCCTGTAGATTTAAAGACTCTCTAAACTTTGTGAACAGAGTCTTTTTGTAAGATTGAAATCTGACTTTAAGTTTGTTTTAGAGCTGACAGTGAAACAATCGACTTTTTCATGATGTAATGTTTTTACCGTCTTGTCTGATGTTGTTGAACATCACGTTAACACGTCACAGCAGATCAGGTTTCAAATGTACTTTTGTATTTTCAGATCTGCAGACTGTCGTCCACCCCTGGTGCAGGTGGTCGTTGATCTCTATATGTCAGCCAACAGTTGTCTGGTGGAGGAATAAGTCTGGAAATGAAGACGCAGGCTTGTGAACTTCACAGTTCTTTAAATTAAATGGGATCTAAAATTCCAGTTTCAGATAAATGCCTTAAAATAAGATTCACGGTGACACAAGCACACGAGATCTGGATGTTTAATCTGAAATCATAAAATGACGGTTGCTAACTCACTGCAAATAAGGACTACAAATATGGCCGTGTCCCCGACAGTCAGCATGTCTGATTGTTGTTAATAATCAGTATTTTACATTTTAGAGGAAACTCTTTAACAAGAGGTCTCAGATGTTTTTTATTGTTAATATTGTTGTTGCTTCTCCATGTGAAAGTTTCTCAGTATCCCCGATGAAGTTTAGGCTTTAAATCAATCAATCAAACTTTATTTATATAACACATTTCATACAAAAAAACGTAGCACAAAGTGCTTTACAAACAGACCGATAATTTAAAATAAAGGATTTATAACCCAAACCCACTCCACCCAGCCCCTGAACCCACCCACAGCACAGTCCATAAACAGTGTTGATGAAAAGCATCATAAATAAAAGACAATAATAAATCACACTGATGTACCCAGTACATACTGAGGAAGAGCCATCTTAAAGGTTTAAACATGAAAAAACAATGGAGGTTAGGTTAAAGTGTAAAATTAAATCTATATCATCAAATAAAATTAGAAAAATAATTCTAAAAAATAATAACAATAAATAATAAATTGAAATAAAGTAAAAAAAATATATTAAAAAAAATAAGATAGAAAAACTAGAAAATAAAATAAGGAAAGATAGCAAAGATAAAAAAAATAAAAAGTAAAATAATAAAAGAGTGGGCTGTAAGTAGAATAAATGAAAACACTAAAAGTTAATTCAGGTAAAAGCTCGACTAAAAAGGAAGGTTTGGAGTTTGTTTTTAAAGACATTAACATTAGATGCAGCCCTCAGGTCTACAGGTAGGCTGGTTCAGGTCTACAGGGAGGCTGGTTCAGGTCTACAGGTAGGCTGGTTCAGGTCTACAGGGAGGCTGGTTCAGGTCTACAGGGAGGCTGGTTCAGGTCTACAGGGAGGCTGGTTCAGGTCTACAGGTAGGCTGGTCCATAAGCAGGGGCTTTAAAATAGTTTGTAGTAGGTTTGTTTGGTAAGATGATCACATAGAGCAGAACATGTTCATTCTGTATTAATCCAGCTGTTTGTGCTGATAGGTGTTGTCAAAGCAGAAACACAGAGTTACCTCAGAGTCATCAATCTACACAGTTACCAGCTGAAGTAATACACCAAACTTATTTCCTTGTTCCCAGACTTCTACTGGAAGCTGATGTGTTTTGAAGTTGTCCGGAGATGTTGATAATGGCCAAACTTAGAAATGATTAGATTTTGGTGGTGATCCAGATGACCTCCATTTGATAACTGTCTAACTAGTAATGACATCAGTCTGTTATCTCTCCTCTGCACTGCCCTGTGGAACGCCGTTTGTATGGCGTCATGTAGCTGTCATAATCATGAGAGCGCAAATACAAACTAAACGAGCACAGGATCAGGAATGGAAGGCATAAAACACATAAAACTGAGAGGTCAAAAATAATCCTATGACAAAGTTTTTGTCTCCAGTGTGTAAATTGTGACAGAGCAGTAGCGGGAGGTGTGGCGCTGCTCACTCTCTTCAAACTTTCTCGCTCGCTTTCAGAGGTTTCCTCACTCTCTATATTTTCTCCTACCTGAAATACGTCACGGCTGTTAAGCTCGACATGACGATTGCAGATCGAAGTTTGTCGGTGGTAGGTGGCGGTAACTAACTAATGGCCCTTTTCCACTAGCACACCTTAGCCCTACTCTACTCTACTCGGCTCAGCTCTCCCCAGTTTGTGTCGTGTTTCCACTAGCCCGGTACCTCCCACGACCAGCCAGATTTTAGTACCTGCTCCGCTCTGGTTCCAAGCGAGCTGAGTCCATACTGAAAGGTGACATTGACCAGCGGCTGGCTACTGATTGGTCAGACAATGTCATCACCGATGAGTCATGAGCACGACGACCTAACATGCTAGCGGTAGCTACCATTAGCTTACCCTCATCCGTCTTTTCTTTGCAGCTGGATTGCTCTCGTCCTCGGCTTCATTCTGTTGTATAGCTTCCAAAACTCTCCTGTGCTTCTCAAGGGGTATTTCTTCTTACCACCTGCAGCCTTCTTCTGCTTTCCTTTTTTACTCAGTTTGTGACAAAAAGACACAGATTGTTGTGTCACGCTCAAAATGACGTCACCACAGAGCCGCTCAGCTGTTTACAGCGACACTGCACCCCGTTGGGCAGGTGACTGGGACTAATGGAAAAGCAGCACAAGGCGAGTAGAGGAGAGCCGGGTAGAGTCAAGTAGAGTAGAGCTAATGGAAAAGAGCCATAACAATTGAGAAATAAATTTCATGCCCTTCTTCTTGACATCCATGATTGAACTTGACGTGAATTTCAAAGTTGTTGTTTTTTTCACTTGACAGTACTGGCTTGTCCGCTTGGCTTGCTAACCATTGCAGGACTGATGGACCTTAAAGGGGTTTTGTGTGATGAACCACTTCTGTGTCTAATTCTTCTCTTTCAAAGGGTTCAGGATAAGTATCTAATAAAAGAAATTACTGGATCATAACAGGTGTATGATCTCCTCCTTCTTCTTCTATGTGGTTTAATGGCATGTTCGGAGCATTATGCCACCTACCGCCGACAAAATTAGATCAGCAATCGTCTTGTCGAGCTTAACAGCCGTGACGTATTTCAGGTAGGAGAAAATATCGAGAGCAAGGGAACCTCTGAAAGTGAGCGAGTAAGTTTGAAGAGAGTGAGCAGCGCCACACCTCCTGCTACTGCTCTGTCACAATTTACACACTCGACACAAAAACTTTGTCATAGGATTATTTTTGACCTCTCAATTTTATGTTTTTTATGCCTTCCATTCCTGATCCCGTGCTCGTTTAGCTTGTATTTGCGCTCTCATGGTTATGACAGCTACATGACGCCATACGTTTGGACATCCTGGAGCGTGATTGTGCCAAAGAGTTAGAGGATAAGTTCAGTTTCTGCAGCTTTCACATTGTTTATCGAATGAAGTAGAACAATATACTCACCCAGAAGGCTTTCCTGATCCAAACAGTGCTTCAGGAGATATTTAGATCCAAAATCGAGCAGCGGACATCTGTATAATGGTAGCACACGGGGCATGTATAGCGCCGCTCCTAAAACTGCATTAATGGTCCAAAAACTCATTAGTTTCACCAATATTTCATCATGGTCCACTCACACTACTCCTCCATTACAGTCTGTGTCACTCCAGACATGTTTTTGTGACTGTGCTGACCTCTGAACTGAAGACTTTCTTTACGACTGCCGCGCATGCGCAGTGCGGCTCATTGTTTCAGGGGAAGACCGCCGGCTACTCAACGACTCTCTTCTTCCAGTTTTGTGTAAAATGGACGAATATCTATGGGATGAAGATGTTGTGGAGGAGAACTTTGAATATGATGGGAGTCCTTACAGTTTGGAGCCAGAGTTTACAGATGAGGAGCTCATCAAAAGGAGGATGCAGAGGCAAAGAGAAGAACAGCTGGCCAGAGAGCAGTCTTCAGTTCAGAGGTCAGCACAGTCACAAAAACATGTCTGGAGCGACACAGACTGTAATGGAGGAGTAGTGTGAGAGGACCATGATGAAATATTGGTGAAACTAATGAGTTTTTGGACGATTAATGCAGTTTTAGGAGCGGCACTATACATGCCCCGTGTGCTACCATTATACGGATGTCTGCTGCTCGATTTTGGATCTAAATATCTCCTGAAGCACTGTTTGGATAAGGAAAGCCTTCTGGGTGAGTATATTGTTCTACTTCATTCTATAAACAATGTGAAAGCTGGAGAAACCAAACTTATCCTTTAACTAAGTCGTCGTGACTTAATGTTCGGTCTCATCCGGCTCATACTCGGTGACAGATCGTCTCTTCAGGATCCACCTGCAGGAACATCTCTAACAGCAAATGTTTAAGTGTTTGTTTCCGTCCCAAAGGTCAGCTGGATCGATGCGACCTTTTATAGTCATGCTAAAGCGAGCCGAGGCGGATCAGCACGCCGCAGACGGGCCGATGGAGACCCTCAGAGTGACGGGGGAGGCTGCAGAGGTAAATATTTAGCATTCCTCAGATGCTCTGCTCTGTTTGTGGACATGCGTGAACCTGCAGACGTGGAGCTGCATTCTTGCTGGAAAAGTCTTTTCCGGTAGTTTCTGCTGTGGCAGATAGAGAAGTTACCTGCTCTACAGGTGTGTGCTTTAACACCTGAAGGTCGATTATTGAGAGATTACTGCAGCACATCTGTGTTCACATCAGGAGCAGAGACCGTTTATGCTGATGATGAACATCCAAAGTGTTAAACTCCACTGAACAGCAGGATGCAGACACTTAAACCAGAGTAAATCCAACTGTTACTCTTTAAATTCAGTTTTAATCTAGTTATTAACTATTTCATACCAATGTAAACTCACTCATCACTGCATTAACCAGTTATGAGCAGACACACACAGTTTACACCCATTACTTTTGTTTAAGCAAGAGTATACAGAAAACAGTTTTTCTTCTTTTAATCCAGTTTTTGTCATTTATAACTCATTGTTAATTTATTACTATTTTACCCTAACACTAAAACAGTTAAAGCTCATTCACTGTCTTACTTGTAATCCAATTTTGTAAAATATAACCCAGTATTTCATCCATCAAACCAGTAAAATCCAACTATTTACGTCATAATCCTGAATTAATCCAGTTTTTTAAAAATATAACCCAATCCTATTTTTCCTATTTAGAGATTAATCCAGTTTATTCAACCTACAACACAGCCCTCTATAGTGCACCGGTAAAAACCCATCTTATTGAATTGTTTATTCTGCTGTTAATCCAGTTTAAGGGACCTCTTTATTGTCTTTTTTATCCAGTGTTAATACAGTTTGTACAGTACATGACCCAGAATTTCATCTGCTACAATAGTGAATAATCCAGTTTTAGGAATATATAATCCATCTTTATCTATTAAACCAGTGCACACTTATACATTCATTTTTCTTATTACAATGTTGTAATCTGTGAGCCAGCCTTTATCTATTAAACCAGTGAAACTCATTTATTTACTCTTTAATCCAGTGTAAACACACTTCTGTGATTACAGCAGTCCAGACTCAATTCTGATCTTTTTATAAAACCATTGACAAACAGTTGCTGCCATTTTTATGTTTTTAGCAGCATATTTTTGTTTGTTTGTTACCGAGATTACACGAAAACTACTGGATGGATTTTGCTGAAATGTTTAGGAGATGTTGGTAACAACCCAATTTAGAAATTATTAGATTTTGGTGGTGATCCAGATAATCTCCGTTATGATGGATTTAGCTCAGTAACTGTCTCTATAATTATGACATCAGCATGACTCTGAGTGCTGGCTGAATGTTTTCAGGATCAGACTATGATCAAACTTTATCATGAACTGTTGCTTATAGATGCTACATGAGCTACCTTGGTGAAGGGTTGTGCTCTCTGAGAGCTTTCTAGTAATCATAATATTTTCTAAGATATTTGAAGCTCCTTTTAGCCGATACAAACTTTGGGAAATAAGTTCAACCCCCAAACAAAAGCCACCAGGGTCTAATGACCTGGGCTCGTATGCATGTCAAGCCATTACAGAAACGGTACCTTGATGGCCCTTTTCCACGAGCACGCCTTGGCCCTACTCTACTCGGCTCTACTCGATTAGCAGCGTGTTTCCACTAGCCTGGTACCTCCTAAAACAAGCTAGTTTTAGTACCTACTCCGCTCTGGTTCCAAGCGAGCTGAGTCCATACTAAAAGATGACGTCACTGACTGCCGGCTACTGATTGGTCAGACAATGTCGTCATCGATGAGTCATGAGCATGACGACCTAGCATGCTAGCGGTAGCTACCATTAGCTTACCCTCATACGTCTTTTCTTTGCAGCTGGATTGCTCTCGTCCTCGGCTTCATTCTGTTGTATAGCTTCCAAAAATCTCCTGTGCTTCTCAAGGGGTATTTCTTCTTACCACCTGCAGCCTTCTTCTGCTTTCCTGTTTTACTCTGTTTGTGACAAAAAGACACAGATTGTTGTGTCGCGCTCAAAATGACGTCACCACAGAGCTGCTCAGCGAATTTAAAGCGACACTGCACCCCGTTGGGCAGGAGACTGGGGCTAATGGAAAAGCAGCACAAGGAGAGTAGAGTAGAGCCGGGTAGAGCCGGGTAGAGTAGAGGAGGGCTAATGGAAAAGCCAATAGTCTTAACGTACCGCTGTCGAACGGCCCATTTCGCTGTGGCATTAGCCGCATGCATGATTGAAAATAATCAGCCAGTTAAGTAACTGCACCATGAAAGTGACGCAGGTGCAAAACCTCCTTCATTGGGAAACCTCCTGGAAAACCCCGAAACAAAGAATTCAAACTGCACATGCCTACTGCACATAAACAATAACAATCAACATGGAGGTGATAACATTATGAGTGAGAGAAGATCCCAAAAATCAAATTTCTCAGCGTTAGAAATTAACATCTTACTGCAGGAATATGGAGCAAACAAACAGCTGCTATCAGCAAGTCAAAGGTCGAAGGTAATTAACAAAGATAAGGTAAAGTTTGGTTTAAGATCTTGAACAGGGTAAATGTGTGTAGTGTCTCTGAGCACACGGTAGATGATCTCAAAAATAAAATCATCAATCTAAAAGCTGCTCTGAGGAAAAAGCTCTACCATCACTGTGGTACAGGTGGAGGCCCACCAACCCCACTGAAGGATGAGGACTGTTGATGGATTTGTTCGGCAAGGATTCTCTTCAGATCCACGGTATTTCTGCTAAGTTATCCAAGAAGTATTTGTGTTAGACGGTAACCATGACAACAATGTCCGCCATCCTCTCAACAGGTGTGCTAATCCTGCCCTTAGAGTCTGTGATGGTGGTTTAATGCTCTTTTGGGCCGTTAGCCTGGCTCATGCATCCTGCTAATTTGTCTTTGTTGTCATTAGTACAAACGGTCTGTTTTCCTCGCTCAGGCCCTTACATGCATACGAGCCCTGGAGCTGATTATCATAAACAGGATCATAACTGTTGATCTGACTGTGTCCGTGTGATTAAAGCAGATTTTCAGGAGCAGACACACTAGGGTCACGGGGTTGAACTGTAAATCACTGTAAATGTTTTTATGTCTGACTGATGATCTATAAATAAACCTGCCCACTGGACGCCAGAGGGGTCAAATGTAAAGATGTATTCATGGGGGGGGGTGGTCATGTCACTCAGCTGATCACAGCTCGCCCCGGGGCTGTAGGGGTCTCACCCCTCTGTCACATGTCAGTCGACCTGATCTGGGCTTCATGTGTTTGTATGAAGATAACAGAACTGTCCCAGAGTTGCCAGATCGGCCCATTATAAGTGACTTTGAGCTTCTTTGTTGAAAAGTTGCTTGCTAATATAACTGCATGCCACTATCTACATACACTCAACTATTTAGTGTTTTTTCTAATGTAGCTGGATCATAAAAATCAATGTTAGACAGACTTATGGAGTAATAAATAACAGCAGCCTCTCCACTTCTGTACAAACAGAAGGATGTTGATGAAGTAAATTATGAGACAAATAAGAGAAAATGTAGGTGAGATTAAAATGTGGATATCACATTAGAAATAACTTTTATTCTATCTAGCTAACAGGAAACAGTCTGTCCAGGTTAGCAATTATATTTCTAAGAAATGAGACATCACATGTGGTGAACCACAAGGGTTAATACTGGGGCCAGTCCTTTTCATTTTGTATATTAATGATATCTGTGAGGTATCAAGAAATAGGAAATTTGTACTTTTTGCAGATGATACCAACATGATATGTTCTGGTGAGGATTTACAGCAGCTTTTAAAAGAAATCACGCAGGAAATGAATAAATTGAAAGATTTGTTTGACTCAAACTAATTGTCACTAAATTTGAACAGAACAAAAATTTTGATTTTTGGTAGACATACAGTATAATTGACCGTCTGGTTCAAATAACTACTGACCAGTGGTGATTGCTCCAAGACTGCAAGAGAAGCTCAGCTTCCCCTAAAATGTCCCCTAAAAAGTGTTGATATGTCCTGCTGTGTGTACATTTCATTGACTAAATATGCTCTAGAATACCTTCATCTTTTGTTCAGAATCAGCTACTTATCACAGGTAACTGGAGCGACTTCCTTCTCATTCATCCCTGCAGCGTCTCAGCGCTTTAACACAGTCGGACGCTGAGCGTCTTCTGACTTCGATGGGGAAGCGTAGAGTGGGTTGTTCCACTGTGGAAACTGGACGGTCATTGGATAAACGCTGGGCTTTGTCCCACCCATCGGATGCTCAGCGTCTCTGGGGGTCTATGAGGCAGTGGGCTGGCCTGGACGCTCGGCTTCTGCATGATGATTGGATGATCTGTCTGAGGCTGAATCCCTTTTTGATTGACAGTGAAATGAGCCAATCAGCGATCTTGAGCATCTTCTAAGTTTTACATTCAGTTGTTCTGGAGAGGAGCTTCTCCTGTTTAAAGAGGCTCAAGTCTTACACCCACAACACAATGGACCAAGGCCGTTTAAGCAGTCTAGCTCTGCTGGCCATTGAGAGAACACTGGTAACATCCCTGGAAAAGACACCTAGTTGGTACGACAGGGTCACAGATCATTTTCTTGAAAAGGAACGGAGGGTAGAATTTACATTTAAATAAATAAACACATTTATGATGTAGGACGGAAAAAAATGAGCTTCCCCTCCTTGACTGACCAGCAGCCGCCACTGGCCTAAACAATATGGCAGCCTCTAAATAATGACAAACACTGTAAAGTATAAGCTTCTGTTTCACTCAGATGAGCTATTTGATAAAGCATAAATCTTATAATGCCTGCCATGTTGGTTTGTTTACACACCAGAATTCCTTGCGCTCAAACCAAAGTCCTATTTTGCCTGGAACGCTTTCAGGAGATTTCAACTGTGAAATTTCGAAGTTATGGGTCGCCTGGAACGCAGCATTATTTTAGTAAAACAGAGAAACAGCAGCAGCTCACAGAAGTGTTTATCGTCATGTGTTTGACATTGTTGAAAACCTGTGAAGTCCGATGATTTTTCCACATCAAAAATCAGAATGTCCAGTGGTATAAAACATCTTACCTTCAGTCTAGAATACTCTAACTGTAGCTCAGTTAAATATAAGACAGGCTGCAGGCTTTTACCTCCTTCATGGTCACATCACTGCAGTAAAGGTTAAATACCAGTTAAATGAATCCAGTAGCTTTAAACCAATGGACTCAGACCTCTGATGGACTGAAGTAGAGCTGCACATTTTACAGTAATTTACTGGCAACAAGATACCAGTAACTTACTGTGAATGTCTTTACAGTAGCATTACTTTGTTTAAATTAACATGAATACCATTGTATTTTCAATAACTGTTTAATTTCTGTGCTTTTATTAAAGATATTATTTCAGTCTTTCAGTTAACCCTTTCATGCATGGTGACCACTACAGTAGACAGAGATTTGAAATACATTTTTTACCACTTAGTTTGCAATTCCATGTCCAACTACTAGGGTGTCAGGTTGCATAAAAATATCATCTTTGCATATTTTTGTTATATCGAGATATTGCATCATAAAAGGCTGACAAAGGGCGAATTGCATCATGAACTTGAGGGATAAGTGTTGAATCCCTCTCTTCACAAAGAATCAGACTGCTTGAAAACATGTATCTTCTAATTTTGTAATATGTCAGGAACAACACGATTTTTAATTTGTTTGAAAGTTTAAAAAAAAAGTATTCCTTCTGTGATTTTATAATTCATGCATGAAGGGTTAACTTGCTGTTTTTTCAATACAGGATCATCATTCTGCAACTTTTAATGCATTTTAAACTACAGCGAACTTGCCATATTTTAAGGCATACAAGGATATGTTTAGCTACTATACTGAGCATTTATTAGAAAGGTAAGTTTGTAAATAAAGTAAAGAAGTATATACATAATTTTTATCCAATAAAACACATTTACTCAAACAATGGTTGAATATGTGAAACATTACTTAAAAGAAGCTTCCTGTTACTGGTTAGTTTTCCTGGAAAAAGTGTTTTTCTCATGATCCACTGGCATTTTACCGTTAATGCTGTAACTTTTACAAGAGTTTGATTTTTTTCCAATATTTTTCTATTTACAGTAATTAACTGCAGAGCTGTTTACAGCAGGTAGCTGTAGATTTTACAGTAAAATGCTGTAAAGTTGATAAAAGTCAGTTTCAGTGTTTGTTGACCCAAAGGTTGCAGAGATAAGCAATGACCTGCACATGAAGGGTTAAGGAGGCGGGCTTTGGACCTGACTGATGGAAACCTGCTAAAATAATGACCAACAAATGATCCCAAACTGGCATCAGTGTAGGGCTGAACAATTAATTGCAAATTAGATTAAATCGCAATATGGCTTGTTGCAATTTTCAAATCGCAGAAGGTTCAATGCCATTTTTATTTTATTTTAAAACCACATCACAATTTTGGCACTGTGATGTAGTTTTTTGCAATTTCATGCCTATTTTTTTTACCTCTATTCATACACTTTCTTCCCACTTTTGTACAATTTTTACCTTTTTTAACCCCGTTTTTACAACTTTATGCCTATTTTGCCTCCATTCATCTTTTTTTGGCCACTGTCAGAACCATTTTTGAAATTTTTACATGTTTTTTGAAATTTAATTTAAAATTTAATTCCCAATTTTGCTGCCATAATCAATTTTCCTAAGCCACTTTTGGATTTTTTTTGCAATTTCATACCTATTTTGCTTCTGTTCTTCACTCAAATCTTTTATCCTTAGATTAATTTAATGTCATATACATAAGATGAGGAACATTAAAACAATTGCAGATTAAATCGCAATATTGGGGGAAAAAAAATGGCAATTAGATTATTTTCTCTAATCGTTCAGCCCTACATCAGTGTCCAGTTTTCTCGAGTAAAGACGTTCCTGCTGTGTTGAAACATCGACCTCGTGCACCGTCATGTTCATCAGCCTCATAGAGGAGGGGTTCGACCAGAGGGGGGGTCTGCTCTTTTTTATTCTGCCTGCAGCCTCGATCAGAACAACCAGAACGTACGAGAAGAAGCAGAGAGCCGAACACGCCGCTCGCTCGCTCGCTGCAGTGGAAACAAGGAGGCCATTGTTGAAAGGTCACGGCCTCGCGGTGAGGGCAGCTCGTATTGACCTGCAGAAAGTCTGAGTCTGTGCTGACGATGGACCGACGAGGATCCGCTAACAGATGTGGAACTACGAGGGAGGAGCTGGGCATGCAGGGTGCCAGGGCGAGGTGTCACTTCCTCTGCGGGTTTGAGCGCGGGTACGAGGCTGATGGCCGTGCACATCCTTCTGTAAGAGACCGTGCATCCGTGCATGAGCTGCTTCATTTAGCTTTGCTCTAACTTGAATGATTTTCTGGTAAGTTTCAGAAAGTGTTTTGCAATCCTGTAAAGACACAGATTGCAGTTTCTTTTTCACCGTTACACAACCCCTCTGAGCTGTCATTGCTCAATCCACGGCCTGAAGGGGAAGTGAAACACGCCGCAGTTGGCCGAGCGGCGGGGAGCCGTCGGCGAGGCCGTCGGCGAGGCCCTCGGCCCCTGTTGAGTGACAGTGCTCCCTCTCTGCTGTCTGCTCTAACAGGCTAAAATCAAAGTAGGCCACTGTGGGAGGGAAAGTCCACTGCCTCCAGAGCGGAGTTGAGCAACTCCCCCGGCGTGTGCAAACAAAACGCTGCACATCTGTGAGCGCCGAGCCTGTTCCAGCATGACTGAGATGGGGAAGTGCAGAGGCTGAGACTCTGTAGCAGGAACAAACAGCACACAGACCCTTACAACCCTGGTCAGCCTTACCTGTCTGAGTCAGTCCCCTCCCTCCTGGTCGTCAGGTTGCTCTCTCCCTCTGCAGGTGGACAGCCCGGGACGCCTGATTCAATGAGAGCCCGTCATGTCTGAGCACAAAGAGAGAAGAGAAGAGCCTCCTGCTGCCTGTCACGGCCACACCGCCCGTCTTAAGATAACGCAGAGCTGCACTTCCTCGAGGAACTAAATTGTTATGACACACCCCTCAGCTGTCTCTCTCTCTCTCTCTCTCTCTCAGACTCAAGCCCTCCTGCCTCGCCGTCCCACCTTTGCTCTCTCTCTTCCTGCTCTGCTGTCCCGCTGACGTTTGCTCGGCCTGTCCCGACAAGCGAAAACCCCCAGAAAGAATTCAGCAGTGATGCAGCCTGTGTGAAAGGGAGTGGCTTAGCCCTGCTTTTTGTGTTCACCTTCGCTGGAATGTGGCTCTCCTGTCCTGTGTGTGTTGGTCTGTGTGTGTGTGTGGGTGTGTTGTTTATGGCAGGATCAAAACATGAGTAGTAGGAGTGTGTCACAGCATGACACATGTGCACGTGCTCAGAAACTCAACACAAACCTGCTGAACTTTAGCTCAGGCTGTGACTCCTAAAAAGCTCATATCTATCACCACATACAGTCCTGCTCATCATTATTGGCCCCCATGAAGTTTAAGTACACAATGTGACAGTACAGTTTCTTTACAAACCTCTCTAACTTTGCTCTGCGTCACTTTATCAGACTCAAACTTGGCAGAAGTAATGTTCACATATTAAGGTTTGTAAATTATACTTCATTAGCTACTATGATCATGCAGTCATATTTAGAATAGGCAGTTTTAACTGCAACCACTTGAAGCCTACAAGGAAAAGAACACCCTACCAACAATTAAGCATGGTGGAGTTTCCATAATGGTTTGGGGCTGCTTTGCTGCATCGGGTACTGGAGGCCTTGACCGTATCACAGGAATCATGAAATCAGAGAATTATCAAGAAATTTTAGAGCAAAATGTCCTACCCATTCGAAGATTGTGGGACCTCCAGCAAGACAAAGACCCAAAGCACACATCCAAAAGCACGCAGGAATGGTTGAAAAGGAAAAAATGGCCTGTTTTAAAATGGCCAGCAATGAGTCCTGATCTCAATCCGATTGAAAATCTTTGGTATGGCTGAAATCTGCCATTGGGGAAAAGAAACCTGCAAATGTTCAAGAGCTTGAACAGTTTGCATAGGAAGAGTGGGAGAAAATACCAGCTGAGAAGAGCAAGAAGCTTATAGATGGCTACAAGAAACATTTGGAGGCTGTCATCAGTGCCAAAGGGTGTGCAACAAAATACTGAAGAGGGGTGCCATTATTGCTGCACATGCTTTTTTTTAGTCCCTTCTTTGAAATTACAATATGTAACATGTAAAAATGTGTTTGTTTGTTTTTTTTGTTAAAGTATTTTGGACCTTCAATTCAAAGATCCTGATGACATAAATTTGGTACATTTCAATTTGTTTCTGAAGATATTGTTAAAGTAATGAAAACAATGAAGGGGTGCCAATGATACTGAGCAGGACTGTAGGCATGAGGTCCCTCTGAAAATGGGATGTCACATCTCAAGAGGCCTTTAACACATTTATACTTAACAGAGACAAACATGGTAGGGATGACCTTGTGGTCTGGGCTCTATGAGTTCGTCACTACCATAAATTCTTATTTTCAGTAAGAATATCTATGATTATACTTCTATAAAATGATCACCACAACCATTCAGACATGAGGACCCTCCTGAAAACCAGATGTAGCAACTCAAGAGGCTAACCTCTAATAAATCAGACGACAGGTCTATGGTTCATGGATCTGTCCCTAACTTTAGTTCTTACTTTAGTCCACTTGTCTCCTCTTCCCTCCCTTCCTTCACCCTCACACCAACACAGCATGGTGTGGATTTGCTGTTCATCATGAGACTGGGATCCACATTCAAGATTTCCTGCTGCTTAACAGAAGGTTTTTTCTTGAGCCATGATGGAGGGATTCATGATTGGCTATATGGATTCATGTTGCTGTTGGATGGATATATTTGTATATATATATATGTATAAATGCATATCCATAAAATGAAGAGCTTTATGCTCTATTGTAAAGTGCACTGCAAAAACTCAAACCTAAGGAAATTTTATCAACCAATTTCAAATTTAAAAATTGCCTGACGTGTCCAGCTCCACGTCTTACTTCAGTTTTTAAAAACAAAAAATAAACCCAGAATTTCTTGTAATGAGTTAAAATATCTGCCAATGTGGCAAGACAAATGTTACTTGTATGCTTTCTTGGAGGTAAGATGTTTTATCTTACGTAGTTTCTAAACCTGATTTCAAGACCTATCAGGAGTACAAATTTACTTGTTCCATTGGCAGATATTTTCTCATAATTACAAGTTTTTACAAGTTATTATCCTTGTAATAAGATATCCATCTGGACTGGTCAAATGAAAATGAAATTTTATGAAGTATTGTGAATATTTTTGACTTGAAATTAGACAAATAAACTTGCTGAGATCTGAGTTTTGCAGTGAACACTTGTTATGAATTGGCGCTATACAAATAAAGATTGATTGATACACACTTAACGCTACTTTGTGACCTTGGCGATCTCTCCGTGTAAAGTCAATGTGCAGCCGCGATGGGCGGGGCTAACCCATCAGCGACGCGTTCGCCACAATCAAGGTGATCACGACGCTCAGCGATCATTGCCAAAGTTGAAAATGTTGACCTTTTCAGGCCATGTCGTGTGTGGCTGTACCTGTGACAGACAGTTTTTATTCTGGACTACAGAGTAACAGTCCATGTACCTGTGGAAACATCAGTCAGTGAGAGCATTAGTTCCTCCTGATAGTCGATGCTGCTGCATCATCAGCTGCAGAGTCTTGTGGTTGGTAGGAGAGTGAAAAGGAAACAGTTGGAGCTAGAAAAGCACTCGGAGAGCGCAGACCTCCGCCAGCATCACAGTCCTCTCCCATATTGTGATTTTGACCATAAATATTAGTCCTACCTTTATTTTATCTAAATATTTAGATTCCTTGACCATGAAAACATACCATTAGCAACTGGATTCATAATTATATTTTAGTTCAGCACTTATTCACAAAAATCATACTTTTCGTCATGGCGTCAGACGCTGATCCGGATCAACACCAAAATCAAATCAGTTCTTCCTTTTCCCATGCTGAACATTTCCTGAAAATTTCTTCAAAATCCATCCATAACTTTTTGAGTTATTTTGTTCACAGACAGACGGACAGACAGACTCTCTCGAAAACATAACCTCCTTGGCGGAGCTGACAATGTCAGCTTATATGTCCTGTTATATGTTATATGATATGACTCTAGTGAAACTCGAGTGGATGTGACCGATGTCACCGAGCGACGGCGATGGAGACCAAAATGAGATATTTATGGGCACAAGACACAACTTCAGTGGACTATGTGATCATGGTCGTAAAGTCACGTTCTGTGTGAAATAAGGCTGAACGATATGGACAAAATTTCATATCTCGATTTTCATGCCAGATATCTTGGTATCAATAAGATGGGATATGACTACAGGTGAAAACCAAGCCTTTTTCAGAAAAATAAAACCATCATTATACAGAAGAATGTGGACAGTGCAGTTTTATATTGAAGAAATCTGTATTGTTTATATTGTTGCTTTTTCTACATTAATATCTTGAATGTTCATATCTGGATATAGAAACAATAACGATATGACTTTCAGCCATAGTGTGAACGCAGCTTTAGTCCACCTGCTTCATGATCCACGTTAGTTTCCTCTGCTTCGATACTAACCACTTCTTCTTCACCCCGATGGAGAACGTCATGAGGTTAAGGAAAGGAGACTTCAGAAGGACATAGGAAAGGAGACATCAGAAGGACTTAGGAAAGGAAAACTGTCGTGCAGAGAGAATCGACTACACTTTCTCTACTCTACGTCATCATGTGATGGCGGATGTTACTGCTGCAGTGAAACTACAATTTTCTGAAGATGGACTACAAAAGGCTCATCTTAGAAGAGCTGGTGTATCATGACAATGTTGTTCCTTTAGACAATTTGAACATGAACAACCCGGTAAAAATGAGGTGTGCATAACCGATGTTGAAGTGAGGATGTAAATAAATCTGTCCTCTCATTATCAACATGAACACCAATCAGTGCATGAAAATAAATGAACTGAAGGAAAGAAAGGCACGAACTGTTAAGACCACAATCTAATGGTGTACAAATGATTCATATTGAACCAAGTTTAAAACAGAATCAACATCAAATGTCTCATATCCTGCTCTCTTCAGAGAATCAGACTGCTGGAAAGTTAAGGCAGGTTTTGGTAAACTTTAGAAAGGATGAACAGCAGAGGGAACTCACATGGACTGAGGGATTTGATAACAGTCTGTTTATAAATGCTGTTGCTGCAGAGAATTGTGGGACAGAATAATCTCCTCTCCTTTCCTAAAGGATGCTCCGGTGTATCCTATGCTAAAGGAAGTATTGAGCCTCCTTTCCTAAGCACTTAGACTATTCGAACAGCTCTGATCATGAACTACTTCAGATCATTTCACTCTGTTAGGAACCTTCCTGAGGTAAAAGGACTATTCCCCTGCAGCCTCTGAGTTTGGTTCATATAAGTGCAGCAGAGTCTCTGCTGTTTCGTCGAGCTGCCTCTACAGTCCACGCTCTCCTCTGCAGCTCAGGGCTTCAGTCAGTCCTCTGGATGAGGGTTAATGAGGTCTGTTGTTTACATTTGAGAGGATGTGATTGGAGCAGCTGTGGGACACGTGTGGAGGTTTAACTCAGCAGCTACAAGGTCCATGGACGGCATCTGTGGCAGGAGTCGTGTTTTACAACCCGAAACCTTTTAAAGAGTTGAGCACACAGGTTTAAGCTGCTGGAGGATAACTAAATAAAAGTTCAGCATGATCAGACTCAAACATCAGTGCTGCTGTTCTCACTGTAGAACAGAAGTGCAGACTTGTCTTATTACAGGATATAACAACATAAAATAAAGCCTGAATTACCTTCAATAATCCAAAATACCTGCCAATGAGACAGGATCTGATTCAAGTCTTTGTAATAACCAGTGTTGGTCAAGTTACTTCAAAAATGTAATGCATCATTTATTACTTGTTCCTGTCATTTCAAAGTAATTAGTCACATATATAATATATTAATGTATTTGAAATGTAAGGAATATGGATTTGTCATTCTAAATGTAGCTCATTAAAAACAGACAGAAGGTCAAATTCTGGTAAATTGAGTTAGAGGTCCTGTAACTTTAGGCCTGATTTACTTTTCTCCTCTGCTGATCTCACAGAGTATTTGGAGAATTTGCATTTTAATGTAGTAATGTAATGGCTTACATTACTACATTACTGTAAAAAGAAATGCATCACGGTAATCCCATTACTTTTGTAATGCATTACTTCCAACATGGTAACAATCTAAAGCAGAAATTTAAAACCGTAAAGCACAGCTCAGTGTCTGCTTCATGATTTTATTTCCTGTAGTTCAACATCCAGCATTAGATTAGAGATGAATATGAAATGTTTTAAGTATTTTAAATAAACAAAACTAGACACTTGTTCAGAAATGAGTTTTTGTAGTGCAAACAGGAAGTCAGACATGTGTATTGTTACATTTACAAAAGTCACCAAAGTTCTTCAGCTTATCATCACTGCACGGGTATATTTAACAATCATGAGTTACATTTCTTTAAGAGTTAAATGGTACTTCTTTTGCTCACACAAGTAGACATCACGTAGAAAACAGCTCAGTTTTTTTTTGCTCTCAACATAAAATATCAGCGAGGTAACAACACACTGAGAAATATCAGCAAATTGGAGATCAGTAAATATCCAATAAGCCGACCGTGCTTTCTGAATATAAATATGATATTGATTAAATAATCCATCATTATTTCTGTCTGTATGTGTTCGTTCACCTCCTCTAAGTTCAATAAGTTTCTTCAGAGCCCTGCAGAGAGCCAACAGCAGCTGGAGCACACTGCAATAAAGAAACATAAAGATCAATATTGAGCTTGTTTGCTGCCTGATTTGGTTTAATGACGACACAGCGAAGGAATAATCAATCAGAGACAGACTCTTATTTTGAAATGTGCAACTTTACCGTAATACCTACAGCTACCTGCTGTGAAAAATCTATACAGTGAATTACTGTAAATCAGTCAATCTTTATTTGTATAGTACCAATTCATAACAAGTTTTATCTCAGACACTTTACAATAGAGCATAAAGCTCTTCATTTTATGGATACACATATATGCATAGATACATATATACATATAAAATACACATATACATATATATACAAATATATCCATCCAACACCAACATGAATCCAAATAGCCAATCATGAATCCCTCCATCATGGCTCAAGAAAAAACCTTCTGTTAAGCAGCAGGAAATCTTGAATGTGGATCCCAGTCTCATGATGAACAGCAAATCCACACCATGCTGTGTTGGAGTGAGGGTGAAGGAAGGGAGGGAAGAGGAGACAAGTGGACTAAAGTAAGAACCAAAGTTAGGGACAGATCCATGAACCATAGACCTGTCGTCTTCTGAATATAAACATGATCAGACCCTCCTCTCTCTCCTGAGTTTATTTCTAACTGAACGCTTCTTCTGACCCTGAGGAGACTGAAATGACCTTGAAGCTGAGGTCTGGACTCTGTGCTTCAGTCCTGATCAGGTTTGGTCCTGGAGCTGTTTGTTTGTCTCCGTGGTAACCATCTGTGCTGGCGCTGCAGCTCCATTCATAAAACACCCCGACCACTGACCCTCAGGCACTAACTGCTGCCAGATGTTTGGGGTCAAAGGTGACGCGGCGTCCCAGCTGGACGAGGGAGTGGCGTGCACGGCGAGCACACCTGCGTCTTTGTGCCACCCACCTCTGCGAGGCCTTCTGTGACAGATTAACTGAGTCTCTCTGCAGAGAGAGGTCGGTCTCCACGGCAACAGACAGGAAGCAGCGCTTAAGCGGTTTCCTGTCGACTTCCTCTTTATCACATAATGACATCTCAGGAGGAAACATCAGCAGCAGCTCTGAGCCCGGCACCACCGCCACGGCTTCAGCCGAGGAGACCGCCTCACCTTCAGGCTGCTGCGGCCTGCTGCTGATGGGTCATCACAACCACCTTCAGACAGGACGACCATCAAACACCACGACCAACAAACACCACGACCATCATCTCATCGACCATCAAACACCATGACCATCAAACACGACCATCAGACACTACAACCATCAAACACCACGACCATCATCTCAACGACCATCAACCTCCACGACCAACAAACACCACGACCATCATCTCATCGACCATCAAACACCACGACCAACAAACACCACGACCATCATCTCATCGACCATCAAACACCACGACCATCAAACACGACCATCAGACACTACAACCATCAAACACCATGACTATCATCTCAACGACCATCAACCTCCACGACCAACAAACACCACGACCATCATCTCATCGACCATCAAACACCACGACCATCAAACACCACGAACATCATCTCAACGACCATCAAACACCACAACCGTCAAGCACCAAGACCATCAACCTCCACGACCATCAAACACCACGACCATCAAACACCACGAACATCATCTCAACGACCATCAAACACCACCACCGTCAAGCACCAAGACCATCAACCTCCACGACCATCAAACACCACGACCATCAAACACCACGAGCATCATCTCAACGACCATCAAACACCATGACCATCATCTCAACGACCATCAAACACCACGACCATCAAACACCACCACCGTCAAGCACCAAGACCATCAACCTCCACGACCATCAAACACCACGACCATCAAACACCACGAACATCATCTCAACGACCATCAAACACCATGACCATCATCTCAACGACCATCAAACACCACGACCATCAAACACCACGACCGTCAAGCACCACGACCATCAAACACCACGACCGTCAAGCACCACGACCATCAACCACCACGAACATCATCTCAACGACCATCAAACACCATGACCATCATCTCAACGACCATCAAACACCACGACCATCAAACACCATGACCATCATCTCAACTACCATCAAACACCACAACCGTCAAGCACCAAGACCATCAACCTCCACGACCATCAAACACCACGACCATCAAACACCACGAACATCATCTCAACGACCATCAAACACCATGACCATCATCTCAACGACCATCAAACACCACGACCATCAAACACCACGACCGTCAAGCACCACGACCATCAAACACCACGACCGTCAAGCACCACGACCATCAACCACCATGACCATCAAACACTATGACCCTCAAACACCACGACCATCAAACTCTACAACTATCAAACACCAAGACCATCAACCTCCACAACCATCAAATACAACAACCGTCAAACACCACGACCATCAAACATGACCATCAAACACCACAACCATCGAACTCTACGACCATCAACCTCCATGACCATTAAACACCACAAGATCAACCTCCACGACCATCAACCTCCACGACCATCAAACACCACGACTACCACCCTCCAAGACCATCAAACTCCAAGACCATCAAACACCACGACCATCAAACACCACAACCATCAAACACCACGACCATCAAACACCACGAACATCAACCTCCACTACTACCACCCTCCACGACCATCAACCTCCACGACCATCAAACACCACGACCATCAAACACCACGACAATCAAACACCAGGACCATCAAACACCACGACCATCAAACACCACGACCATCAAACACCATGACCATCAAACACCACGACCATCAAACACCACGACAATCAAACACCACGGCTATCAAACACCACGACCATCAAACACCACGACCATCAACCTCCACGACCATCAACCTCCACGACCATCAACCTCCACGACCATCAAACACCACGACCATCAAACACCACGACCATCAAACACCACGACCATCAACCTCCACGACCATCAACCTCCACGACCATCAACCTCCATGACCATCAAACACCATGACCATCAAACACCACGACCATCAACCTCCACGACCATCAACCTCCACGACCATCAACCTCCACGACCATCAAACACCACGACCATCAAACACCATGACCATCAAACACCACGATCTTCAAACCACAAGACCATCAAACACCACGACCATCAAACACCACGACCATCAAATACAACAACCGTCAAACACCACGACCATCAAACACGACCATCAAACACCACAACCATCGAACTCTACGACCATTAACCTCCATGACCATTAAACACCACAAGATCAACCTCCACGACCATCAACCTCCACGACCATCAACCTCCACGACCATCAAACACCATGACCATCAAACACGACAACCATCAAACTCCATGACCAGAATAAATAAAATACGAGATTCTATTTGTATGTTAAGTCTGTCAAAATAGATGAACAATCATCCTCATTAAACTAATTGTTTTCTTTTTATGAAGTTGAAAAATATTTTTATATCTATGTGCCGCGGGTCTCCCCTCTGTGGAGGCTGACATAACAATCCACCATGTTGTCTACGGGTGGGTTTAAGGGACAAAAAGAGCGAAACGAGATTTTCGAATATGAGTCTACAAAAGTTTACCAAACCTATAATCATCGTCTCAGGGGCGGCAGTAGCTCAGTCTGTAAGGGCTTGGGCCGGGGGCCGAAGGGTGGCTGGTTCAAGTCCCACCGGATCATGTTTGGAAGTTAGTTTGGTAGCCGGAGAGGTGCCAGCTGACTTCCTGGGCACTGCCAAAGTGCCCTTGAGCAAGGCACTGAACCCCAAAAAACAGCTCGGTAGCGCTTCTTCAGGAGCAGCAAGCCATCACTCTGACATCTCTCCATTAATGCATGATCTTAGGTTGTGTTTGCATGTGCATGTGTACTTCAGCCTGTGTTTGTGTAGCATGTTCAGCAGAGTGTAAAAAATTGAATTTCCCCTTGAGGGACGAATAAAGGATGCCTATCTTTCTTTCTTTCTTTCTTTCTTTCAACTGACCTATAATCTATCAGAATAATAGTTACAGATATTAATAAAAAACCCTCACCTGGTAACTGTTGTAAATGATGCCCTGTTCAGGTCATAAGTACATCATTTTATAATCTCAGGAACATTGCAAAAGTCAGACCTTTTTTATTTCTTTTTTCTTAGCTCATGCTTTTATCACGAACTGTTTTGATTATTTCAACTCCCTTTTTACTGGTTTACCAAAAAAATCTATGAAAAAACTACAACTTGTTCAAAATGCTGTTGCCAGAGTTGAAAAGAAAAATGATCATGTCACCCCTTTCCTTAAAACTTTGCACTGTTTCTTTTAGAACTGATTTTAAAGTTCTCTTACATGTTTTAAAGCTGTATTGCTCCTCCATACACCGCAGATCTTATTTCTTTTTATATTCCATCCTGAGCACTAAGGTCTCTTAATGTTTCCCTTTTAAACATTCTTGGGTCTCCATCTCACTCTTTCTGTTTTTATGCTCCAAAACTTTGGAACTCTCTCCCCCAGGACTTGTGAACAGAGGTGTTTTTAGAAGCAAACTCAAAACATACCTTTTTAATCTATCTTTTAATCTGGGATTATCTTCTTCATGACCCGGACTGCATTAATACCATTATTACCATTATTATTACAATTAATACCATTATTGCTTTTATCACATCTTTTTCATCTTTTCATCTTTTCCATATTTATGTATTTGGCTTTTTAACCTTAATTTAAATTTTTTATTAATTTGTTTTTATTTTTATTTATTATTTTACCCCTTTAATGCATGAATTATTAAATCGCAAAGGAATACTTTTAAAAATGTTTGTTCTTGCTTTCAAACAAGCTGAAAATCACGGTCTTTTTTCAATGTTTTTTATTTTATTTAGGGAGTTATGCATCTGTCCACTGCAGTTGGCCGTGGTATAAATATTAATTTAGTGGAACTTAATAAAGATCCACAAACACATCTTTGGCTAACATTTTAGAGAGTAAATTAAAAAAAGCAAAATCATAAGTATATGTGTTGTTCACTTGTGAATTAAACCAACATTTAAAAAAAAATACGAAAAGATGTGAAGTCTGTATACCGGCATAAAACCCTATTTACCCTCCGTCAGCCATTTTGGATTTATGATGCAATATCTCAATATAAGAAAGTGTGCAAAAATATTTATGAAACTTAAGAAAAAGGTTTGGGGATTTGCCACCTGGTGGTTTGGCATTGTACTGCAGGCTAAAGGGTAAAACATTTATTCCAAATATCTGTCTCCTGTAGATGCATGAAAGGGTTAAGGAAAACTCTTTATTTTGTTTTAACTATTTTTTAAATGTATTTTATTTTGCTTTTAAGTGTTCTTTTAAAACTTTATTGATTTTGTTGCGCTGAGTTTGTTTTACTCTTCTCATAATGACGTCATGTTTAGGCTCTGCTGCTGTGTAAAGATCTTTGGGCTGCATGTCTATGTGTATGAAAGGTGCTAAATAAATAAACTCTTAGTCTCTTAGTGATGTGATGTCTTAGAAACAGACGGGCTCATTTCTACATCTGAACACTAGGTGTCGCTAAAACACAGATTTCTACAGACTGCACCTTTAATGTGAAAAGAAAGAAGCAGGAGAGTTTTGGTGTCTGTACAAACAGTTTTATAGAAATAAACACTCTTACAGTGGATCAGAATCTTCTCTAATTACACATTCATCTACTTTAAACAGGACAAATACAAACTCATGAGGCCTGCACAGATCTGATCAGAGCTCGTCCTTCAGCTTTAAACTGTTTTAATCTTCATCTCAAAGCTCTCACGGAGTCTTCAGAATAATCCAGTGATGAGAAATATTATAAATAATATAAATATTATATATCATATTCATATTCATGATGTGTCTGTTAACCCCTGAGCTCAGAGTGAGTGTGAGGACAGCCTGGTTCCTCTTTTTAACTGCTGACAGGAGGACATGTTTCCACCTGACCGACTGTTGGACTAACAGGAAGTAGATTGTGGATCATGACGAGGCTAACAGGAAGTAGATTCTGGATCAATATGAGGCCCCACTGATGCAGAAATAAGGAGGAGCAGCCGGTCTGTGGATCTGAGCTGGTCTACCTAACAAAGACAGAAACCTGAAGAAGCTGCAGGGACGAACCAGCCTGAGGACCGAGGCTGCTGCCCCCTGCTGGAGGACGCCAAGACTGCAGGAGTCTGCCTGACCATAAAGGAGGGAAAGGCTCCGCCCCCGAGTACAGGTGTAGGTCACACCTGACACGATGGGTATGATATAGTGGTTAAGAACTCTGATGGAGACCAAAGACCAGAACTCTGATGATACCAAAGACCAAAACTCTGGTGGAGACCAAAGACCAGAACTCTGGTGGAGACCACAGACCAGAACTCGGATGAAATCACAGATCAGAACTCTGGTGTAGACCAGAGACCAGAACTCCGGTGTAGACCAAAGACCACAACTCTGATAAAGACCAAGAACCAGAACTCTGATGGAGACCAAAGACCAGAACTCTGATGGAGACCAAAGACCAGAAGTCTGATGGAGACCAAAGACCAGAACTCTGATGGAGACCAAGGACTAGAACTCTGATGGAGACCAAAGACCAGAACTCTGATGGAGACCAAAGACCAGAACTCTAATGTAGACCAATGACCAGAACTCTGGTGTAGACCAAAGACTAGAACTCTGATGGAGACCAAGGACCAGAATTCTGATGAAACCAAAGACCAGAACTCTGATGGAGACCAAGGACCACCAAAATTCTGATGAAGACAAAAGACAAGAACTCTGATGGAGACCAAAGACCAGAACTCTGATGGAGACCAAAGACCAGAACTCTGATGGAGACCAAAGACCAGAACTCTGATGGAGACCAAAGACCAGAACTCTGTTTTTTTTTACAAACAGGAGCTCTCGGTTCTCCTAGGGGTCCAGACTTTGGTCTTTGGCGATACAATGAACCCTAACCCTGGGTCTTCGGTAAAACTGGGAACCTTAACCCTGGGTCTTTGGCGATAACATGAACCCTAAACCTGTGTCTTGTCCCTAGACCCGGCTGACCCATTCCCCTGAGCTCAGGTGTCTCTAGCAGACCTCTGCAGTCATGGCGTCCCTGACCTCAGCTCTTCTGGATTCTTTATGAACCCCCCTGTCCCTAGGTGTCTCTGGAGCTCCCTGACCTGAGCTCTGAGCTCCCTGAGCTCACTCAGCTCTCTGCAGTCATGGTGTCTCTCTCAGCCCCTCTTCTGCCTCTGTCTTTGAGTTTGACCTCTCTTCTGGTTGTCTCGGGTTTTCGCTTGGGTCAGCTCAGCAGGCAGCAGGCGGCGCCTGCAGGAGCAGGTTGGGGCAGGGCAGCTTGACGTACTGCTGCCTGAAGCTGTTCCTCTTGCTGCTGAGGAAGGGTCCCGGGTTCTCCAGGCCGCTCGTTGGACGGGACTGCAGGTTTTTGGGGGCCTTCTCCAGCCGGCCCCCGGTTGTTCTTTGGCTTTGGCCTTCTCCGGCGCTCGGCTGAGACGCAGGGGGCTTGGCCTCGCTCGGCAGGCAGGGAGTCGCTGGCTGGTCGCTTCCCTCCGCCTGCTCCTCACTGCCAGTGATGTTGAGGCTGGACGCCATGTGCTTGGCGTCGGTGCTGGGAGAGCTTTAAGGGTCAGAAAGGATTAGACTGTTAGAGACTTACAGCAAATACAGACGAAGGTTAGCAGGGAGTACGACGTAAAGAGCTTTAAGGTTAGAAAGGTCTAGATCGTTAGAGACTTACAAATACAGATGATGGTGAGGAGATAATATGACGTAAAGAAAATGAGTTAACTCATCACTGATTAATGTGTCAGGAACTCCATCCATCCATCCATCCATCCATCCATCCATCTATTATAGCCTTTACTGACAGGATAGAGAGACAGTGGATAGGGAGACACTCTGCAGTCCGGCCACAGGCTGGATTCAAACCGACAGAAGTATGAACCAGCACCCCCTTCATCCATCTTTTTCTACACATCCATCATTTATGTTTGTGATTTTAATGATCCAACCATCTCTTTTTATTTAACTATCTGTTCAACCATCCATTCTTATGCAACCATCTCTCACCATCTTTCCATCAAGCCAACCATCCATCCTTGCATTTCTGATATCCATCCATGTTATCAATCATCATCCATCCTTTTTGATATCATTTGATCCATCATCCATCCATTTAAACATCTTTTATTTCATTTTATTTTACAGTCTATTAATTTCCTTTCATCCATATTTTTCTCTGTTTTCTATTTTTCTGATCTACATTTCATCGTCCATCCAATCATCCATCCATTCATCCATCCATCCATCCATTCATCCATCCATCCATCCTTCCTTTCATCCTTCCTATCATCCATCCATCCATCCATCCATCCATCAAACCGTCCTTCCATCCATCAATCCTTTCATTCTTCCAATCGTCCATCCATCTATCCATCCATCCATCCAACAAACCATCCATCCATCCATCCATCAATCCATCCATCCATGCTTATATCCATCCATCAAACCGCTCTTTTATTCATCCATCCATCCATCCATCCATCAAACCGTCCTTGTATGATGACAATAAAAGCTTTCTATTCAGTTCTTTCTATTCTCCTTCCATCATCCATGCATCAAACCTGCTATCCATCCATCCATTTATCCATCTATCCATCCATCCTTCCATCCATCCATCAAACTGTCCTTCCATCAATCCATCAAACTGTCCATCATCCATCTGTCCATCCATCCATCCAGTCACATCTATTAACAGTGATGGTCCTGATGCAGCAGAGGCTCAGAGGTAATGACGTGCACGTGTGTCTTAGTAAATAAAGATGTTTAACTTGATTAATTATTTCTCCATCGCTCGCCTCGACTCTTTTCTCCATGTTGGATTTGTTCTTTTTAAATATTATTATATATGATTATATTTGTAAAGATCTGAGGTTAAATCAGTGTGATTGTTAGTCAGGATTTGTTCTTTTTAAATATTAGTATATATTATTATATTTTTATAGATCTGAGGATTTGTTCTTTTTAAATATTATTATATATGATTATATTTTAATGAGTGTGATTGTTAGTCAGCCTTCCTGTGGATGATCAGCATCGTCTGTCTTTGTAAACGCCTCCCTCAGTAAGACTCCAGCTCGGCTCCTCCAGACCAACCACAGAGCCTCAAACAGCCTGTCCCGTCTGCTGCAGCAGGGGGCGTGAGCAGCAGGGGGCGCTCTCGGCCCACGCTGTGCAGAAAAGAAGCCGCTCTGTGAGCGAGCGTGTACTCACCCATTAGAGCTCTTGTCCTCAGAGTCCTTCTGCTCACTGCTGTATCTGAGCTCGGCCGGGGTCTTAAACGACAGATCTTTCTTTCCCTTCAGCCAGTACGTCTTCATGTAGCCTTTACCCTGGAGGGAGGAGAGTATTATGGTCTGTCAGAAACTGTGGACAGAGCATGAGCTCAAAAATCATTTAACAGGAATAAAACTTTATCATATCCAACAGAAATATATAAAACATCAAGATCCCAAAGCTTCTTTTTGTTCTCATTCATAATTAATTCATTTGCTTGTTTGTTTGTTGTTGAGTTATTTTGAATGTATTCCATTTTATTAAATTTTATTTCTTTTTCTTCTTATATTTTTATTACTAACTCTGTTTGAGGAGGTATCTTGGATAAGCCCACTTTGGGGTTTCTTCACCTCTCCAGCACTTTCTTGCATTTTTTTTATTTCTATGCCAGTGTAACTGTTTCAAATTTATGGTGCAAATAAAATAAAATAAATAAAAATAAATAAAATAAACAGTCTCAGAGTTTGTTGAGCTTTGGTCTTTTTGGGTGAACAGTGGATATTAAATCAGATGTGAGCGTCCTAACTGTCCATGAGTGTGATGCAGCCTCCGTCTCTTTTCCTCGCTGTGCATCAGTGCAGATGGAGAAAAGAAAAAGACTGAGGAGGTGCAGGAGCAGAGCTCGTCCATCAGGAACATTCATCCTCTCTGTTAGAGGAAAGTTTACTCTCCACACTGAGGGAGGATCAGAGATGGAAATTTATTTATTACTGATAAAAACAAATCCACTGATGATTCTGCTTATTAATCGTTAAAGACTCTTGTTAATTATTTATAGAAACAAACTTTCAGAAGTTGTGCAGTTAGCCTCTTTTACACAAAGACCCAGCCGAACAGCCTCTCTGCGTGACTTCAGACTCTCTGTTATCGTTTATTTTAACTGTGTTTGAGGATGAGAGCGTTGGACAGAGCAGCAGAACAAAGTGAAAACTGATCAGCATGAATGATACTGATTTCTTTGACTGGCATTGTAACCGTTCGGTTGACTTTTTGCCACCTTAGCAATACATTTAAAAATTTGAAAGCCTATCTTTGTCTGTTTTCCTTTATTTGCCTTCTTAAATAATGTTTGTAACACCAATTTGTATCCATTGGGTGGCGCTGCTGTTCATGAACGTAATTATTTGAATTAAGAAAAATCAGAACTGAATCATTGCTCCTCAGAAATCAAACATCGGAGTAAATAAACATCCTTTTTCATATTTCCAGATCCTCTAACAATCAGAATTTAGTTGAAGAAAATTGAGTTGATGATAAAAATGTATCTATGAGTCCTCAGAAAATGGGACCACTGCTAAATATCCTAATTTTGCTCTCTGTGATATTTTCATATGAAAAACAAACATGTTGTTGCAGAAATGTAAGACATCCATTCATGCCCAGGTTTACTCTTATCAGGCAAGTCAACCAGCTGGTTGACCAACATATCTGCTTCCTGATTGAGTAATTTGAAAAATAAAACTTGAAATGTTGCAAAAACAAAGAGGAAGAAAACATTTTACCGACAAATAATTTGTTGCAAATGTTTCGGTAACACTTTACTTCAGAGGTCCGCAAATTTCATCACACTGAGGTAATAATTAGACAAAGTTTTTTCTTATTTCTCTGAAATTACCCCTGAGATTTCATGAGAATATTTGTGAAAATTATCACATAACTTCTTTAAAATAATGTCCAGATTCATTGTTGCAGGTCAGAATTGGTAGGTTACTGTTTTTTCCAGTTTCTTTGAAATTTACTCCAAATTGAAGGTAAGAAGGTGACGAATAGCAAATAATTTATTTAGAATTAAATCACAACCCACCACAAAATGTTTTTAGAAGTGTCCCAACATTTCTGCTGTTTCCAGAGAAGCAGGTGATAAACAGCTGCTTAGTTCTTGAATACAGAAGTTTGGTTCATTGTTTCCTGATAATTACCTTTGAAATGTTGAGTGTATAATTCAGTTTCCCAATAAGCAGTTGATAGTTAGCTTTTTATTTAATTTCACAAAGTTCTTTAGTACTGAGTTTGTTGATATGCATAATTGAGATCACATGAAAATAGAGATGAATATTTACCTTTATGATTAGACCTGTAATCATAGACCACAACAAAACATTTTGTGGTGGGCTGTGATTTAATTCCAAATAAATTATTTGTTAATCGTCTCCTTCTTACCTTCAATTTGGAGTAAATTTTAAAGAAAGTGGAAAATAAACAGTAACCTACCAATTCTGACTTGCGACATTAAGTTTGGACATTATTTTAAAGAAGTGATGTGATCATTTTCACCAAATTCTCCTGAAATCTCAGGGGTAATTTCAAAGAAATAAGAAAAAACTTTGTCTAATTATTACTTAAGTGTGATGAAATTTGCGGACCTCTAAAGTAAAGTGTTACCGATGTTTCTTCATTTGAAAGTCAAAGGGTAAAGGATTATTGATTCTTAATCAGAATTAATTTTGGTTTCCTGTTTTCCTGTATCGATGGATGTTTGACACACCTGATGTAGAGTTCACAGGAGGAAACACGGGGCATGGAAAAACGTTTAAACAGAATAACTTTGGCAGCACGATGTTGAATATCAGGAGGGATATTAATTAAACACTGCAGACATGGAAAAGTGTGCAGGTTGTTTTGTTTTTTGATGTTTTTACACCACACTAACTCAAATCTAAGAAAGTTTATTCATCCAGTTTCAATTCTACAAATCTCACATGACTTATGTAAGGCAGAACTGCCTGACATGTCCAGTTATACATCTTATTAAATTACTTCAAACCCAAAAATAATCCTGGATTACCTGTGATGAGTTAAAATATCTGCCAATGTGACTAGAAAAACTTTTTACTTGTTTGATGTCTTAGAGTAAGATGTGCTGTCCTCTGTAGTTTCTATTCCTGATTTTAAGTTTAGCTCGTTTCAATGGCAGATATTTTCTTATTATTATGAGTTATTCTATTTGTTATTTTTGTTCTTAATTCCTGCTAATAAGATATAAATCTGGACTCATAGCATGAATGAGACTTTAGTAAGAGCTGTGCAGATTCAGACTCAGGGTTAGACAGATAAACTGCTCTGTAGCGCCCCCCTGAGTCTGTTAAAGCCTGGACTGGAGGCTGCGTTATAATCAGGAGAATAAACATGTTTTTCAGACGGGACAAAAGCTGCACAACCCTCTAAACTGCATTAATGATTGTTTAATTCAAGCTCCTCTCACCTTCACGAATATCTTGCCCCGCTCCTCGATGATGTATGGCTCGTGCTCCAGGTGGTCTTTGGTGGTCTGGCTGATGTGGATCTGCATGCCCTGTTCATACGGACAGAGGAGCACAGCCACAGCTCAGTGTGGACACCACGCTTTGGTTCATTTAAACCTTCAAAGCAGGGGTTCACAAACAGTTGGCCGTTTGGTCCACGACCACAGAGAAAAGAAAAAAAATTAATTAAATCACATTCCAAAACAAAAAAGTGTTTTATTTTGAAAGGATGTGTGGTTTAAAATCTAAAGAGTGATATCTCTAATAGAGATGAAGCAGCTTCCTGTTTATAATGTGCAGAAACAGAAAAGAGCACTAAATATGTCAGTAAATAAAACTAAAACTAAAAGATGTGCTGCTGCCTGATGGTTGATTTAGATTTATTTTCTTTATAAAAACATTTGGAAGTGTTTTTCAGGTCTTTATCACCAGATGTGGTTTTTGTTTTTTTGCATGTAATTATATTTTATCAAACCTGCAGCCAGTCCATGCACACTTACAGCACAGGGATTTAATTTGGCTTTCTGCAGACTCACGCTGATTTTTATAAAGTTAGACCTTTATAAAGTCCATGTCTTTTTTTTAAGAAACATACACGCACCCTTCACTCAAACACTTTAGGATGACTCCAGGTCGAATACCCGTCACACTCATACTCCTAAACACGCTTTTAAAGCTAAATATAAAAGATTTGACACATTAATTTTATACCACAGATTTAACCATTATTTCAGGGGAATAAAAATATGGAAAAAATATGATTTTCTGTATTCCACGTGAAAAGATTGTTTGTGTAGTTTTAGATTATAACATCTTGAGATGTTAAATATTCACACTTCATCACAAAAAGGTGCTTTCATAAGGAAGCTATAAAATATTAAACTTTTTATATTATTTCATCCTTTTTCTAAGTAATTAAACATTCATGATTTTTATAATATTTTAACCTTTAAATGCCAGGAGACACCATGTTTTAGGTAAAAAAAAATGAACAAACAAAAGCGAAAAAATGAATATATTTTCATTATACTGCATTTTTAAGTTTGTAATTTTTATGTTGAATTATCTCAGCCTGGGAAATGACAATTAGCAGAAACACTGGCTTTTATGCTTCACTATTTTCTGCACAGAGTCAAAATCTGTAGTTTGAATGTGTTTCTATGGGACATTTTCTGCCCTTAACACTCTGAGTGTAACTCTTGTTCATATTTGAACATTTGATTTTAGACTGACTGCAGGAGCTGAGCTGGAAACAACAGTGCCAAATAAAAATACACAAACCATGCATGAACTCAGTCAAATGATCAAACATTAAATAATTAACCCTTTTAACTCTCAGCTCAAATGTTTGGCAGAGGTCAATAAATCCAGGAATATATATAAAAATAATATAAAATAAAAAACACTTTGTTTCTGCCGATGCTTAAGGAAACAGAAGAAACTGCAAACAAACCAAAAGAACTGACATTTCCTTTTTGTGGGATTTAAAAGGTTAAAAAAAATAAATGATTAAATGTTTTTAGCTGGAATGCTACATGCTAATGGCGGCTAAGCTAACAGTATGCTAACTGCAGCTTTAGGCTTCATTTCTGTTTAAAATGCGTCAGTTAGCGTATGTTAGCTCCAGTATTTTACATCCACTGCTGTTGTTTGTTACTGGTTTGTGTTCTGATGAAAGATGGACTGAATGAATTCAGGTGGTTAATGTAAATGTAAAGTTCAGGATGACATATTAGCATATGCAGGAACACGTGCACGCGTACACACACACACACACACACATGCGCATTCACACATATAAACATAATGTATAACAATGCACCTTATTTGTTAATATTGATGTTTGAAATTGTTTTTAAACTCAGTTGAAGCTCAAAGTTCGTGAGTGCAGGAAAAGTTTCTGTTAAAGACATTTTATTGGAAAGTTTATGTATGTTCATGATTTATGTAATGTGCACTTCAATTATGGACAATAGAAGAAAAGAGTTTCCAAAGGACATTCTTTATGCAACATAATAATGTGAATAAATACATGTGCCACTGTGAGGAAGTGTTGTAAATAAAGGATTGCATTAAGAACTGAAGAAGAACAAATGTTTCTGTTTGTATGTTTACAGATTTACTGTGATGCTGAGAGTCAGAGACAGATTTAACTCTGATTTACTAACTGAAAGCTGTTTCACCTGCATCTTTTCTTTCTCTTCTAACTGATTTTTCCCAAATGTTTGTTTACTTTTATGTCATCATGTAATCAGCTAAATCTTTAAATCCCACACCAAGAAAATCACTGTTTTTAGTTTGTTTCTCATTGTTCTCTGTTCCCTGAAATGTTAAAGTAATCAAACAGTGATGTGATTCGTTGTTTTTTAAAAAATAAATATCGACTGATTTTATTGATGGCCTCTGCCCACGGTTGATCTGGTGGTTAAAGGGTTAAAGAGCGTAAACAAGCCCACAGGCCCCTCCATGTAAACAGAATAATCTCATAAATATGAAGAATGAATCTGAATCATAAATGTCTTAAAGGCCTCTGGTCTTAGTTTAACTCTCTGGTGTATTCAGTGTGAGGCTGCAGTCACCACGCCGTTGCTCTCCATCCTGGACGCCGTGTTCACCGTGTCTCCAAACAGGCAGTACCGCGGCATCTTCAGCCCCACCACGCCGGCCACCACCATGCCGGAGTGGATCCCTGCAGAGACAGCAGGGTCAGCACATCCCATCATCCTGCACTGCTGAGCCAACATGATTATATATTTTATATATTATCCCACATTTCAGAGCTGAAGTTATGATCGCAGACTCAGGAGGACACAACAGCCAAGTTTATTTAACTCTGAAGAAAAGACAGAACAAACTGAGCTTTAACGCAGAGGCAGAGCTCGTTAATTTAATCTAACGAAGAGTTTAATGATCATCAGACGAGGATTTTAGCAAAGAGAAATTCATGAATTATGATTTTATGAAGCTGCTCAGCGTGATGATCAGAGGAAATAAATGTCAGAATAAAGATTAAAATAATTTCAGATTTTTACATCCATATTTGCCCGATCGATTAAATTAGCTTTAATTAAACTGGAAAACATTTTCCTACCAAAGGATGACAGTAAGTTACTGTAAATGTCTTTACAGCAGCATCAATAAATAACAGTGGCTGTATTTTCTAAAATAGTTTTAATACCTTTTTATCAAGTTATCTCGACTGTCTTTTAATTTCTAACATCAGTGCTGTTCTGTAGTATCCTGTTTTTTTATTGACAGTATCATTACCAGATTTTAATCTACAACTTTTTAAATGTATTTTAAATTACAGTGAATGTGCTGCATTTCAATTTATCATGTATTAGAAATATATCACTATCTAAAAAATCAAGAAATATGCATCAATTTTATCTTTCAAAGCATTTGTTTGACCTAAACATGTCAAACATTTCCTTAAAAGAATCTTACCTGCTGTTGGTCAATTTTCCTGTGGAAGAATATTTATTTCCTCTTGATCTTTTACCCTTTTCAGAAACTTATTGCATAGACATTTTAACGTAACTGGAGAGTTTTTTTTTTTGGTTAAATAGTGTTACTTTTGCAAATTAGCATGTTTTCCCATAATCTTTAAATGTACAGTAATTAACTAAAAATACAGTTACATTTATAAAAATCATTCACAGTGCAGCTTTACATCAAAATCTCATTTTTCTGATTGTTCAAAAGGTTTAATCTGAATTAAAAGGTGCTGGATTTGATAATCTGATAATTTATACAGAATAGATTCAGGGGCAAAAACCTGGACCGGATCACCCTGATCCAGATCAGAAGGGATTCACATTTGTCCACAAGGGGGCGACAAAAGCTGTAATGTTCATGAGTGAACCTCTCAGCAGGAACTTTAGTTTAATATGAACAGTATAAAAACACGACCGTGACAAATACAGACCAGTGGTCTATCTAAAGGGCTATATGTGAGACAAATTTAGATTTTTTAAAGCATTTTTTCTTCTTTCTCTTTAATCCTGTGAGTGTCTGGGAGGTTTCCATGATCTCAACCCTACAAAAAAATCCAGCTTCTTTTAATCTGATCAGATTCTTTAACCCTCGTTTGCTTTAAACTGGACAATTTTAGGATTTAATCCTGTTTGATAATTAAATCCTGCTTCATTGCTTCATAACAGCAAAGATTTTTTGACTTTAACAAAGCAGCACAATGCTTAAAAGTCTGCAAAAACAACTACAAAATGTTCTAGTGAGGATAAAAAACTTCATACAGGTAAAAGAAGACTAACAAATGCATGAAACTTTTCCAAGAAAACGCATCAAAATATGAAGAAATGTTAAATAAATTAGCAACATGTAAAAATGTTCAAATAAAAATGACAAAAAGACAGAATTACAAAATGCAAATGATAATCTTCACTAAATAACTTCCCCAAAAATTATTATTAATGAATTATTTAAAAAAAAAAAAATACTGAGTTAAGTTCTGAAACAAAAAAATGTAAAATAGATGTAAATTTAGTTAATATACAATCAATTTCACTATAGAAAAAAAAAAAAACAACTTTTAGACTAGTGTTTCATCACTTTTTATTTTCATGTTGTATTTTTTACATTTTGGTTGATTTTTGTTTCTGGTTCATCAGATTAAAAAAAAGATGTGTCGTTTACCTTTCAAGACCGTATTAAAAGAAAACTATATCATCATATTTTTGTCTAAGTTATTTCATTTTCCTCTGGCCTGTAATCTGCTGGATAAGAAGATTAATTCTGTTTTTTAAAAAGAAAAATGAATAAAAAGATCATTTTAGGATCCTAATTGCATCTCCCTGTGCTCATGTCAGAGCAGCGCCCCCAGTGGTGAAAATAGGAACTGTTGTTCTGGGTGGAGTTTCCAGGCAAATCCAGACCAGTTCAGACCCCCTGATGGTCCAACCAGTGGTCTCAGATCCAGTCTCTGACCTGGTCTCTGCCCGGTCCGCCCCCCCACTCACCCACTCTGATCTGGATGTTGTCCCCGGTGGACGGGTCCTTCAGGTGGTCTATGGAGCTCAGCATGTCCAGGGCCATGTCACAGATGTGGTGGGCGTGGAAGGTCGTCTTGTTCGGCACGCCGGCGACCACCATGTAGGCGTCCCGGATCGTCTCCACCTGTGGGGGGGGTCACAGGAACAGGTGAGGTCAAAGGTCAACCAGTACCCAGAGATTAAGAAGATAGTACAGCTGTAGGTCCTCAAGGGTAGGGGAGGGGCCAGAACATTAGGTACAGACTGGGTGATGACTAAACCGGTTTATATAATCTCAGGTGAGTTAACTCAGGTAAGAGCTCGTTATGGTCCAGCTGGTCCTGACCTTGTAGACCATGACTGTGTCTGAAATGTCATACTAACATACTAACATACTACATACTACATACTCATGTGTATATACTGTATACTACATACTATAAGTATGATTAGGATGCCAACCGTTCACACTGTAGTATACTACTCAGTTTCCCATGATGCATTTCAAACCTCCGACAAAAAAAATCAGAAGCACACCAGGCTATCAAATATCTCTGTTGATTCACCACATTTGAAAGTTCAGAGAGCATTTTAGGAGAGAAAGTCACCACGTAGAATACCAAAATGTGCTCGTTTGAGCCATAAAACGCACAGTTATAAATTTCATTTTGGCATTTCAGACATTCTGTTATGAGCACCATTATGCTATCCAAGAAACTTCAAAACAAGAGCCCCATTTACAAAAGCGTTAAAGAACTAAATGGAGATAATAAAAGACGTGTTTATTTTGAAAATGGGAAGTTTGCTAGTGGCTGATTTTTAGCTGAATGCCGGTCGGTCCAGTCCGTCATAATGCATGGCGCAATGCATTATGGGGCGTTTGAGTGTGACTAGTATGCCCACCTCGCATACTTAAATTTTTTTCTGATATAGTATACATCCTGGTATTTCTCACACACTCAATCTTTCGATACTATTTACTGTGAACACACTACATACTCATTTTGACGTCACACTAAGGCCCCATCCACACGAAGACAAAACACTTAACAGTTTCCAAAACGATCGTCATAAAGACGAAGGCGTCTCAGAAAATGTGTGCGTCTACATGAATGCACTCGATATGCATGAAAAAGCTGTAAAACACATGGCAGACCTCTAGGGGCGCTGTAACGATATGACGGAAACAAGCAGAAACAGATGAAAAAACAGTGGGCATGTGCACTTGCAGCAAAAGTTGTAAACAGAGATTGTGATAAAGTGATCATAAAGTGCTGTAATGTGTCCTCGATAATTGTTTGTTCAACTCAGTGGTGATTGAGAAGAAGGAGATTTTGCTGTAACAGGGATAGTAGGGTCACTAGCTTCATCAGCACATATGCTACACCGTACGCCGCCATTGTTGTTGCCGCGTGTGGCGCATGCGTGTCAATGAAGATATGAAACTATGATGTAAGCGTATCTGAAAAGTTGCGTAGAGCCAGTAAACACAGAGCTGTGTATACGGCATTTCAAAATCTTTCCACTCTGGAACCTGGTTTCAAAAATGATCGTTTACAGACCCCCAAAACGCCGTCTTTGTATGGATGATACACAGATTCAGCTAAAACCTCTGTGTTTAGACCTCGGTTTGGCTTCATGTGGATGGGGCCTTAGTATGAGTAGTACGTTAGTATGACATTTCAGACACAGCCGTTGTGTTCAGTGATGATTAAAGTGGTTTAGATAATCTCAGGTAGCTCAGGTGAGAGCTGGTTATGGTCCAGCCGGTCCTGACCTTGTAGACGTAGGTGATTAAACCGGTTTAGCCCGGTTTAGGTGAGCTAACTCAGGTAGGAGCCGGTCCTGACCTTGTAGACGTTGTGCTTCTCGCTCAGCGTGTCGAAGACGATGTAGATCTCGTTGAGCATGTCGACCACCTGCATGGGCGTGATGTGGATGCAGATCTCGTTGAATTTGACCACGTCACTGAACAGGATGGTGACGTCGGGGAACACCTGAGACAGGATCAGAGGTGTTCAGGTGAGCAGACCTCATCGTGGACTCACCTTTCCACTGAGCTCAGGACCCAGAAGACTGTCCAGTGCAGTTTAAACAGCATCAGACAGACACACCATCAAAACAAGTCATACACAAAAAATTTATTTCAGTGAGCACCAACTGGCAGCCCGGGGGCCACATCTGGCCCCTCAGAGCTTTCCATCCGGCCCCCTGGCTATTATTTTACAGGAGAAGATTTGGGCCACTGCAAAGGACGTTTTTTGAGGAGATTTAGCATTTTCTTTAAATGTGAAAAAATAACAACATATGCAATGTTAAGTAAAGATTTATTCTCAAAATTCTTGCTTTTCTCCTCATAATTTCTGCTTAAATTTCAGAATTCAGATTTTTTTCTGCATAATTCTAAATTTAATCTTAAAATTTTAAGCTTTCTCCCCACAATAGTAAAAATAATCTCAGAATTTAAAAAAAAAATCCTTCCAGAATTCTGACTTTTTGCAGACTGAAAAACAACTTCCACCTTAAATATTTGTTCTTTTTTTGAAGTTTTTGTTTGCCCTTTTGGTCTTTCATATTACTAAACATGAGGTAATGTGCAGAGTAAATTTTTTTTTGTTTTGAGGACAGCTTTTGGTCATTTGATACCCTCAACTATTAATGAAACCTTATGGGGCTGCTTCAGGACTGGGGGACCAAAACACTTCATTATAATTGTTTTTAATTATTATTAGTGTTTTCTTGAACCTGGCCCTCAGAGCATATGCCAAGGAAAAATTGGCCCTTGTATATGTGTAGTTGATGATCCCTGCTGTATTTGAATAAAATATTTACAACATCATAATTTAAAAAAATATACCTTTATATATATATAAAGATAGATATCCATATATAGATATGTATTTATGAATTGTTTTGTAATAATTGTTCCTCTTACAAAAATTTTCAAAAAGATAAAATAATAATAATACAATAACAATACATATACTTATACTACTATTACTACTAATAACACATTTAAAATAGTTATAATGCAGATCATTAAACTAACATTTTTTATTTGCATCATTATAATTCATTCATTTTCATCCTAATAAATTTTGCGCTTTAATTATAAACATTATATTATAAAAATAAAACTTTAATTATAAATTTAATATTTCTTTCTCATAATAATTACTAAATAAATATTTATCAATATTATAAAAGTACTTACATCAAAGTTATAACTTTTATCATTAGTGTCATAAAGAATATTTTGTATTTTACATTATTAATATTAATATCATTATTAATGCCATTATTAAGTCAATTTTTATCATTATATTTCAATTGTTAGAATTTTATTTACACATTTGTTTAATGAAATAATAATTTCTTCCATTTAATAATACTTAAAATGATGATAGCATTATGATGATTGCTATTTATATATTTGAATTATAATTATTATTCATTCATTCAGTTTCACTGTTAGTATTTTTATGATTTTATTAATGTGATTTTAATATAATTTACATTTAACAATTATCTGTACTTATTTAATTGATTTATAACCATAAGCATTCATTTTTATAAAATTAATAAAAAAAATTAAAAAACATATCTATAATACATGTTAAGATTATTATTACTATCATTGATTTTACATTACTTTAATTATGACTGTTTTTATACTCTTACTCAATATTATCACTATATTATACTTATTATTTATTTATTACTTTTCTTTAATCATTGATAATTATTGTATTTAAAAAAAAACAAATCCCAGAAGTCCTCTGTGGTTGATTTGTTAAATCTCACTTCTGTTTCTGAAATATTAAATGTTGATTTAACAGCATTAAAGTAAACTATCTTTGGTGTTTTCTGTTTCACATTTCATCATCATGTTAAAAACAGCTGCTGTCTTCACTCATGCTGTCTGAGTCTGGACTTTAGAATGGCAGCCTGTGATTGGTCGATGGTCAGGTGGTTTTCCCGCCTTACCTGGCAGGTCTCCAGCGCGGTGATGCCCTTTCTGAGCCGGTCGGCCACAGCTTTGGGGATCATGGCGTACAGCAGAGAGTCGCCACGCTTCTTCTCCTCGTCCAGCTTCTTGATGATTTCCTGCAGCTGAGCGTATTTCTGCTGCTCCTGGAGGAAGAGGCGGAGCTTCAGGTAACGTGACCTCTGACCCCTGATCCTCCCACACACACCTGTAGGCTCACCTTTAGACTGACCTGTAGACCCAGCTTTAGACTCACCTGTAGGCTCACCTGATCAAGAAATCTTACTAATAGTCTTAGCAGATTTATGTAAATGAAGTAGGAGGGGTTACAACCAAATTCTGCTCCCTGATTGGTTGTTATATTTTTGAAAGCCAATGGGAAGCCTGGTTATACTTTCCCCCGCCCCCTTATTAGCATATGAGGCTAACTAGCAGTACTAGTGTCAGTTTTTAAGTGTACTTGTGGCACTGCTGACACTTTCTGCTCTTTAGTAAATCTACTCGAGTATGTTCTCCAGACCTGGGAGCTGGTGGAGCCGTGGTTGATATCAGACGGAGGATCGGAGGTGTTAGCTCACCTGGTCGAGGGCCAGCTGCAGCTCGGCCGACTGCTGCGTCCCGGCCAGGATCAGCTCTCTGCTGGAGTCGTGGAGGTTCAGGTCGTTGACGTAGACGCCCATCTTGATCATGTCCTCCACCGTCTCGATGCTGCAGAGGAGAACAAAGTGACCAGAAGATTCTGTAGAGTGTTGAAACCAAAAAAAAAAATAATAATAATACTAATAATTATAAACTTTATGTGCATAAATATGTAATAGGGACCCAGAAAATACAGAAACACTGCTGCTACATAAAATGAGACCATGAGGACCAAAGTAAGCTAAAAAAAAAAAAGATACAACAAAATAAATAAATTAATAAAACAATAAAATAGTAGAATAATGGTAATAAGAGAGAAAGACACATTGAGCTTAAAAGTTTTCTATATAAAGATTAAAAGTGTGATGCAAGATGAAGCAAAGCTAAAAAATAATCTGAATTAAAATAAATAAAGACACCAGTCTGTTAACATGAAAGAGAAGTCAATAAAAGACGAAGAAGCTAATTATAAGAGCAATACCTACAAATAAAAGGATAAAGAGACTAAAACACCAATAAAAGGATTAAAAAGACTGTAACACAAATAAAAGGATAAAAAAGACTAAAACACAAATAAAAGGATAAAAAAGACTAAAACACAAATAAAAGGATAAAAAGACTAAAACACAAATAAAAGGATAAAAAGACTAAAACACAAATAAAAGTATAAAGAGACTAAAACACAAATAAAAGGATAAAAGAGACTAAAACACAGATAAAAGGATTAAAAAGACTGAAACACAAATAAAAGGATAAAAAAGACTAAAACACAAATAAAAGGATAAAAAAGACTAAAACACAAATAAAAGGATAAAAAGACTAAAACACAAATAAAAGGATAAAAAGACTAAAACACAAATAAAAGTATAAAAAGACTAAAACACAAATAAAAGGATTAAAAAGACTGAAACACAAATAAAAGGATAAAAAAGACTAACACACAAATAAAAGGAAAAAAAAGACTGAAACACAAATAAAAGGATAAAAAAGACTAAAACACAAATAAAAGGATAAAAAAGACTAAAACACAAATAAAAGTATAAAAAGACTAAAACACCAATAAAAGGATAAAAAAGACTAAAACACAAATAAAAGTATAAAAAGACTAAAACACAAATTAAAGGATAAAAGAGACTAAAACTCAAATAAAAGAATAAAAAGACTAAAACACCAATAAAAGGATAAAAGAGACCAAAACACCAATAAAAGGATAAAAAGATTAAAACACAAATAAAAGTATAAAAAGACTAAAACACAGATAAAAGGATAAAAAGACTAAAACACAAATAAAAGTATAAAAAGACTAAAACACCAATAAAAGGATAAAAAGACTAAAACACAAATAAAAGGATAAAAAGATTAAAACACAAATAAAAGTATAAAAAGACTAAAACACAGATAAAAGGATAAAAAGACTAAAACACAAATAAAAGTATAAAGAGACTAAAACACCAATAAAAGGATAAAAGAGAGTAAAACACAAATAAAAGGATAAAAAGATTAAAACACAAATAAAAGTATAAAAAGACTAAAACACATATAAAAGTATGAAAAGACTAAAACACAAATAAAAGTATAAAAAGACTAAAACACCAATAAAAGGATAAAAAGACTAAAACACAAATAAAAGGATAAAAAGACTAAAATACAAATAAAAGGATAAAAAGACTAAAACACAAATAAAAGGAAAATAAAAAAATAAAAGACTAAAAAGACGACGTCACATAAAAGCTATTCGATAAAAAAGAGTTTTTAAAAGTGACTTCTGACAGACTTTGTTTGAGTTTAAGCCCCGCCCCCTTCCCTTACATGGGCGTCCCGAGGAAGATGAGCGAGTCCCATTGGGGGACGTACTTCATCTGGCCCTTCAGGTGCAGAGGTTTCTTGGGAGGCTCCCGCATGTCCTCAAAGATGGTCTCACTGCATTTACCTGAGCAGAGCCAAAGGGGGAGGAGTCAGCACACTGACATCACACCTGCACAGTCCTCAGGTGTGATGGACCCAAGAACTGGACTGATGAGTGTGGACAGTAAACATTAGAGTGCAGCTCTGTCTGACCTGTGACGGTCTGGAAGGCCAGCAGCTCGATGTCCTCTCCTCCAGAGTTGGCCGAGCTGTTGTACTGAGTCAGAGCGCTGCTGTACTCCTGATCCGAGCCCTTCAGCTCCTCGGCCTTCTGTTCTGTTAGAGACGAGGACAGAGGAGACAAGGAGCCGAGTGAGGAGGCTTAGTGAGGACGTGAAGGTGAGACAGATGAGAAACACATCTATCAGCCGTGTTATATTAGTCTTTCTTACACGTCAAACTGTCTTATGGAGGCTTTAAATAATCTCTTTACGGGACATGCAGTAAAAAATCTCCTTATTTAAACTTAAGGAAACTTTAATATCTGCTTTTCATGAACATAAAAATATCTGTCAGCTGAGTTTGTCCACATCATTTCTTCACACGATCAAAGTCATGCAGCTCTACATGTTTATAATTTACACACAAGAGAAGTTTGACTTTGTAAACTGGTGAAAAACTAAAATAAATACATTTTATTTAAGAAAATAAGAATAACACGACAGAGGATTAGGGCCAATGAGGAAAAAAATGGATTCCAATTAGGTATTTCTCTAAAGAAAAAAAGTCAAAATTCTAAGAAAAAAGACAGAATTCTGATTTTCTTTCAGAATTCTGATTTTTTTTCCTCAGAATTCTTTATTTTTTTCTGAATTTTGACTTTTTTCCTAGAATCCTAATTTTTTCTTCAGAATTCTGACTTTTCTCAGAATTCTGACTTTTTTTCTTTCAAGAAATATTAGAAAAAAAAATTGGACTCCATTTTTTTTGCAGCGGCCCTAATCCTCTTCCGTTGATTAAACGGCAGGAGGAATAAAATAAAGTATAAAAATAGGTAGGATGGGCATAAAGGAAGCATCCCTGAGCCTCATGATGATCCTTTACTCCAGTGAGCATCAACAGGCGGCCCGGGGGCCACATCAGGCCCTCCAATCATTTACAAAAAAAAAAGTAAAATAAAGTAGAATAATGGAGAAAATAAAGACAATAAAGACACTGCTAAATATGATTCATCATGAGTAACAACATAATGCACAAACGAGGACAGGAGTTAAAAATATTTCTACTCACCTCAGACTGTTGGTACATGCTTTGCTTTTTAAAGTTTTAACCCTATAAAGCCAACTGTATCATATTTAATACATACTTTTATAATACCTCTATCTACTCAATATGATCAACAAATTACAAAAAAACATCTGAATACAATCAGATAAATGATAAAAATGTCCTCAAATGGATTATCAGTTGCCAAAAACACCTAATGTATCAAATGAGATATGAAAAATCTATATGTTGAATTTTATGGACATTTTGATATTTTTAGGATTTTAGTAGAAAGTGAAACAAACATTTCAGCTCCAAAGAAATTGAATTTTCTGACTATAATCTATGGTCTTGGGCCTTACAGGGTTAAAGAACTACTTTTAAACATGCATTAAAACATTATATTATATAAGGTAAACTTTATTTGGAAATAATGGTAGAGGTGTAACATTTGTGCTTTAAAACTGGTAAGCATCATTTTTTTATTGCAGTATAAAAAGAGCTTAAATCGTCTTTTATTCTGTGTCATGCTGATTAGATTAGGACATTTTTTATTGTGCTTAGTTAAATTATGTCAGTGTTGTTTTATAGTTTGTATGTTTTTATTTATCCATGTTTTTGAGTGCCTGATCATATGTAACAGTGTGGCCCTCTTGGTAATCAAAGTGTCCCGCCCCTGATTTAAATAATATACCAAAATCTGGATGTTTTTAAGTTCTGACTCCTGATTTATCTTTAATGCTAACGGTGACATCAGGCTCGTGGCTAAAGTTCAGATTGTGTCGGTTTTATCCTCTAATCTGTTTTTCTACATTATCTTTTTGTCTTAGTCAAAGTCTTACAGTCTTTCCTGCCTGGTCTTAATTCTGTGCTGAGGTGGAGATAAATTTCCCTTCTTGTTCTCCATAATAAAACTCTAATGAGTTTCCGGGTGCGTTGGTATTCTCTCCACCTGGGTGTGCATTAATATTTCACCTGCCTCCGTCCTTGGCTGGATGTGATGGACACTTTGGTGATCGGGTCCATTTCAGATGAATCTTTAAATCAATAATGCATCCTCGTACCTCTCTCCTCCTCCCTCTTGGCCTTCTCGCTCTCCTCCTTCTCCTCCGGCTCCTCCTTGCTCAGTTTGGGGATGTTGACCTTCTGCTTGCTCTCCACCACGGCCTTGGACAGGAGCTCGAACACGTTGTTCAGGTGGGTGTAGATCTGAGGAGAAGGTGGAGGTTTGCTTTAGTCCAGAGGCTAACGCACATGTTTGGATGGATTGTGCAAAAATGGAGAAAAGCGCCAAACTTTGTATGAGGCTTCTTATTATTAAATAGATTTATTTTATATTTTGAACCATTTAGGCTAACCATGTCCAACTATCAAGAGCTACAAACAAAAACTACATTCTCAGGTTTCATGAAAATATGATCTTTGGGTCTTTTTGTTCATTTTGAGATGTTACATTATAAATTATCATAGATTAAGTGTTACATTTTGTATATATTTTTTGTTTTGAAAGTCACATGTTAATAGTTTAAACTGCGATATTAAATATACTATTTTTGCATTTTAATTTGTATATTTTTAGTAAATGTTAATATGTGTTTGTGGATATATATTAAGTTCCACTGAAATATTATTTATTTATCAACTCACTCAAAATACAACAAATTAAAAAGCTGCATATCATTTTTTAGCTTGTTTAAAAGCAAAAAAAAAAAAAAAAGAATCATTCACATATGATTTCATAAATTCATGCGTGAAAGGGTTAATACAGCACTTTTCATACAAAAACATGAGGCACAAAGTGCTTTACAAACAGACAGGTGATATAAAATAAAGGATTTATGACCCAAACCCGCTCCAGCCACACTGTAATAATACACAGAGTTTATAAAAAAGCATCATAAATAAAAGACAATAATAAAACAACAGCTGTACCCAGGTACTGAGGAAACGCCATCTTAAAGGTTTAAAATGAGAAAAGGGTTAGGTTAGGTTAAAGTGTAAAATCAAATGTATCATAAAATAAAATAAGAAAAAGAATTTAAAAAAATAAAAAGAATAAATACATTGAAATAAAGTTAAAAAAGAAAAAAGAAAAACTAGAAAATAAAATACGGAAAAATAGAAAAGATAAAAAAAGATAAAAAAATAAAATAAAATAAAATAATAATAATAATAAAGTGAGCTGTAATTAGAATAAATAAAAACACTAAAAGATAATTCAGGTAAAAGACTAAAAAGGAAAGTTTGAGTTTGTTTAAACATGAAAACGTGTTCCAGAGCTGCGTATAAGAAATATAAAAATAAGTTTGTTTGGATAATAAGAAAACAAAAAAACAATACTATAGTGAATTATTAAAGAAAAGTAGAATAGGGAATTATACAGTGTAATTAAGAAAGATATGGTACAAAATGATTGTCCCAACTATTACATAACTACTTACAATGACATTCATTTTTCTTTTTTTTTAATTCTGCCTGTTCTTTGCAGAACTTTATGGCAGAAGTTCAGGTACCAGGTGTCTTGGTACTCTATTTTACACATCATCAGGGGGGTCAATAATCAGAGGATAAATCAAAATCAGTTTCAAGTTCTTTAATAGACTAAAAAAAGAACAACTTTAAAAACGACTCTGGTGTTGTTTATGGATATTAATTCTCCATATCTGTGTTGGGCTCCTCAGCTGAAGTCCTTCTGTTGGTCTAAATCCTTTCATGCATGAATTTATTAAATCATCTGGGAATGATTCTTAAAATTTATTGTTTTGCTTTTAAACAAGCTAAAAATGATGTTCAGCTTTTTAATTTGTTATATTTTGAGTGAGTTAATAAATAAATAATCTTTCAGTGGAACTTAATATATATCCACAAACACATATTTCTTACAAACATTTACTAAAAATATACAAATTAAAATGCAAAAATATTATATTTAATATTACAGTTTAATGAAACTATTAACATGTGACCTTCAATAAAAAAAAATACAAAATTATTCACTTAATCCTGATCATGGTGCTTTTCCCTCTCTGTTGGACATTTTGGATTTATCATGTAACATCTCAAAATGAACAAAAAGACACAAAGGTCATATTTTCATGAAACTTGAGAATGTAGTTTTTGTTTTTAGCTCTTGATAGTTGGGACGTGCTTAACCTAAATGGTTTAAAATATAAAATAAATAGCTGCCCACTGTAGGTGGCACTGTGCCTGAAAGGGTTAATAAAGTTTGATTTGATTTGATGTTTTCACACAATGATGCACATTAATTTTTATTCTTCATGGCGATAAAGATGTTATTGATAAAATTTCATGTTCTGGTACTTTGATAAAGTCAAAGTAAGTCCACTTTATCACATTCGGAGATAATTTGATTATTTATGAAGCATATAGTCTGAAAAACACCAGACAGATTTCATTGATTTTAATAGTCTTGCTATTTGATATTTAAAAAGATATTTTCCACGGAGACTCACGTTGTCCCAGCTGAACTCCAGCATGGGCCGCACCAGCGTGAACTCCTCGTTCACCTTCTTCCCCTGCAGGTCTGAGAAGACCTCTTTGAGGCCGTCCCCGATGCGGTACATGGTCATGTCCCGGCGGAAGATGACGCTGAAGGGGAACATGTCGAAAAAGATGCCTCGCTTCATCGGCAGCTTCTCGTAGCTGGGCGCCGTCTTCTGCTGGGGCATCCGGTGTTTGAAGGCGGCGTTGTCGAAGTTCATCTTATAGACCTGAGCGTGAGCGGAGAGTTATTCAACAGTGAGCTGCAGCTTCATGTGGGAGTGTTAAAGGACAATAACAGGAAAAACACCTGCCTGTGAGTCAGCTGCTTACACTTTACCTACAAGCACAAGCATTTTTAAAGGTTTACAGTTTAGAAATCGGCATTTTAGTGACACCTAGTGTTCAGATGTTGGAATGAGCCTGTCTGTTTCTAAAACATCACTAAGAGATTACTACACTGTAAAAAGTTTTTTTTTACAGTAATGTACTAGCAACAAGATACCAGTATATTACTGTAAAGGAATTTTCGGTAGCTTTACTCTATTTACATTTACAGGAATATTATTATATTTTAATAACTGTTAACTTCTGTATTTTTATTTAGGCCCAATCTCAATTCTCCCCCTTAGCCCTTCGCCTTAGCCCTATCCCTATGATTTGCGCGTTCACGAGAGTCAAAGGGGTGTCCCAAATCTATTTTGGGAATAGGGTTAGGGCTAAGGCGAAGTGCGTTTTAGCCCTTTCAGATAGTTTTTTGGGATGCAGACTTTACAGCATAGGGTGGGCGGAGTTTCACGCTTTCGAGAGGAAGAAACATGGCACCCAACAAGGACTTGCATAAATGTAAGCCTGTTTTGCACATAATAATGCTTATAAAGTTGTAAAAACCTGTTGTGTTCATATGCTAAGTTAGAAATATTCTTAAGTACGGCAGTGTTGGATGCATGTCGCTTCACGTGTTATCGCTAATTGCATATACATCTGATCATACCTGTCAAGTCTCCCGTTTTGGCCGGGAAACTACCGTATTTTATTCCTCTTTCCCGCCGTCCTCCCGTATTAATATTTTCCCGTAATTCTCCCGTATTAATGAAAAAAATCCTCTGCCTCTGCTCCTAACTGAGCACTGTCACTCGTCTCGCGAGAAATGCCACCCTGCAGTATCCTGCATGTTTGTTTTCCTCCTCTCTGTCTACCAAAGAGGCTGAATGACAAGATGGCTCACTACGTCTATCTTTGTTAACACTGGGGTGTATATAACACCGGGGTGTTCTATAGCGGATTTAGCGGATTTATAGCCGAGTGAGCATCTGTCAAACATGCGATCTTTGGGGTGAAGACGGGGCGTACACACAGAGAGCTGAAGTGAGCAACCTGAGCATGGATGTATCCATGATCCTGAGGAGTTACGAGGAAACAAACGCTAATATGAATGATGGCACGAAAGATACGGTTCTTAAGCTGGCTGCCCCAGTGTGGGAATATTTTGGTTTTAAACAGGATGAACAAGGTGTGAGCTCATGAACACCGACGAGCTGATATGTCGTATTTGTTTGAAAGTAGTGGTGACAAAGAAGGGGAGAGGTGCAGTAGAGCCTTCGTCCTGACAGTCAACACTTACTGAGGTGTTTGGCTGGCAAAGAAAATATAGATAAAAGCCCAAAATGATGCACTCACAGACAGTGTCGTTCGCTACATTGCAAAAGAAATGCAACCCTTCAACACAGTTAAGAAGCCAGCAAGGTTACAAACGTTTGACAGACAGAACGAATTGACTGGGAGAAAGTAGGCCTACATGTCACAAACAATTCCAGAACTGTATAAACTCCATTTCATTTAGGCCATAGTTTTTATTGTTGTGTGAGTTTTGTTTTTTCTTTACAGAGACAGGGTCTATTTTTTATTGTTTTTGACTAGTATAATTATTTTTATTTACATGAAATTTTCCTAAAAGAGAGTCCATTTTATTTTCATTGTTTTTTCTTTTTTTGTTTGTTAAATTTACAATATTTTTTGTTTATTTTATTTAAAATATCCTGACCTTCCAGTTACAGTTAAATATTCTTAAGAAATTAAAGTTTCTTGCTTTTGATATCGTGCACTCACTTTATTATGACATATTATATTTACATCAATGAAAAAAATTTGAAAAAAAATCAAATTAATATTGACAACATCGTTTATTGGCAATAATTTTTTGGACTATTATTATCCAGCATAATTTGTTATCTTGACAGGCCTACTTGTACTCCTGTCTTAAAATGTAAGGGATACTGGAGCTTGGTTGGGGTGGTGGGACAGCTCACAGCAAGCGCTGGAAAATGTCCCTTATTTTCAAATCCAAAACTTGACAGGTATGAATGTGGTACAGTAGGAAAGGCAATAATTTAGCAAAAAGAGACAGGCATGTATACAAATAAAATAAAAATAACCAAACTTTGAAAAAATATACTGAAAAAAAGCAAGATATGGCCCAGAGTAAAAATAAAAGTATAGATTTTGATTTTGAGATCCCATTTATGCTCAGAATGTTCAAAATAAGAAAAGTAAGTTGTTAATTTAAAGGGGTGTCCCATTTCATAGGGCTGAAGCTGTAGCCCTTTGACTTTACACTATTTTTTAAGCCATAGGGGAAGGGGTAGGCGAAGGGCTAAGGGGAAGGGATAGGGGTACAAAGAGAATTGGGATTGGGCCTTAAGGTATCATTAGTCTTTCAGTTTACAGCATTTTTACTGTATTATCAAAAACAGGATCCTTGCTGTTTTTCTATTAGCAGAATCATTATTCTACAACTTTTTTATTCATTTTGAATTACAGCCAATGTGCCATATTTTAATAACCTTGCATAGCAGATGGGCCTGCCTGATTCACTTCCTGAAGTCCTGCAGATCCCATCTTGTAGCGCCCCGTTGACCAATGGATTCACTCGGCTAAAATTTTAATGGCCCAATCAGGGAAGAGAGGCGGGAGCTGCAGAATGCGGACGTGACGACAACCGGAAGTTGAGAACGGACATGCCGATTAGCCTATTGTCCTCATGGCTACTCAGTAAAACTTGGTGAAATCTGCCCTCCTCAGAAGTTTACTTGTAGGGATTGTCTTTGACGAGGTTCATGTCACATAGAAGAGTTAAATGAATCATCTGTGTGGTACAGTTTATGTGTTTAGTGTAAGATTAGTGTAAGATGATAGTATAGGGACGATAGGATAAGGCCGTTAGCCGTTAGCCGCTAACTTAGCGGCTAACGGCTAACAGTCATTAGCTGTTGTTAGCTGTTAGCGGCTAAGTTAGCGGCTAACAGCTAACAAAAAAGTATGCTATTTTTTTTTTCAATTCTTTATTGAGCCATTTCAAGTAACAAACAGGCACATTTTACATCACACAGTCTTCAAACATCACTGAGCAGCATCAGCAGCCAATATAAACAAAATAATAAAATAAAATGTTTATATAAAAGAAAAAAATAATGACAAATTCAATGAAAACATTGCTACATTATAGGAGGCAACCCTGCTTGATGTGGATTGGTCTGTGATGAATGTGACGAGCAGAACGATTGTCCAATCACAAGCTTGTGTTTTTTTTTAACGTTCTGCCCCTGAAAACAAATTTAAAGGGCTCCTACTCAGATGGACTAGTGAAATATTTCTGTAGCAGATATTTGGAGCTGTCCATCTGGCCTGTCAGGTTAATATTTTAATACTTATAAAAATATCTTTAACTATTTTACAGACTATTTTTTAGAAAGATGCAATTTTGTAAATAAATAAAAAATAAATAACATCATTTTTACACAATGAAATACATTTTCTCAAACAATGGTTGCACCCAAATATATAATATTTGAAACATTATCTATAAAATGTTACCTGCTATTTGTCAGTTTTCCTGGGAAAAATTACCAATTACCATTTTCACTATTTACTGTATGGACATTTTATGATAAATAATTATAGATTTTTCTGTAAATGCTGTAAATCTAAACTGAAGGATATGCTTAGTGAGGATGGTGGAGCTACATTAAAGATGGTGGTGGAGTTTCTCAGGAGCATGGACAGAATATGATGGTAAGGGGTGTAGGAAATATTTAACTGTTATTATTTATTTTATTCTATTATTATTTAAATAAATAGACTAATTTTATTTGTTTATTATTATTATTATTTTACTATCATTATTATTATTATTATTATCATTATTAATTTGTTTTTTATTTATTTATTTTATTTAGTTATTTATTCAGTAAATTAAACCATTTATTTCCATTTATTTACTTCGGGCAAGGAAATAAGTAAGTCAGGTTATTGGACCTGGCCCACACCCGGGCCAGAAGGTGGCAGTAATGCCGTTTTAAAGGAGGCCAACTGCTGTTAAACTCCACAAAGAAGAAGAAGGAGAAGGAGGGAAAGTTTGAGCCTCTTTCCCTTCAGCTGTGGGAGAAGCTAAGAGACAGCAGCGTTAGCTTAGCATCTCCAAACAACTTAAAACAGTTCATCTTAAGTTAGTTTAAACTGAGCAGCTCATTTAACTCTTTAGAAACCAAACAGACGTGTTGTGACTGGGGGACTCTCGTCAGCTGTGTGATTTACACCGGTGAGTTTAGATGAACAACATTACATCAACAGCATTAGCATTAGCCGCAATGGTAATGCTAATGCTAACATGTTCAAATTGATCTGTCTTTGCATTTTGTAAATGATTTTGATGTTTGAATTTAATTATGCCAATGCTAACTAGCATGCTAACACTAGCCTGCTAACATGTGGTCAGCTGTGCTGGATAAGTATTTTCTGTACTCTGAACATTTTATGTTGTCAGCTATGCTAATGCTAGCCTCACTCTTAGCATGTCATGTTACGATGTTGTGCATATGCAGTTTTCTGAGTTTTTAGCGGCTCCTGTTTGTTTTCAGGAGGGTTCAACCTGGATGGCGAGCTCGTGAAGTCGGCCTGGAGCTGACCGCTGTCCTCCCTGCACCTGTTCTTGGTCTGGTAGGAGGCTGTGCTGCCTGACTTTTATTCTCCCTAAAACTCAAAGCTAAGCATCCACATCCATTCCAGACCAACCGCAACAAAAAACATGACAGACTAGTTTGGTCTGTTGGATTATTTATGCCGATTAAACTTTGAACATTTCATCACAGACGAGTAAATGAGTTGATAAACTTCTTGAACTGGTTTAACACTGTAGTGTTGTACATTTTTAGGTACCCATTGGCACAATAATTTCTTTAATACACCATCATATCACTCAGTAACTTGGTTATTTGTCTTTATTTTCTGGTAGCAGACGTTCCAAAGCTACAATCTTAAACATTTCCTACATTACTGCTTCTTAATAACAGGCTAACACTTATGACACAGAGGTGTTCAGAGTGAATTTGTCCTGTTAATCAGCTCTGCAACGGGCCAACAATCGTACAAATGAAACTTGTTCAATATTTAAAAATCTTCATGTGTGGGGAAAGCCGAGTTATGACTCTGAATGTAGCCAATCAGAAGCGAGCTGACTGAGGAACAAGGAAGCAGGCGTGAATAAAAACAAACATGGCCGACCTCATAAATGGACCAGCTCACGTGTTCACGCTGTCTCAGGATTTTTTCCACAATTGTGTCTTTCTTTAGTTCAATAACAGTCCCTCTCCTCAGTCTCCTATGTTCTGTTTTTGGTTGTTGAGGTTTATTTTTTGTTGTTTTTGTTGATCAGGTTTGATCAGATGTCTGTCTTGAGGACTGGATTATAGATCAGTGGTGGATAGAGTGATTATGTGTGATGACCTGTGCTGAGATTATAGAAGCTCTCCACCAGTGTTAGGAGTAACGGCGTTAGAAATAACGGTGTTACTAACGCTGTTATTTTTTTCCCAGTAACGGGTAATCTAATTAATTGCAATACAAAACGTTACAACGCCGTTACAGACAGTGAAATGTGGCGAGTTACTTTGCCCCGATGTCAATCAGCTGATATCTGACCTGCCTCACTCAGTCTGACACGGACAGGAGCTGCACCGCTAACAGACAGACAAGAAAACTCTATGCCAGAGTTGCCAGGTTTGCTTATTATAAGCGACTTTTGGCTTTGTTTTATTCTAACTTGCATGTGTATGTTGGGAGTTGCGGGTTGCAGTTTTTTGGGCTTGTTCCAATAGTGCAGTTTCTCATTTGGACTTGTTGTGCCCCCAAACCATCAATATAAACCCAATTCAGAAGTTATTAAAATTATTTTATCCCACCCTAACACAAAAATTTTACTGTAAAAATGATGTTTCCACCTAAAATAAATCCTTATAGACAGAATTAAATTGATTTCTAATGTAGCTAGGACTGTTAACACCATAATAAAGCTGCGGAGGATTAAGATATAACTTAGATAAACCCTGACATGTCTGTTTGGTTATAAAAATCAAGGTTAGACTGTTTAGCAATAACAGAGTTATAAATAACAGCAGCCCCTCCCTTCACTTCTGTATAAAGAAAAGGATGTTCCACCTCCAAACAAAAGGATGTTTAATAAGTAAATTAAGAGACAAAAAAAAAAAGAAATATGACTTTGAAATTAAAATATAACGTGGATAAAAATGAAAACACTCTTCATGTAGGTTTCTCTCTTTAAAAATGCTTATTTCAATTACAAAATCTGGCAACACAGCTAGCTGCAGCAGCGGTGAGTCTGGAGCATCTGTGGAGTTAAAACTGGAGTTTTCAGGATGGAAGTAAAAGAAGTAAAAGTCAAGAACACACATGTGAAGTGTCCATTATGTCCTAAAGCAAAGTGTTTGTCTGTTGTTAGTAAATCTAAAATCTAGAGACCAAAAACAGAGAGAACTCCGCTGATGATGTCAGAGCTGCTGCAGCAGGTAACAACAAGGAAGGACACAGAGACGGAGACACACAGTTCAACACATCAGTTACTTTACCTGGTAACTAATTACATTTATGAAGGAGTGATTCTGTTAGTAACTGTTACTTTGTTGGTAGACTTTAGCCCAGGTACTCACCACGTAGGTCATCTTCTCGGTCTCCTCCTTGGACAGGATCTCCACCTCGATGTCTGTGTTGTAGAATTGTCGTCCCACTTGAGAGAGCTGCCCTGCAGGAGTCGATCACAAACCGAGGTCATGATAGGGCTTCAATCAGAGCCTCATTTCAGAGCAAACAAGAGACAGACGTGGAGATTTAGAGACTTAGACTGGACCAGGTCTAAATAAGCCTGGGAGCAGCTCTGACTTCATTTCGTAAAGGCCTTTTTTTTAACTTTACTGCCATTTTGTCATAAAACAGGCAGTTCACAGAAACATTACCTTGATGCGGGGAACAGGAGCCAGACTCATATTTTTTTAAGTGTCCAGCTCTATCACCTTTTTGGAGTGAGGTTTAGAAAGCTTATACAGTGGTTTTTGGGCTAAATGAACATCTTAGCTGGGAAGCTTTTTTGGGAATAAATACTTAAAAATTAACGTAGCTGATATACATCTTTTTAATATTCTTAGAGTGACAGCCATGAAGCAGGTGACAAGAGCATGGAAACAAAAAATCCCACCAAAACTCAATCTTTGTTTAACAACGATAGAGGAGACTTTAGAATATGAAAATTAACAAGAGGTACCATACAAAGCTTAAGTAAGATGTACCCAAAAGAAAGACTTACCAGACTATATCTTTTGTCTTGTTATTTTTTTTTTTCTGTTTTTTTTGTTTGTTTTTTTGTTTGTTATATGTCAATGAATTCATTCACAGTGTTTTACTATAGATTGAGTGATGGGTATAGTGTACATATGTACGTGGGCTAGCAGATGTATGTGTTTAAGTCTGAGTTTATACATCACATGTATACATGTTTAAGTATATATGTAAATGTATATACAATTCTTTGTCATTTTTCAATCATTAATTCTTTTGAAAATGAAATAAGAAAAAAAATGCAATGTTTACTTTTGGATAAAATTGTAATTGAATTATAACTGTATGGACATAGGAATAAAGTAAAAAAAAAAAAACATAGGTGCATGTTGATGTAGGAAAATTAGTCCGTGTATCATTTCACTGTATACAAGCATATATATCATATACTCATTTGTACAATGCATATATCTGTTTTAACCTACTCATCTTTACCAATAAGTTTAGCATTAAGGAAATCCATCACGTTTATCTTCTCCCAAAAGCTTGTAACAGACCGTCTCCTTTTAAAGCAGCACTACGGAAGATCTCCGCTTGACCGGGGAGTGAACTCAACTACCCATGAGCTCTAGCGTGCCCATACTGTCGTAAGGACACAGATCTGCCGGTTGCGTGTGTTTGTTTTGTAGGCGAATCACAGAAGCCAGGACTTCGCTCAAAAGTATTCCTCTGTCTTCAGCGGCTGTTTGCAGGATGGATAGTGACGTGGTAATGTATTTATTTTTGACTAAATGACGATGTTAAAAATCGCTAAGTTCAACTTGGTTTTATTACCGTGAAGTCGCCCCCGTCCTGTTGAAGCGATAAAGTGAATAAAAGTAAAGACAACGACGAGCTGGCGATATCACACACTTGAAATAGGTCTAAACAAAACTACATACTGGTACGTTCTGGATTTGTTGTGCTGTACTTTTTTCCTGTCGAGTTTTTTTGAGGAACTTCGTCATAAATTAGTCGACCAACATACCTGATAGTCGTCGGACATCCCTCTTCGTCTTTTATTTCACGCCAGCGAGTGAACGCCAAACCGATGTTTATTCTGGTCCGAGCATTCAGCTTGTTTTTCTCTCGCTTTCTTTGTTTTGTATCCTCCAACAAAACTTTTCTCTTCCTTACGTTGTTGCCTCCGCCATGGTTAAAGCTCCGAGATTGGCTTTCGCTGAGACTTCCGTGTTTTAAACGAATCGGGAATCGGGGGAAGTGACGTATGCCGTAAAGCAGTCAAAACGTGTAGTTTTTTTAGTGTGGCAGGGTTCCTACCATCCACCTCAAAGTTACATAGCGCCAGTTAAAGGGATACAGACCACTCCAGACCACGACAGAGGTTTCATTGAACTCATTGTAAAGTGGTGGACCATCACAATGAATATCGAAGGATTATATTATGCTTGAAAAACTACATAGTGTTGGTTTAAACGAGGCAGTTTAAGATGCAGCTGGGCTTCATGTCTGATCCTTTGTACCCACATATCAGGCGATTGTTGTTTTTTATGCCGTCATTAAAATGATATGTAGAACATAGCGTTGATCAGATGCAAATATTTGATCTGGCATAACTTCCAATAGGAACAGGAGTGGATCCAGACCAATGTCCTTTTTCACTGTTTTCTCTATTTTCTCTTCGTCAGTTCTCCAAAATACTTTAACTTTTGGGCAGTCCCAGAATATATCTCAGTTTCTCCAACATTTATTAGACAGATCATCTTTAAATTAGGGATGTAACGGCATGAAAATTTCATATCACTGTTAATGTGACCCAAATGATCAGTTATAATAATTATCGTGGTATTGTTGAAGTGAGCTCAAAATGTTCAAAAAGTACTTTAACACAGTCTTTAAATCATTTAACCCCTTTAATATTATAATTTTATCAGTTCTTTTGTCTTTTTGTCAATAACTGTGTCAGGAAATGTCCTATAAGTAAATTTCTTTAAATTGTTTCAATGAGATATAAAAGTAAACAGCTCTGGCAAATATTTGTTATTATGTAATAAATGTTTAAACAGTGTGTAATTACAAGAAAAGAAAAAACAGATTTGAACTTTAAACAGGATTCTCTTCTTAAACAATTGTAAATGAACATGTTCAAAGTTTTTAGATGGCCAAAAATAAATTTATTTTACAAACACTCCCACATTTTAGTTCACCTGCAGCATTAGTGTCCATGTTACAGCTCGTTATATTAGACCATGTCCAGGACTTTTTATTTATTTATTTACTATTTTACTAACAATAGTCCCTGAAGCAGTTAGCCCCCTTCATGACTCTCCTCTGGTCTCCCCTTTCCATGGCAGATCTCCTCCACATCTCCTTCTTTATTATTTACAAATTATGATTGATTAAATCCATAAAACATGAACTATGACGGAAAAAGACGATCTACTACGACGAAATACGGTGAATAAATGGATAAAGAACGGCATGAACTCACTCCAGAATGATACTAATGCTGTTATTTCCAACCTTTATACATTATTTACTCAGAAAATCCTGATAAAGCTCCTATAATTCACTCAGGTATGGCTCTCTAAATCCTCTCTCTCTCTCGGCTCGTTTACTCGAGGAGTTACAGCAGTTTTAATCACACACATTTTTGTCTTTAACCACAGCTCGGTGTTTTAGACAGGGTGACTGTCGTCAATCAGTTTCCCCTCCACATCCTTTAAAATCCAAACTTGGATCAGACTTTAGACTTTGTCTGTTTGAGTGTGTAAACCTGTAAGAGTCTGAGCGAGGCTCCAGCTGCTGAGGACAAACATTACAGACTGTGAGAGACGGCTGCTTCACTAAGGAGCAGACACACATAGTTCAGACTTTACAGTCAAAGAGCAGCATCACCGTGAGTTACTGACACAGAGTGGGGATCAAACATGGTTTAACGGGAATTTTAATAGGACACGGTGATTATTACTGTGGGAAATTTTACCGCGGTTTACCAACCGTTACATCCCTACTTGAAATACAGAAGTTATTGATGGCACTCTAAAGAGCCTCATTTTAACCTTCCAGTCAGTTTCTTTCCAGAACTGGCTGCCATTTTCTCTGTGACATCCCAGACATACAGGAGTGTTATCTTCAATAATCTCGTTCATCTCTAATTCCCACCATCCTTTAATATGAAGAGTTATCCGACCATTCTGACATTAACCTTTGTGCATGTGAGATGAGCTTTTCTTTCTCTCTATGACATCCTGCTTGATGTAAAGGACTGTAACACTGCAGGTGAAAAGAGTGAACCATCAGCTGTGCCTTAAAGGATAACTTCGGTTCCTGCAGCTTTTACATTGTTTATAGAATGAAGAACAACAATATACTCACCCAGAAGGCTTTCCTGATGCAAACGGTGCTTCGGGAGATATTTAGATCCAAAATCGAGCAGCGGACACCGATATAATGGTAGCCTGTAGGGCATAGATCGCCGCTCCTAAAAACTGCATTAATCGTCCAAAAACTCATGTTTTTCACCAATATTCCATCATGATTCGCGCCGAATGGACGGCCATTGCAGCCTGTGTCTCTCCACACAGCGCTGTGTGGCTGAACTAACCTCTGAACTGACGAGTCTGTTTGCATGCCCTTCGCGCATGCGCAGTACTCTCTGGAGCGTTGAGATCGCTTCCTCATTTCTATCAGCTCCTTATCTGTATAATCTGGCTCCAAACTGTAAGGACGTCCATCATATTCAAAGTCCTCCTCCACAACATCTTCATCCCATAGATATTCGTCCATTTTGCACAAAACTGGAAGAAGAAAGTCGATTTGTAGCTGCCGATCTTCCCCTGAAACAATGAGCCGCACTGCGCATGCGCGAAGAGCATGTAAACAAACTCGTTGGTTCAGCCACACAGCGCTGTGTGGAGAGACACAGGCTGCAATGGCCGTCCATTCGGCGCGAATCATGATGGAATATTGGTGAAAAACATGAGTTTTTGGACGACTAATGCAGTTTTTAGGAGCGGCGATCTATGCCCTACAGGCTACCATTATATCGGTGTCCGCTGCTCGATTTTGGATCTAAATATCTCCCGAAGTACCGTTTGCATCAGGAAAGCCTTCTGGGTGAGTATATTGTTGTTCTTCATTCTATAAACAATGTAAAAGCTGCAGGAACCGAAGTTATCCTTTAACGGTGGCTCGTTACCTTTAACGAACTGCGTGAAGCCTTTGCGGGTGCTGCGGTAGTGCAGCGTGAGGCTGGTCTCACACTCCTCCTCCACACAGAAGCTGGGAGGCTGAACTTTGGGGAAGGAGAAGCGGAAATACTCGTGCAGGTTGTCCAGCTCGTTGATGAAGTCACGAACATTTCGACCCAGAACCTGAAGGTGGAGGAAAAGACCGTAAGAAGAGGACTTGGTGAAACAGCCAACACAGAGGAAACGTGTCTGATAAAACCTGCTGAACTTTTTTAATGGTAAAGAATGAACTCTGGTTTCACCTGTGCTGCATCACTGTGATCGTGTTTACTGTAACTGATGCTGTCGCTCTTTTTCTTTCTCTTCGTCGTCTTACTTATATTTTTCTTGTTTGATTTGGTTTCAGGTCTAAGGTCTTCATGTCTTCGTTAAATTGGGGTGCTTTTTTGATGTAATGGCCTACTTTCTTATGTTTTCCTTTTCCTTGAGTTTGTTAAAACTCTGGAAAATAATAAAAATAATACTTAAAAAATGAGAATGAGAGCCGAAACCCATCTACTGAACAACTCAGACCTAGTTGAGAGAATCATGTTGATTTACATGTTTGACCAAATTATGCTGACAGTTTTAGTCGGTGTTTGACGTCATGCTGATGTTGAATTGACATCAGATGAAGTCTGAGGAGTTTTTGCAGAGCATAAAAAAGTTTAAATATGATTTAATGTTCTAGTCACTTCCTTTACTCTGACACTTGTCTTTTATGAGATTAGAGGTGTGGATCTTTCCTCTGCAGGACCGTAGATCCAAATCTCATCCACAGGATAGTTTGATTTACTGTTTCTGTTCTTAACCTCCGGGTTTGTTTTATCCACCGTGTGTGAGCTTGTTAGCAGAATATCTCAAAAACTTATGGACACAGTCTGATGAAATTCTTATTGTCTGTTGGACTTGGAAGGAAGAAGTGATTTGATTTTGGTGGTGATTCAATCGCAGCTTTTTCAGATTATGATGAAAACATGAGGCAGGGCTGCAGACTAACTTTTTAAATTGGTTGCAACGGTGCCCCTAAAATTTTTTTTAAGGTGCACCAGTAAAAAGAAATTAGGTGCATCCAAATTTTTTATAGCGTCACCTTTAATGACATAAAGTCTCCATTTTATCACTCTCCATAACTTTTATATAATGTAAAAAACTGTAAACCATTTCCAAATAAAAGTGCTTGAAGTGTTTTACTGAACTGAAATGTAACATTTCAAACTCAAACATCTCAAGCTAAATAAAATATTTCAAAATAAAAAGAGCTAATGCTTAAGGTGCTATACTGAACTGAAAAGTGAAATAAATATCCAGATTTAAACAACAACAATATAACATTTAACTGGATGGTCTTATTCTCCAATAAATTTGAACCTAGAATAAGACTTCACACAGTATAGTTAATATTAACAAAACTGAAACTAAGGTAAATAATAAAACAATTCTCAAACTAAGTTATAAAAACTGTTCAGTCAGGGTCTGTCAGAAAGGTTATTTGTCTTTAGAGGATGTGATAACTCATCTCTGTGTCTGTGTGATGGAGAAATTCACCCATTTTCAGAGAAAAGACCGAACAAATAAAGATGCATGGTTGATGTTACTTTGATTTACTTGTTTTTGTTGTTAATTATTAACTATCTGAGAGTCACTAAGATGAATTTGGCAGAGCTTTGCTGCTTCTTCAGAGTTACCACTACGTGCTGAAACCTGACACCACAGTCTGGGCTCATTTGCATACTGACAGCTGATTGGATGATGTGTGTGTGTGTGTGTGTGCATATGTGCATGTGTTTGGCCTACAGCCTGCAGCCTGTGAAGATGCAACGTAGGAACAGAGAAAAGAGAGGAAGCAGGTGCTGTGTCTCGTCTGTTTTCAGTGGATTTATCCGCCACTGCAGTTATTTTTGTCAGCTTAGGGCGTTTTCACATTAGGCCCACTTGTTTCGAACCATACTGCGGTGTGGTTCGCCATGGGTTCGCCCCCGCCCCCTCCCCCACTGGCTTGCATTCACACTGGCAATATTGAACCATGCCCGGACCCACTTGTGTATTTACTCAGTTTGAAACAGCAGGGGGCGATATGCACATAACTGGTTACCAAACCTGCTACGGAGGAGAACGATGAAGAGGCTACCATGGTAACCATTTCCTACACCAAACAACCAATGTTTACGTTTCACTCTCTTCTACATTTTCCTTCAAATGTGTTTTTTTATCGTGTTTGAGACGGCATCAGCGACCTTCTGGACCCTCGTAAATCATCGTAATCCTCAACCAGAATAAACAAATCCACAAACTGAGGAAGCAAAAGATTCAACCGCGGGATTAACAGGAAGTAAACAATGAAGGACTGTACCCATTATTCAGTGCTTCCAATACCCATAATGCATCAAAAGTAGATCTGTTCGGACCACTTTGCTTCACACCAGTGAAACTGCACCAAATGTAGGGACCACCCCTTCATGGAGGTCTCAGACTGGCTGATTTGGAGCGCACCAAAGTGCGGTGGTTGCATTCACATTGATGCTAACGTAGCAAACCCTGGGCCAAAACTTCTTTGGTGCGCACTAAATATGGTTGGTGTGAAAACGCCTTAATATTTGTTAGAGTGCACCTAACGTTTTTCTTGGTGCACCAGTGCGCCCAAAATGGTTGCACTCTGGAGCCCTGTGAGGCCTCAAACCTGACTGTCCTGGCTAAGTTTATCTGGTCACTTTTTCCAGGCTGTGACTGAGTATATTAGCTAAGTATTTGGGTGTGCATTAGCTCTGCTATGCTAACAGTGATGCAGACAAACTCATAAATGACTTTAACAGCCGGAGAGAGCTTCACCTTCAGGATCCGCTCGTATCCGTAGTTGCCGATCCTCTTGACCATGTAGACTCCGAAGGCGTACATCAGCTCATCGTGAGTCTTCCCCAGAACTTCCCCAGCGGCCTTCGCCAACCGTAGGATCAGGTTATCGCTGTGGAGGATTGAGAGTGAAGTGTTTGTCATGTTGTGTCGAGCTCAGTAAGGCCAGAGTTTGTCGGGCATGTCACTACCTGGCACATGGCACTACCACCTACTTGTACATCTGATGCCTGACAAACTTGAGGTGTGGGATCTCTGCTCGGTTCTCGATCAGCCTCCAAACGTCCTCCCCGTAGGACTCGTTGATGTAGTCGTTCACTGCTTCCAGGTACAGGCCGTACATCTTCAGACACTCGCCTCCAGCTGATGCCACGTTAACAGAGAATCTGAGCAGAGAGCAAAGGGAGGTCATCCTGCACGTCCAAAACAGACCTGGAGACCATCGGGCTGAAATATCACCGATGACATCGGGGAACAATCTGAACCAAAAATTCTGTTGAGTTAGATTTTTGTGATGATTCTAAAATTGTAGTCAGTTTTTTCTAGCATGTCAAGTTTTTTCTCCACAGCAAAATTCCCCTGATTAGCTGTAATAAGGCTCACCAGCTGATTATGATTGGACTCATCTGCAGCTACGAGGAAACTTGTTTGTGTAGTCACAGTTGAGACAGTGCAGTGAGAGGTGTGTGCAGCTCCTAATAGGTCAGAACTATCAATATCTACAAACAGAAAGCTAGCATAGTGATGGCTTTCTCTTAACCTGTAACTATGGGCAAACCATTTAAGTTCTATTTCTTTATGCTGTTTTTTAGTTTTCAAAGCCTGTAAGTATCCATCTTAGTGTTTTATTTCCATAGGTATATATTTCCTTTGCTTCAGATCATGTCTGCTGCTCATCATAAATGCCTAAACAGCCCTGACTCCTTTGGCTATATCTGTGGTAGTTTTTCCAAGTCCAGAGTTTAGGGATGTGGACCAAAGGAACACGTGAAAAGTTGGCGTTTGGTTTCCCCATGGTTTGGGGAGAGCAGAAACATCATTGCACAGACTGTTACTTTAGGCCTCATTCACACGAAGACAAAAGGCTAAACAGTTTCCAAAACGATCGTCATAAAGACGAAGGCGTCTCAGAAAATGTGTGCGTCTACATGAATGCACTCGATACGCATGAAAACGCTGTAAAACACATGCCAGACCTTTAGGGGCGCTGTAACGATATGACTGAAACAAACGGAAACAGATGAAAAACAGTGGGCATGCACACTTGCAGCAAAAGTTGTAAACAGAGATTGTGATAAAGTGATCATAAAGTGCTGTAATGTGTCCTCGATAATTGTTTGTTCAACTCGGTGGTGATTGAGAAGAAGGAGATTTTGCTGCAACAGGGATAGTAGGGTCACTAGCTTCATCAGCACATATGCTACACCGTACGCCGCCATTGTTGTTGCCGTGTGTGGCGCATGCGTGTCAATGAAGATATGAAACTATGACGTAAGCGTATCTGAAAACTTGTGTAGAGCCAGTAAACACAGAGCTGTGTATACAGCATTTCAAAATCTTTCCACTCTGGGACCTGGTTTCAAAAATGATCGTTTACAGACCCCCAAAATGCCGTCTTCGTATGGATGATACGCAGATTCAGCAAAAAACGTTTAGACCTCGGTTTGTCTTTGTGTGGATGGGGCCTTAGTTTATTGAAAACATCAGGATTTAACAAGAATAATAATAAAGTAAAATAGAAAATCTGCTGTCAGCTACAGACCAATGCCTCATTCAGCTGAAAGTCCAGAGCCAGTTTTCTAACAACCTCCTCAAGAAGATCTGAGTGATGATGAAGAATGCAGTGATAGCAACGATGCACATTTTGAATTTCACGTGGATTCAGTTTGTTGGGGATTTGATGAGCATAAGTTGAATGATTCCCTCCGCCAAGGAGGTTATGTTTTCGGGAGAGTTTGTTTGTCTGTCCGTCTGTGAACAAAATAACTCAAAAAGTTATGGATGGATTTTGATGAAATTTTCAGGAAATGTTCAGCATGGGAAAAGGAAGAACTGATTCGATTTTGGTGTTGATCCAGATCAGCGTCTGGCCGCCATGACGAAAAATGTGATTTCTGTGAATAACTACTGAACTAAAATAGATATCATTATGAATCCAGTTGTTAATGGTATGTTTTCATGGTCAAGGAATCTAAATATTAACATGAAATAAAGGTAGGACTAAAATTTATGGTCAAAATCACAATATGGGAGAGGACTGTGGCGTTGGCGGAGGTCTGCGCTCTCCAAGTGCTTTTCTAGTTTGGCATGTGATTTGGTCTGTTAAGTTCAGTATTTTTCATACTTTTAAAGAAAATGAAGAATTAGTGTTGTTACTCAAGACTGGTCTCAGTCCTAATCACATTTTGAAGGTCTTGGTCCTGTCTTGGACTCGAGAGCATTTTTACTCGGTCTTGTCTCGGTCTCGGACTGGCTGGACTTGTGACTGTCTGTCTAGATGGATCCAGACCAGCACTGATCTGTTCTTCATCTTCATTAATGTGAATGAGGAGGAACTCTTGGTTTAACAACAAAGAGCTTCAGTTCATGTGTGACTGAGGGACACCCCCCTTAACTGTTTGACCCTGTCATGGTTTTTAAAACTAATTTTGATGGTCTTGGTCTTGACTCGATCTTGGCTCATCTTGTCTTGGTCTCAACTCGGTCTCGACTCCCAAAAGTCTTGGTGCATTCTGGTCTTGGTGCATTCTGGTCTTGGATTGTGTGGTCTTGAGCACAACACTATGAAGATCCTACAGTTCAAAAACTTGACATGATCGAGAAAAACTGAGATCAGTTTTGGATTCAGCACCAAAATTTAGTTAAAAATAGCTGTCAGACCAGGAGACCCTCAGACTGAAGACCTGAACACTGACATCATTTAGTCCACATGATGAATAATCTTCAGTCATGGTGAGGAGTCATGCTTTAAAAATAAAAGGTATTATTATTATTAAAGATGGTTAACCTGGATGAATAATCAGTACATCCATGGACAGAGACATCAGTCTGATATTAACATCAATATCTATAATGAACATAATCTGTAGTGTTGATTAATGAGGCAGCATTCAGCTGGACTGACATGAAAACGGTTTAACTGGACTAAAGTCTGAATTTATATTAAATTATGTGTCTTGGCAGATATTTTCCCTAAAAGACAATTTTCATTTTACAAAAAAAGGGCCATAGAAATTATGACTATAAGTCAATACAGAGATCATTCAAACCCGTTAATTTGTTAAATGCAGGTGTTAAAATTCAGTGAGTTAGATCTCAGTTTGTTACAGATTGTTTAAAGCTCAGAAGAAAATTTAACCAATCAACATCCAGAATGGATTTGGAAAAAGGTAAAGTTGTTATAGTTTAAAAGGATTTTAAATATTAAAAGAAAACAGATTCAGGACCGAACTGAAGGAGCGCTGTGAGAGTTAATTAAATACAGACATGGAAATATGTGAATTAACCTGTGGACCTTTAGTTTTTTTTTTTTGTTTGTTTTTGATAATAAATAATGAATTGTACAAACGCCGTTGGCCTGCAGCTCTTTTTTATTTGTGTCGTGTTTAGTTCATTAATATCTTGTGAGAAAGTAGCAGACTCTGTCAGATTCACGTTTGAGATTTTTCTTTTTTTATTGAATTGTTTCTATATTAACAGAATGAAATAAAGAGCTAAACCAAAGTTACAGGGTGACCCCAGCTGACAGCCCTGTTTCACCAACAGCCTCATAAAGCTCAGGTGACCTGATCAGCTCCACCTGAGGAGGAGAGTCATTAAGTTTATTAAAACTTTATTCACATTATTACATCACCACACTGTTCATCACACCTGTGAGGAGGAAACAAACACCTGAGGGGAAGTGAAGGTCTGACTTTATTAAATATAACAAGACTTTATAATATCTAAAATCTATACGGTAAATTACTGTAAAAAAAGGATTGTGGGAAAACACTGATTTTTGTAAAATTAACACAATGTCTATACTTTGATTTACTGAATAGAGAGCAAGATTAAAGGATATTTTCCCTAAAAAATTGACCAATAGCAGGTAAGAATATTTAGTAAATGTTTAATATTTTTGGGTGCAACAAATGTTTGAATAAAAGGACTTAATTTGATGTTTTTTTTAAAATAAAGTATCATTAAAAAGATAAAGATATAGTTATATAAATTAAAATACAGCAAGTTCATTGTAATTTAAAATATATTTTAAAAGTTGTTGACTAAAATATAATAATACTGTAAATTTAATTTAGATAAAACAGTAATTATGCTGTAAATTAAAAGACAGTAATGATCTTAAATAAAAAATACAGTAAAACTATTATAGAGAATGCAGATTACTGCTCTAAATTAGAGTAGAGTAATGGTACTGTAAAGACACTTACAGTAATTTACTGGCATCTTTAATCAGATTTACAAAAACCTTTTCACACTGTGCAAAGCTCATTACCAGTGTCTGTGTGCAGCTGCATGAGGAGCTTCATATTATCAATAAAATATGTAATTACTGAAATATCAAAGCTCAAACTCATTTAGCTCCCTCTTTGGATCTACCATTAAATCAAATATATAAATATATCATATTAAAAGTTTACATCATTAGCTCACATTAGTAGAATATATGCACTTATTTGCAAAAACTTAACTGACATCTTGTTCCATTCAGTCTTACTAATGCATCACAGAATGTTCAATAATAATAAAAAAGACCTGTTAGTGACATAAAATTAAAAAAGAAACAAAGTTAAGTCATTTCAATTGGCTGGAGTTCTCTGTTTAGGTAAAAATAAGCCTCTGCTTCAACCTACTTCTTTTTTGGTTACACAGTTTGTTTGTTTTTTGTTGTTTTGTTTTCATTTTTTTTCATTGTTTTTAATTTTTTTCTTATTGAGAAAATGGTTAGCAGTGTTTATTTTCATATGTTCTTTTTTGTCAGTTTAAGTTCTGTGCTGTATATCAAAGAAAATATTCATTCATTCATTTATTCATGTTTAAAGCTAGTAACCTGATTTTAGATTTTCAGGACATTTGTCATGTTGGTCGTGGCCCAGAGGATGAGGATTAGACTTCAGTGGTGATCAAACCAAATGAACATGCAGGATTTAAAAAAAAAAAACATTTCTTAACATTATGGGACAGAGCAGTTTTCCTCAGTTATAACAGTAACTACAATGTAAAATGTGTTGGTGAGGGTTCGTGCTCTAATAATTTTCTTTATAATTCTGAAGTCTCGACTAGTTTTGATGACATTTTCAGAGGCTGTCGTTCACGGCACAAAGAGGAATCAAGAGTTTGGACAGGGATTCAGAAAGTTTTAAAGGATTTGTTTAAAGTGTGATTCATCATCCTCATCTTCACCGTTATTCCAAAAACTTCAAAAATTAAAAAACAAAGGAAACCTTCAAGTCGTGCAGAAGTTTAACAGCATTACTCCTTTAATACCGGATGTTCTTGATAAAGTGATAATTTGAATTAAATGATAATTCTGCTGTAGGTCTGAACTTTGGCAGAAATGTTAACATGCTGAACGATATCTGCATATCCTGATGAGAACATCAAAAGACTCGCCTACAGCAGCAGTCACCAACCTATAGATTCTACTTTATCTTTTAGACAGAGTAGATCTATAGGACTAGATGCTTCATCCTTTATCCAACACACAGGTCGACCTTTTTGCTGTTCCATGACACATCTGGTGATCCAGCTGCTCTGCAAGATAAACTGACTTGTCTCTCCCCATCGTTAGTTTTCAGTATTAAAACGATATGAAGATGAACTAAATCGTGTTTTATGCTAACGTTGTTCCAGTCCTCAGTGACAGTTTTGTTTAGTATCAGGCTGCAAACATCGTAAAGCACTAATGTGATTTTAAATCCACAGAATCTTTATTTTCTTTATTTAAATTATAAATTATTATCTTTATAAATTATTTATAATTATCTTTATTTTAATTCCTGCCATTTATCACATTTATGGATTGTAGATTGCATCTTTGATTGTGAAGTTAGACGATCACTTTTGTTAACTTAACAGTATTTTACTGTAAACAGCTGTGCAGTAAATTACTATAAATGGCAAAATATTGAAGAAAAACATTTTTTTTGTAAAGTTTCCAGCATCTACTATAAATTAGGATGTTTTTTTAACTGTAAAATGTCTGTACAGTAAATACTAGTGATCAGGAGAAAAATCCACTTTTCCAGGAAAACTGACCAATAACATTTTTAAATACAAAATTTTATCTTGCTAATAGATGGTCGGTAAAATAGCTAAAGACATTGTTATCAATCATTGTCATTTATAAAAGACAGAGAAATGAGCTTAATTGGTGCTTGTGATTGCGCTGTGTAATAATATAACCCTTATGCAGTAAGTAACTGTAATCTGTTTTATTTTCTGTTTCTGTGCTGGTCGCTCTTGGAAAAGAGGTTTTCAAACTCAATGAGTTTTTACCTGGTTAAATAAAGGATTGATTGATTGTTATATGAATTAAAATACACCAAGTTCACTGTCATTACAAATGCAATAAGGTTGTTGAATAACGACGGTGTGAATGGAAAAACAGTAAGGATGCAGTTTTTATAATACAGTAATAAAACTGTAAACTGAACAGTGACAGTGATGATTCCTTAAATGAAAACACAGGACTAAAACAGTTACAGAAAACACAATAATATCCCTGTTAACTTAGAGTTATGCTGCTGTAAAGACGTTTACAGTAAATTACTGTAAAATTAACAACAACCTTTTTACAGTGATGGTCATTTAAATGTACAGTTTTGTTTTCAGTGAATTTAAAGTAGATCATCTCATCAGCACTCTGCTGATCTCCAGCTGAGACAGGATGGTGAGTTCTGGTCTGCAGAGTTTCTTTTAGCTAAAATCAAAGTGAAGACAGATTATTGGAGATCAGACGATCACGACTGTCCCAGTGTGGAGCTGGAGCTCCTGTTTCCTCCAGAAAAGCCTAAATCAAAGTCTGTAAAGAGAACCGTCGGTCAGAGTTGAAGATGAAGCCCTTACCTGCAGCCCCTCTCTGCTCCCCTGTCCTCGCTCTGAGCTGCAGCCCTGGGCTCGGCCCCCTGCTGAGGGCCCCTGCTGAGGGCCCACCTGCAGCTGACAGGCTCTCCCGCACCACTTACCTGTCAGGTCAACGAGCCGAGCGGCCAAAATAGCAGCAGGAGGCATGTTTGTGGCAGGTGGAGGAGGAGGAAGACCCCGGCTGGGTCTGTTGGTGTGGAGATGAAGACGAGGGTGTTGGTGGTGCATCCTTAAAAAAAAAAAAACTAAACAGTTTGTGTTCTGCAGCCCAAATCATCAGGCTCATTATCCCACATTAGCCAAACTGCCTTTTTTTTCCCTGCAACAACTCATTAGCTGGAGCAGCTTCTCTGCTAATTACTTCAAATTAGCATAATTATGTTCAGGTGCATGTTGGACTGACGTTTGAGAAGGTTTATGTTGTTTGTTGCAGTGCACGTGAAGCAGGTAAGACTTCAAAACATGAGGGCCTCCTGTGGAGGTCCATCAGCCATCAGGACAGTCGAGCTTTTCTTCTGTTAAACAAGTTTGACCTCGATCGTCACAGTAAGACAGGAACGATGCAGGAAACTGGACTCTGCTCAAAGAGTTTTGTATAAAACTGTTTCTACGTCTTTGTATGTGTGCATGAATAAAATAAAAAATAAAGAAAAGAAGCACCTGCTGTTCAGACTGCAGAGGCAGAACTGTCTCTCTGCGTCCACGAGGGGGCGCTGTGACAGCACGCCTGGTTTTCCTCAGCTGACTTTACTCCAGAGAGGAGACGTGTGGCAGGGCCTTTGGAGGAGCCAAAATGAAGGTCAGGAGTTTGTTATTAAATCACAGTTTTGGTCTTTTTATCTGCGTGGCTGTGAAATTTAGTGACCTGCTCAAAGACATCATTTCTCTGAAACAGAGCATCGTTAAAAACACGCAGCAGCTCTGTGTTTGCTCTCCTGATAAAGTCTGATCAAAAGGTTCATCCAAACTCAGAGCTGTGTCCAAAATCCAGTCCACTGTATTCACTAAAAAACAGTAATAAAAAAAAAGTTTAAAAAACTTCCAAGGTCTCAAAGGGCTGCACCGTGACTGAAAAATATAAATAAAATAAAGTAAAAATTCAACAATAAAATGTTCAAATTAAAACCAAATGCTGCTTTGCAAAAAATATTTAAACTGCGGAGAAATTGTTAAAAAAGTGAACCATAATGTTACATAATATAACTCACAGAGGCCAAACAGCTCTCAAAGTGGAGCCTGTTTCATGATTTATGTTTTACCGTAATAAAACCTGTACAGTAAATTACTGTAAATGGTAAAAGACTGTAGGAAACCATTCTGACTTTTGTAAAATGAACACTATTTAACAATAAAATCTACAGTTACAAATAAATACAGTAAATTACTACAGCAAGGGAAACTTAATTTTTATTCCCCATAAACGGACAAATAGCTGACAATTTTGGGTGAATCAAGCATTTGGGTTTAATTATTTTATTTGATAAAATTGCTGTATACTTCTGGGGGTGGAGGTTCAAATTAATATCTTTCTAATATATGAACTAGTTAAAGATTTAGTCATGTGAATTAAAACACAGCAAGTTACCTGTAGTTTAAAAATTAAATATGTTAATTATACTGTAAATGAAAAAAACAATAAGGATACTGTTTTGGAAAATACAGTAATTATGCTGTAAATTGAAAGACAGTAGTGATACATGGATAAGATTACAGTAGTAAAACTAGAAAATAAAGACTTATGCTATAAAAGAGTAATGCTACTGTAAAGACATTTACAGTAATTTACTGGCATCTTGTCAGTGACTTACTGTAAAATTGACAACCTTTTTATAGTGTGTTCTGATCATTTTTCTATTTAAACTTAAGGGAAAATGTGTTATTGTTAAATTAATGATTGACTGTTTTGAGTCATTAATGACCTTAAAAACATTAATTGATTGTAAACTCTATTTCCTAAACAGAATCTGGAGATTATTTGTTTTTAAATTTAATTAAACAGTGCTATGAGGAGAATCTATTATTGGCAAATTAAAGACTCTGCTACCCATGAGCACTCGCAGCGACTGTCGTAATGCTGTGTTCCAGTAACCTCTGAACTGGGAGTGACATCATCTCCGACTTATCGGCGTTCCAGTTGAAGTCGGAAAAATATCCCGATCTACCAGGCTATTGTTAGCTGTTGTTAGCACGCCCTGTGTTGTTGTTCACAAATATCACATGAAGAATGTGATTATCACTATGGCAGCATTTTTGTAAATATAAGTCTAACAATACTATGTATACAGCTGATCTAGAGCGACACACCCCAGTCAGAAGTGCAAATAAATGGATTATTACAGGAGCTAAATAACTGTTCACACTGGGGGCATCCATCTTCCATTGTCAACTCGGGGGTGGAGAGGTTTCACCGAGTTCCCAGTAGGAAATTCTGACTTTGAGGGTCGTTCCAGTTGCAGTTTCCTACTCTGAACTCAGAAATTCCTACTTCTGACTACAACTTGAACGCACCAAAAGACGTGACCCAAGCCAAAGTGTGTGTTTGTTGTGATGCTAATGAATGCAGCTCAGACCTTCCTCAGAACTCTGCATTGCTTTACAACTTCTTTTTTCAACAACTTACAGGATGCAAAGTCACGAGGTAATGTATCTCTGTCTAGTTCCGTAGTGGTAGTTTTTGATGTGTGACAACAAGCAATTTTTGGAAAACTTAGTATCGTAGTTTTGTAGCCGGCTATATATGGCTACTTACAGCCCGGTGCTCTAAGACGTGTCTGAATAATATAAATTTGCTCTAGTTTTAATTGTCTTGCTCCTGAAGTTGAGTATCCAGGCCAGTCCAGTCCTGTCCGACCCGACCGCGAAGCTAAGGAATAGCATTTATAGATAACCTATTTTGATGCTATAAAACTCATCTTAAAGTGTGTATTTCCATCAGGCAGATATCTAAAAGGGAGACTTTTTTGTAATTACTTAAAAAGTCCTCATAGTACCTTTAAGTTCACAAATCCAGCTCCAGTGTGGATGGACCGTTGTTTGGTCTTTATGGCCCTCAGTGAACCCCCCCCCCCTCGTTAAAGTTTGTGACCTTTCTGTCCAAAGTTTCCTGAAGTTTCATCTTCAGTCTGAACATTAATATTTCCAATTATCCCACATCCATATAGAGCTGGGTTAATTTTGGAGGACGGGCTCACACCTGTGAAGTCCTGGTCTAATTAAGAAGCCCCCCCCCCCCAACACCTTCACCTGGGGGACGTGTCATGGCGGCCTGGCGGTCCGTGATGCCACCTCTCTTTGTGCGGTAATGAGCTGCTGGTCTCAGGCGCTGCTGTCTGCCTTTAATGGCCTCTGCACTTCGACCCGGGAGGCCGCCGCTGCCTCTTCGCCGGGGAACAGAGGGAGATAACAACGTGCTGATGGCGCCGACACAGCTCCTCACGCTCGCCGCGGGAGCTTTCATTAAGGACGCCATGACTCATCTCCTCTCTGCAGTATCACACCCTGCTTCTTTCTCCTCTTATGCCATTTTTCAGCGCTCACAGGAGCCAACAACACCTCCATCCCTTTGTTTGATGTGAGCAGCACAAACGCACACATGCTCACAAACCAAAGACAGATTTAGCCTCCCTCACGCCACACATGGAGGTGTCTTCTTCACGCCCACTCCAGCGAGGCCTGGCTGTCCCGGCTCGTTATCTGCAGAAGGAGACGTCAGCCTGGCAGAGATGATCCAGTCTGCAGGAGAATCAGGGTCAGTGACGAACTGCAGGGACGGACAAACCCGAGTCCAATGAGGAGACGCACTAACAAACCTTTACTTCATGATTTAAAGGTGTCATGTAGGAGTGGGCAACATTACGCCAAACAGAAAAGGTGAATTAAAGATATAATGTTTCTATTTTAATGTTAAGTCCGTCAAAACAGGTGAACAATCGTCCACATAAAACTTTGGTTTTCTTTTTATTAAGTTACACTGTAAAGAGGTTACTGTAAATTTTACAGTAATTTACTGGCGACAAGATGCCAGTAAATTACTGTAAATGTCTTTACAGTAACATTACTCAATAAATCAACAGAGATATTTTTGTAATTTTATAAATTGTTTTAAACCTGTATTTCCATTCAAGAAATCATTACTGTTTTTCAACTTAGAGCATTATTATTTTTTTTATCAAAATCTGCATCCTTACTGTTTTTCCATTTACACTGTCATGATTCTACGACTCTCTAATGCATTTTAAATTACAGTGAACTTTAGTGTATTTTAGTCATATAAAGATGCCTTTAACTATTTTGCTGACCATGTATTAGCACGATGTACTTTTGTAAAACAAAAAAAAATCACATTTTTTATGCAATAAAATACATTTACTCAAACAATGGTTTCACCTAACATTACCAAAAAACAATCTTACCTGTTATAGGTAAGTTTTCCAGAAATGTTTGTAAATAAAGCAATAATAAAAATAACCTAAAATAGATGGGACTTTGTTTGGAAAATGCACAAAAAACAGATTTTTTATGTCTATAAATCATATGGGTAAATGGTTAAGTATTTAAAATAATAATGTTCTATATCCTTAAACATTGACAGAAACAATGACATGTTATTGAACACATTAAATATTCCTGAATCTATTGACCTCTGCCAAACAGTTGAGCTGGGAGTTAAAGGGTTAAAAAGTGGACATAAATATCAGAAGTGTCTTGAATCCTGCAGCCAAACTGTTGACGACTGAAACACTGAAAGTTGGATCCACTCTGGTAAAGTAAAGATGACATGACGATGGCCTCGGTCATGACTTAATCTAACTTAACGTTGAGCAGATAGGTGAGTGTAGGTGGTCCGTCCTCTCTCCTACGTGGACCTGATGGTTCCTGACCATAAAGCTGCTCACAGCTCTCCACGGACTCGGAGCTGCAGCAGATGAAGTCCAGAGCTCTCCGTAAAAACACTGTCAAGTCCTCACAAAGGCATTTCTACAGCGAGAGAGGAGGGGGCTACACGCTGTTCAGAAAGAAAGGATATTCAGGGTCCCACAGTCTGCATATAAATATTCCATTAACTGCCACGGCTCCATAACGCCGTGGCGGGGCCGTTATGCATTCAGTGCCTGGAATTTAAAATGAAATTATGGCGGAGGTGGAGAGCGAGGTAGTGCCGCTGAAATAGCCGTTTCCTTTCTTCCAATTTTCTCCTCGTCTCTCATTCGCCCCTTCGCCTTATCGCGGCTGACACTAATCCAATTCCAGCTCCGCTTGTGACGCCGCTAACGTGGTTTTGTGTACCGATTTCAGCCCCTCCTGATGCTCGCGCACTTCAGAAGGTCACTTACAGTATCCGGATACAGACGGGCGAAGCAGGCCGCCGCGGATCTTCATTTATTCAGACCTGCACGGTTCACACATAAAGACTAACACGTCAACACAAGACTGATCGCAGCTCCAGCAGCACGGAGGCTAGCATCTTACTGAGGACGTTGGCATCTGACATCATACTGAGGACGTTAGCATCTGACATCATACTGAGGAAGTTAGCATTTGTAATGTCAACACAAATCCTATCGCAGCTCCAGCAGCACGGAGCCTAGCATCTTACTGAGGGTGTTAGCATCTGACATTACACTGAAGATGTTAGCAACTGATATGTCAACACAAGACTGATCGCAGCTCCAGCAGCACGGATGTTAGCCCACTGAGGACATTAGCATCTGACATTATACTGAGGACGTTACTCAGGCAAACTGGCGGGATACCATGGGCGTGGCCAAAGGTGAAGGTGGAGCCTCTATGAACTTGTTCATTACATTTCATTTCTGCTAATCGAGGCGTTTCTCTGACCAGAATGTCTCCACAGTGGAGTCAAACAGAATCTCTGACTGGAGTTTGAGGTTTAGATAGAACAGATGTTAGCCTTTGAAGCTGTTGGCTAACTCCTGCCGACGTAAAGGGAGATTCATTCATTCATTCATTTCCTTTATTTGTTTCGGAGGGACACTGCAGATGTTGAGCTAAGTTTGGCATCAGTGATGTATTCATCGCTCCCTCCATTACAGCTTCCTGTCAGTAAACTCTTTATTATTCCAGGTGCTGTTGAATTCTTTTCCATATTTATTGTTTGTAATTTTTGCTTCAATCTTTTGTTGAATTTGTGTTTATGATTACATGTGCTGCTGACCTTTGTCCAGGTCGCCCTTGTGTTTGCCGTCTGTGGTGTGGAGCCCAAAGTGCTTCCACAGAGTAGTTTTTCCTCTTTTATCCGGAGGTGAACTCCCTGCTGTGGTTCAGACTGACGGCCATGTTGTGACCATCGGTGAACATGGTGCAGGTGAGCTAATTTCTTAAATCTTTGCTTGGCTTCACACCTGCAGTGAGCAGATCATCTTAGGGCGCTTTCACACCTGACACATTTAGTCTGGACCAGAAAACTTTTTTTCCTCATCAGGTTTGGTCCATTAAGGCCTGAGCTCATGTCACAGCCCACAAAAGGCTGAGAGAAGATCGTATGAATGAAGACGCTCCGACACGACGCTTCCATTCAAACAGCCTCAATGTGATTTTAATTATAATTAAATATTTCCTTTGGTTTTGAAGCATTTGCATTTCTATTACCACTGGATCATTCTCTAAAGTTTTACTTTCTTTTTTTTTCTGTGCAAATGAAATTAAACATTTTTATAACCAAAAATATTAAAGAGCTTCTTTATGTCTTTCTTACATTTTCATACCTCCTGTTTCTCGTGTTTTTGTTTTTGGTAAACATTGAAGCTCAAGTTGTTCTTCCCAAATTAAACATTGTAAATATATTCATGAAACAAAGCAAGAACACTCTCTCTTTCTGTCTTCCTGCATATCTTACTCATCTGTTTGCTCCACGGTGAATTCAGCTGCACCAACCTCACATAAAGCAAGGCTAACTAGCTTGAAGCAGTCTCAAATCACAGTCATAAACTGTAAATAACTTGGCTAAGACATTACAACTTTAGCAGAACATCTTTAACATTTTTAAAAACCTATTTTTAATGGATCAAGAGGAAGTTTCATTTTGACCAAGAAAACTGACCAATAGGAGGGAAAACTGCTTTAAGCAAATGTTTTACAATTTTGAGTTTTAAGTTGGAGTAAATGTATTTTCTTGGGCAAAATATTGATGTATGTGATTTTTTTTGACAAAATGACATCTTTCTAATAAATGATCAGTAACATAGATTAAAATATAGTAAGATATACTAAAATACAGCAAGATCACTGTAATTTAAAATGCATTTAAAAAGTTATTTCAAATACAGATATCACTCTGTAAATTAAAAACAATGCTGATTTTGAAAATACAGTAATTATCTATAAGAACAGTAATGATACATTGAAAAAAGGTACAGTAGTGAAAACAATAAAGCAAATACAGTAATAATGTTGAAATTAAAGTAGAGTTATGCTACAGTAAAATTATTTACAGTAACAATCTTGTTGTAGGTAAGTAAGTGTAAATTTACCAAAGCCTTTTTACAGTGTGAGCACCATTTCACACAGGAAGTCCGATCTTCTAACTAAACAGAAAAAAGAACCCATGTTGTCCTGCCTCAGATAATCATGGCTGTAGTCCTGCCTCAGATAATCATGGCTGTTGTCCTGCCTCAGATAATCATGGCTGTAGTCCTGCCTCAGATAATCATGGCTGTAGTCCTGCCTCAGATAATCATGGCTGTAGTCCTGCCTCAGATAATCATGGCTGTAGTCCTGCCTCAGATAATCATGGCTGTTGTCCTGCCTCAGATAATCACGGCTGTAGTCCTGTCTCCGATAATCTTGGCTGTAGTCCTGTCTCACATAATCATGGCTGTAGTCCTGCCTCAGATAATCATGGCTGTAGTCCTGTCTCAGATAATCATTGCTGTTGTCCTGCCTCAGATAATCACGGCTGTAGTCCTGTCTCCGATAATCTTGGCTGTAGTCCTGTCTCAGATAATCTTGGCTGTAGTCCTGTCTCAGATAATCATGGCTGTAGTCCTGCCTCAGATAATCATGGCTGTTGTCCTGGCTCTGATAATCATGGCTGTAGTCCTGCCTCAGATAATCACGGCTGTAGTCCTGCCTCAGATAATCACAGCTGTAGTCCTGCCTAAGATAATCATGGCTGCAGTCTTGTCTCAGATAATCTTGGCTGTAGTCCTGTCTCAGATAATCTTGGCTGTAGTCCTGTCTCAGATAATCATGGCTGTAGTCCTGCCTCAGATAATCATGGCTTTTGTCCTGGCTCTGATAATCATGGCTGTAGTCCTGCCTCAGATAATCACGGCTGTAGTCCTGCCTCAGATAATCACAGCTGTAGTCCTGCCTAAGATAATCATGGCTGCAGTCTTGTCTCAGATAATTATGGCTGTAGTCCTGTCTCAGATAATCACAGGTGTTGTCCTGCCTCAGGTAATCATGGCTGTAGTCTTGCCTCAGATAATCATGGCTGTAGTCCTGCCTCAGATAATCATGGCTGTAGTCCTGCCTCAGATAATCACGGCTGTAGTCCTGTCTCCGATAATCTTGGCTGTAGTCCTGTCTCAGATAATCTTGGCTGTAGTCATGTCTCAGATAATCATGGCTGTAGTCCTGCCTCAGATAATCATGGCTGTTGTCCTGGCTCTGATAATCACGGCTGTAGTCCTGCCTCAGATAATCACAGCTGTAGTCCTGCCTAAGATAATCATGGCTGCAGTCTTGTCTCAGATAATCTTGGCTGTAGTCCTGTCTCAGATAATCTTGGCTGTAGTCCTGTCTCAGATAATCATGGCTGTAGTCCTGCCTCAGATAATCATGGCTGTTGTCCTGGCCCTGATAATCATGGCTGTAGTCCTGCCTCAGATAATCACGGCTGTTGTCCTGGCTCTGATAATCATGGCTGTTGTCCTGCCTCAGATAATCACAGCTGTAGTCCTGCCTAAGATAATCATGACTGCAGTCTTGTCTCAGATAATTATGGCTGTAGTCCTGCCTCAGATAATCACAGGTGTTGTCCTGCCTAAGATAATCATGGCTGCAGTCTTGTCTCAGATAATCATGGCTGTTGTCCTGCCTCAGATAATCACAGGTGTTGTCCTGCCTCAGGTAATCATGGCTGTAGTCCTGCCTCAGATAATCATGGCTGTAGTCCTGCCTCAGATAATCATGGCTGTGCTTCGTTCTTCTAACAGATGCTCGGTCTGTGTTTGCTTTACACCTCCATGGTGTCGTTATCAGGCAGCAGACGTCTCCGTCAGAGGTGAAGCGAGGACGCTAGGCCGTTACGTAAGTGCTAAACGAGCGGTAATGAGGACGATCAGCGCTTTATTCAGCAGCTCTTTTTATCAGCCTCCTGTCAGGGGGACTCGGCATTAACTGGCATTTTAAATGTAATTTAGTGATCTGCCATCTGCCCACGCTGACTGTTACGGGCCAAACAGCCCACACCGGACTGAACAGACCCAAACAGCAGATCATCACGCCCACGCGGGTACGAGTCTGTTATGATTCTGTCAGCCAATCAGGACGCAGCCTGAGATTACAGCTTTATAAACAACAATACCAGGAGACAAACAAAAAGACTCACATGCAGGAATCTTCAACATTTTCTCTACAATTCAAAGCAGAGACCTGAACCTTGACCTCAGCCAGGGTATTTCTTTTAGAATCAGAATCAGAAATACTTTAATAATACTTTAATACTTTAATAATACTTTAATAATACTGACTTTAATCCCCAAGGGGAAATTCAGGTGGCTCTGATTCACAGCATAGCAGTTTGAAATGTCAGATGAAGACATTAGAATAGACAGGAGCATAGGTTTAACAAAATCAACTAAATACAGCTAAAATTGAAATAAATGGAAAAAGCATGAAAATTAAGGTTGCACATGCAGAGTCTTTTAGCAATATCAACTTCCTTATGGAGGAAAATAAGTAAAAATGAAGTGGAAATGAGACTCTTAATCAGGTGGTGGTGCACACAGTATTAATATTTACTAGGGCTGGGTATCGATTCAGATTTTCTGGATCGATTCGATATTAAGAGGTCTCAAATCAATTCGATTCACGATTTGAAGTCTCATCACTTCTTCATCGTGCCTTGACCAACACTTGTCTTATAATGTTTTTAATTATTCTGTTAACAATTTAACAGACACATAAAAATGTCAGCACAGTCGTGATGGTGAAGACCTTTTAGTAACCTCTACAGCATTTTACTGTAATACCTACAGCTACCTACTATAAACAGCTGTGCAGTAAATTACCGTAAATGGCAAAATACTGAGGAAAAATCAGATTTTTGTAAAAGTTTACAGCATTTACCATAAAATCTACATTAATTAACAGTTAATACTGAGAATGGAAATGGATCAGGACAAAGATCCACTTTTCCAGGAAAATTGACCAGTTACATTTTTAGGTAATGTTTCACATATTTGTGTGAAACCAGTGTTTGAATAAAAAAATGTATTGTCTAAAAGTTGATGTAGTTATTTATTTTCTTTACAAAATTATATCTTTCAAATAAATGCTCCTTAACATTGTTAAAGATATATTTATATGCATTTAAATATGGCAGTTCATTGTTATTTAAAATGCATTAAAAAGTGGTAGAATAATGATAAATAGAAAAACAGTGAGGATGCTTTTTTTCTATAACACAGTAATTATTCTTTAAATTGAAAGACTGTACTGATAGCTTGATTAAAAATACAGAAATCAAACAGTTATAGTAAATATAATAATTTTCCTGTTAATTTAAAAGAGTAATGCTACCGTATAGACATTTACAGTAATTTACTGGCATCTTGCTGCCAGTAAATTACTGTAAAATCTACAAAAACTTTTTACAGTGCAGAGAGGTTCACAGGTACAAAGTGAAGTCCCGTCACCGTTCTGGAGTGGAGCAGAAAATATCCAAACACCGTGTCAGAGCAGAGCAGGTCATCCTGCAGACGATGGCTCTCTGCAGCAGAGTTACAGTAAAGCGCCCCCTGCTGGACAAACAGGCTCAGTGCTGCTGTCGAACAGCTCACACAGCAGGTCTGTGATCTCAGCCTCTCTGCAGACTCTCCTGCAGAGCAGATGATGCAGAAATGAGACCTTTAACCTTTGGTCTGCTGCAGGTTTCATCATCACGGACGTTTTATTAACATCTGTCTGATTTAAAGGAGAGACCGAGGGAGCAGGGACACGTGGGTGAAGGTTAAAGGTCAGGGTTTTAAAGGGAGGTTTGAACTCTTGAGCTTCAGACAATAACAGACTTCAGCTGATTTATAACATCTGTCGTATTTCCTTTGGATCGTTTCACCTTTGAGCTGGATCAGAGAAGAGGCTCTGCTCCAGTCTGATAACTGGGATAATCTTTTTTCTGTTATTTCAGTCCCTGCAGGATCTGAAACTGTCAGTGTCTCCTTCTGTTCCTGTTTGTGTTCGTTTACTGTGAAACACTTTGTTTACCCTCACCTTTGGTCCCAGAGACCCATGTGGGACGAGCTTTAGTCCAAATAACTCCCTTTATTTTATCAAAAACAAAATTATAACACAGTTATTATTCTGTCTACAGAGCGGCTCAGCTGAAATACTGAAACTGATTTTTGTAAACTTCACAGTATTTTACTGTAACCTCTACATCAGGGGTGGGCAACTTTAATGACCAAGGGGGCCACATAAAACCATTTTTCCAGCCTGAGGGCCACATTGTTACAAATTTTCAGAAACTCTCGATGATGAAAAAGAATGTTGGACAAACAACAAATGAGAATATAAATTTGTCATAAAATTAGCATCCCAATATTCATATATTACAACATAAACACAAGTTATTATGCATAATCAAATGAACTTGATACAGAATTCAAGCAAATTTAGCTCATATACATAGAATTAAAGCCAATGAAGCTTTTTTCAAATCAATAAAATTATGTTTTTCAAATTTTTAAGGCTCAAATATTTTTCTGCTGCCATTTTCTGAATATAATATTGAGCAATACTTAATATAATGTTAAAGGCTTCATGACACTATAAGAGCAAAGTAAAGTTGTAAATAACCTACATAAGATTATATTGAATTATTTCTATTGGATATCTGAGTGTTCTTCATATTTACAGCTGATGGTTGGGAATGAATGGTGGGCCACATTTAGTGATGTGGAGGGCCGCATTTGGCCCCCGAGCCGCCACTTGCCCACCCCTGGTCTACAGCTACCTACTGTAAACAGCTGTGCAGTAAATTACTGTAACAGGAAAAATATTGTAGTAATATTCATATATTTGGGTGAAACCACTGTGTGAGTAAATGTGTTTTATTGCATCAAAAATTTGGGATTTTTTTGTTTTTGTTTTACAAAAGTATATCCTGCTAATACATGCTCAGTTAAATAGTTAAAGACATCATAATATGACTAAAGTACAGCAAGTTCACTGTAATTTAAAATGCATTAAAGAGTCATAGGCTCATGAATACAGAAGAGGATTAGGGCCATTGAGGAAAAAAGGGTCCAGTTCTTTTTTTAGTTCATATTTCTCTGAGAAAAAAAGTCAAAAACTGAGATTAAAGCTGGAGTTCCGACTTTTTTTTTTCTTTTGAGAAATATTAATTTAGAAAAAATGGACTTCATGTTTTTTTCTCAGTGGCCCTAATCCTCTTCCGTACATGGTAGTGTAAATGGAAAAACAGTTTTTTTTATAAAACAGTAAGAATGCTTAAAATGAAAGACAGTTATGATTCTTTTTTTTTTTTTTTTATGTAATTTTGGGCATTTGTGCCTTCATTGATAGGAGAGGGACAGTGGATAGGCTTGTGAAAGGAGGAGAGACAGCAGGGGAAGACACTCTGCAGACTGGTCACAGGTGGGATTCAAACCTGGACCTGCAGAAGCATGTACATGGGGTGCTAACCACTCCACCAAACCAGCACCCCAAGACAGTTATGATTCTTTGAATGAAAATGCAGGACTTAAACATTTATAGAAATTACAAAGAATATCCCTGTTAATGTAAATACAGTAATGCTAATGTAAAGACATTTACAGTTATTTACTGGGGTCTTTTTGCCAGTTAATTGCTGTAAAATTTACAACAACCTTTTACAGAGTGTGCTGTTCCTTCTCCTTCCTGTAAGGAGGATTTTCTTGTATTTTAAGGCGTCTTTATTCACCACAGGCCTTTTAAACACACAGTTAATCCAGAGCTCGTGTTTGGACTATGATAACTCAGAAACAGAGCATGCTGTGTGGATGTAGAACATCAGATAACATCCTCAGATACACGGCTGATTAAAAACACCCCGATCATGCAGCATGTTTCCCACCCTGTAAAGTCTGATTTGTTTGCCTGCCGGTGCAGATAAGAAGCTGCTGTGTGCTCACTTTATCGCTGTGCGGGGAGATCGGGATGCTGCGAATGCTGTTCTGTGCCAAGCGATGGAGTCGGAGCAGAAACCTGCAGACGGGGGGTAAATGAGAGCAGATTGCTGGTCTCACACAGAACTGAACGTTTTCTTCATCAGAGGGGAGACCTGCCAACGAGCAGACACGCTGCTCTGTGGGCAGGGCAAACATGAACCATGATAAACACCAGAGATTAGCTTCATGCTAATCCAGACAAACACCATCATTTGGACTTTAGCTGCAAGAGAGAGAAGTTCGTCCAGAATATTCAGGGATCATCAACCACATCTGAACAAGGGCCAGAAAACAGTGTTAATATTTACAAAACAATTAAAATGAAATATTATTTATAAGCTCCATTCACCAGTCCTGAAGCACAAACATGGGGTCTTAAATAGTTTTGGGTATTTAGAGACAAAATCTGTCATTAAAACAACACATCTTTAACCTGCACATGTTCTCATTTAGGAAACACAGAAGACCATAAGGACCAAAAAGAAAGACAGAGAAGGAAAGAAAATCAAAGGCTGACCTTGTTTAAAGTCTGAGAAAAAAGTCCAAATTGTGAGATTAAATTTAGAATTATCAGAAAAAAAGTGGACAAAAGGTAGAAGTCTGAGGAGTAACACTTTAACTACCAGCTCAACTGTTTAGCATCAATAAATTCAGGGACATTTAATGTAATGCAATGTAAAAACAAACAAACAAAAAAACCCAGAACAAATTAAAACATACTTTGTTTCCGGTAACACTTGAGGGAACAGAGAAAACCACAAACAAACCAAAACACAAACAAACCAAATCACAGAGATTTTCTTGGTGTGGGATTGAAAGGTTTTAAAATCCAACAGTTGATTGTGTGATGACATAAAAAAGCACAAAAGTTTGAGACAATCAATTTAAAAAGGCAGAAATGTCTGTGAACAATGCAAAAATAACTTTAAATAGATGATATGGAGTTAGACAAACACAAAAAATGCTTCTGACAATCACAGACTTTATGTGTACAGATATATCCTATCAGTTAATATTTATTTCAATATTTAAACAATAATAATGATAGAAGCTTTTAGCTTTTTAAGCCTCTAATTCTCTCAGACAAAATACTGCTATTGGTTTGTTTGCAGTTTTTTCTGCATCATAAAACATTGACAGAAACAAACAATGACGTGTTATTAGGGCTGGGCGATATGGCCTAGAAATAAAATCCCAGATTTTTTTCCACAACACTTGATTTACGATTTTAATCGATTTTTCCCTCCCTAAAAGAAACAAAACTCCCAGTGACATAAAAATGAAACAAATCACTTTGCCTGTATGTTGTCTAAATGTTTCCCTCTTAAAGTCAAAGTCTGGGTCATAAAAGGTTGATTATGTAGTATAAACGTAGGCAGGTTTGTCTACATAAACACTAACAGGCTGAGGTATTTTTACAGTATTAGCATGAAACTCTCTGATCAATATTTAATCTACTTCAATAACAAATACAAGCCTATAAAAGTGCTTGTGCAAACCCTACAAGGCCGACCATCATGAAAATTGTGATTTTTGTCAAAAATTGCAACAACTTACAATTGGACCAAGGCAAGAAAACAAATCTCGATTTTTATTTTTTAAAAACTTCTGCAGAAAATAATTTGAATTTATTCAATGCCCAGGTCTACATGTTATGTTTATTTAACTCATTTAATATTCCTGGATTTAATGACCTCTGAGAATTTAACATTTTACAAAGTATTTTAGAGTTCTGACTGTTCTGAAGATTCTGTTTTCTTTCAGTCTTAAAAAAGTTTGATCCTTATATAGATGATCATAATAATCAGGGGGCCTGATGTAGCTGCAGCGTCTACAGCAGAGGAGTTATATTTAATAAAGAGAGCTGGGTTATGAGACGTCTCTGTTTGAATCTCCAGATCATAACGAGCTCTGCTGCAGAGGGACAGACCGTGTGGACACAGGAGCAGAAACTCGCTGATCAGTGTTTTCTGAGACAAACATGAGAGCGGCGTGACTCATGCTTCACTCTGCAGGCTGCTTCAAGTGTTTCTGTCTGAGAGTGAGCCTCAACAACAACAACAACACGTCAGCAGAGCTTCAAACACAAACACACAGTCAGAGATGGTCCACTGTGGTCATACAGGGATGGACATATCCTCAGGTAGGCTGTGGGGTTTGAACCATGAACCAGCAGCAGCAGCCTGAACCGCTGATCCAAGGCAGGACGGATCCATGTTTATGATGTTCACACCAAACTCTGAATGTGGAGCAGTTACATAAGCCAGAGGTTGGACAGTAGTTATTGCATTATTATTATAGTTATTGTTATTGGTTTAAGTGCAGAGCTCGTTACAATAAGCAGTGAAAACAAGTAGAAACAAGTTAAAAAGGCGAATACTGACGAGAGGAATAAAAACATGTGTAAAAGTGGGATTATAATAACAGATAAGAAACACGTATAAGTCAGTAATAAGAAATAGAAACAAGCTAGAAAACAAATAATGAGAGGAATAAAAGCAGAATATAATAACAGATATGAAACTGGTAGCAATAAATAAGCTGGAAAATATTCAGACTTTCTATTCCCATTGCAGGAAAGAACTACTTCGACTGTTTAGAAGAGATATGGATGTTGGGAGAAAAGAGAGCTGACAGGAGTGGCACCAGGTGTGGACATGTGTGTTCAGAATTGTTTCTTTGAGTTCCTGTTGTCTTCCTATCATCTCCAAACCTTTCTGACCTCTGGTGACAGCACATCATTTCAAACTGCTCACTGGATTTTTTCTCTTTTTTTCTCTAAACATGAACTTCAATGGGCCATTTTGACCAGGTCTACACGTCTACATACTCTGAGCTGCTGCTGTGTGATTGGCTGGTGAAATATCTTAATAAAATAAAGAGGCTCCTTGCAGTTGCTTACCTGCATGTGCTCCCATATTTGACCTGATGTTGGTGTTTTCAGCACTTTTAAAATGACAAGCAAAGCGTTTTGTACTGTTCCTGTTGAAAAAAGAGAAACTGTTGTGTAATCCAGAATAACTTTATTTATGTTTTTTTTCTATTTATCAGCCAAAATAAGTGTTGAAATATCATCATATTGGATATCAGCAAAAATATTCTGCTTCTCTAATTATTACTGACCCTTCAGTCAAACTCTTAAATCTCCATCTCCAGTCTGATTCTCCGTTTGAACTTGAGCAGGTCATCTTGACCATGTCTATATGCCAAAGTGCTCTGAGCTGCTGCTGTGTGATTGGCTGATGATATATCTGGGAGCCCCTTGGATCACAAAGCTTATCTTTACCTGATTGTGAAGCACTGAGTACAACTTCATCAGTTTATGAACCTTTGACTGGCATTGTAACCGTGCAGTTGACCTTTGCTGCCTTACAACTGTATTTAAAATTCTGAAAGTCTGTCCGTCTGTTTCTCCTTATTTAATTCTCTTAAAAAATGTGTGTAACACGCTGCTGAACATTAATCTAATTTTTTGAAAACTAGAAAAAGTGGAAAGTGAATCATTGCTCCAAACATCGTGGTAAGAAAAAATCTTTTCCCATACTTCCAGATCCTGTAACAATCATAATTTGGTTAAAGGAATTAATGTGATGATAAAAAATTATCTTTGATTCCTCAGAAAACTGATTCAGCTGCTAAATATAAAAAATTTAGCTCTCTGTGATGTCATACAAAGAAACAGTTTGTTGCAGAAATGGAAGAAATCTGTTCATGCCAACGATAACCCTTAAACAGGCAGCTCAACCAGCTGGTTGATCAAAATATCTGCTTCCTGATTGGGTAATTTGAAAAATGAAACATGAAGAGGAAGGAAAACAATTACACCCACAAATAATCTGTTGCAAACTTCTTTCTTAGTCTGGAAGTCAAAGGGTTAAGGGAAGTTTTTAACATAAACCAAAAACAAACTCCCTGAAAACCCCATCCTGTCTCCGACCATCCAGTCTCAATAAATATTCATTTATGGGCCGAGAAAACGTGAATGTTTTGGGCAGAATGGGCCACACAGGGCTGATCTGAGCGGCTCCATTGTGGCGAGGATGCTGGGCGTGGAGATAAACGGGAGCGTCTTTGGAGAGCGGCGGGTCGATGATGAGTGCTGCACGGCGATGTGAGGATGTGTTTTCTCGGTGCCATCGGTGCCAAACACTTCCACATGCACCCCCCCTTCACCACCATCTGCGCCTCCTCTTGGCAGCCGCTCCCTCCAGTCAATTTCCATCCTCACGACTCTCTTCCCACTCCGACCCTCCGAGGAACGTTTGAAGGTGCTGCAGTCCAAGCAGTCCCACGAGGATGCCTACAAATGAGCTCAGCAGTTTGTGATTCCTAAACTCTCGCCTGAGCTCTCTGTATTCTATTAACATTTATTACGGCGTATCAGAAGCCCGAGAGGGAGCGACTACAGGAGGGCCTTTTCCTGATGCTTCCTCTGACGGCCTGTTTTTTATCTCTCCACTTTCATCCCGACTCAAACATGGCCCGGGGCCAGAGTCGGCTGCGTTTCTTTTTTCTCCTGAAGTGTGATTACATTTTCAGCGAGGGCCCGAGATAGACTCGTTCCAATCTGGGCCAGGAGAGAAACTGTATCAGGGCAGAAATAGGTATTTTGTTCATTTCATTTTTTTTCATCTCTGCAGAAATTGAGGCGCAGTTAGACAATCTTGGCCGCGGCGAGAGGGCGAGTGCAACACGGGAGAACAATTCAGTCAGAAAAACAACAGATGGCGAGGCGTGCCGGCGAGCGAGACGACCAGGCATATTGTTTTTTCTGAAGATGAAATCAGAGGTAATAAAGAACGTAGAACTCACCCTGATCGAGTATCGTTCTCATTGTGTCTGCCTCCCGCCATGCCTCCTCGTCTTAATTATCCACGTTTCAGATTGTTCAAGTGGCTTTTATTACCAATCAGATCGGCGTGGAGCCCCAGAGTCTCTGTTTCATATTCTATCTGCTGTCGTCAGAGATTCCCGTCCCTCTCATTTCATTTACAAGCCCCCTTATAAAGCCCCCAGCTCAGAACAGAGGAATCACATCCCCGTCTAAATAACCGTGGTGACATTTGCATGACTAATTGATGCCTGCATACCATAATGAAAACACAGAAGTAACGCACACCGGTGTAGGGATTAGAAACACTCTGGTTCAGAAGAGTGGGATTAGACACAAAGATCTACACTGCAAAAACTAAAAAAAAAAAAAAAGTTTACTTATCGTAAGGCAAAATTACCTGACATATCCATGTGCACACATATTTTAGTATTTAAAAACACGAAGATGGACACTGTCTAATGCCGGGCAGACACTGTGCGATTTCGAGGGGATTTCACCACGATTTTGCCGTCGCAGACCACGCTGCGTCATCGTGGAAACATCGTAGCATCGGGATGTCCGGTCGGGAGGTCGTAAGCCGTACAGTGTGAGAACACTCATGAGGAAGGATTAAATGCTGCTACGTTTTAACGATAATGCTGCGACCTCCCGATCAAACTTCTGGCATGTCAGAAATTTTCGCCGTAGCTCGTACAGTGCGAGTGGTGTTACGTCACGATTCTACGTTCATTCCACTTCATCATAATGTTATCGGCGACAGATGAGGAATTTGCCGGGGCAGTATGGTGTTTAAAAGCAACATTGGCTGGCTAATGCTAACGTGAAACTATCATAGCTACTGTAAAACAATATATAGTTTAACATTAACATTACCTCAAGCTCCTGATGAAGGATGGACATCCCATACCGACCACGTCTCCTCAGCCATTCACGTACCCAAATACTTTTTTTTCTTTTTTTAGTTTCAGCGCACAAGACAGCGCACACAACTGCAACAACTTGCTGCCTGCTCGCCATCTTGTTGTCAGGCACGCTGTGTGTAGCATATGTGTAATAACTTGAGTACAGTATTGGTACTTAAGTAACACTGTAATAGGCTAGTAACAGAAGATCAAAGGTTTGACTCTGGGAGTGGAGAGAGAGACTGAGACAAGATTTGTAATTGCAATAGTCACATATATTAAAGACAACAGACGTTGGCAAGCTGGTGGTGAGGGCGGCGGGACAGCCCATCAGCGTCGAGATTTTGCTTTCCTGCTCGGTACTGCAACTTAAAAGTGTACGTGGACAAAGCAGCGAGCCATCTGTGGCTGGCGGCGTCTAACTTGGCTGATGTTAACAAGTATGTGAGGGGATTATTGTCTGTTACCACGACAAAGGTTGCACCATAGAGGTAGTCGTGCAACTTCTCCGTCACACTCCACTTTAGAGCCAGGAATTCAAGCTTGTGTGCGGGATATCTTGTTTCACTGGGTGACAAACCTCGGCTGGCATAAGCTATCACTCTAAGCTGACCCTCTTGCTCTTGATATAGAGCTGCCCCAAGTCCGGTGGTGCTGGCGTCGGTGTGGAGGATATAAGGTAGCTTGGGGTCAGCAAACCCGAGGACTGGGGAACTGGTTAACTTATCTATCAGTGTTTGGAATGCATGCTGGCAGGAAGAAGACCATCTCTCACCAAAGGACTGTTTTGGATCGTAGGTCTTGGAGGAATGGACCTTGCTTCGGGACTTTGAGGCAGGTGCATAACCACGGGTCAGGTCGTTCAAGGGTTTAGCGATGGCAGCGTATCCCTTGATGAACCTTCTGTAGTACCCGGCGAAACCTAAGAAGGATTTGAGCTCTTTCAGAGTTTTTGGGACTGGCCAAGATTTCAATGCTTGAATCTTGTCTGGATCTGTCTCAACTCCTTCTGCTGAAACGACATGCCCCAGATATCGTACAGATGTCTGAAAAAACTTGCATTTTTCCACAGACAGTTTCAGACCATATTCTTTTAAACGATGGAGTACCTGCAGCAGCCTTCGCTCATGTTCTTCCAAAGAACTTGAAAACACAATAAGATCGTCTAAGAAAAGCGAGCACTTCTTTCAGATGGAGATCTCCCATGCATTTCTCCATCAATCTCTGAAAAGTGCTTGGGCGTTTATTACCCCTTGGGGCATTGATTGAACTCCCAAAAGCCAATTGGGGTAACGAATGCTGTCTTGGCTTTGTCCGCCTCATCCATCTCGATCTGATAATAGCCCGACTTAAGATCAAGCACGCTGAACCACTTGGAACCCGACAGGGCTGAGAATGACTCCTCTAGGTTGGGTAAAGCGTAAGCATCTTTAATCGTTTGCAGATTGAGTTTTCGATAGTCAATGCACAGTCGGATGTCTCCATTTTTCTTACGGACCTAGCGATGGGGAGGAAAATGGGGAATCAGATTCTCTGATGACTCCGGCCTTCAGCAGATCTCGCAGGTGTTGACGGACAGCCTCGACGTCTTGTGGGTGGATGGGTCTAGCTCTGTGCTTAAAGGGGGTCTCATCAAGCAACTTAATGCGATGTTTTACTTTATCTGTACATCCTGTAGTGATTATTTTCTGGATATTACTGGATATTAATTAAAGTAATTAATATTCAGTTAATAACCAGGTTTGCTCTCGTTAATTAAAGGGGGCACCATCCTTTTTATACAAAAAAGGCAAAATTAACTTAATTAGCTGATTTATTAATTTATTTCATTTAAATTAGACAAATCAATTAAGTCAAACTTATCAGTTTAATCAATTAAGTCAAACTTCAGTTGTTTAATCAATCTCAAATCTAAAGACAGAACTCTCATGCAGTGATGTCAATCTTCCAAATAGAATACCAACAGACAGAACTTTAAATATATAAGGGTGATTTATTAAAATGAATATATAAGACAAAATAAAATAAAATAAACACTTAGAAGGAACAAATGTCAGAGATGTACTAAATCAATGATGTTATCAATCAGGAAAGAAGATATGAACCCTCAAGGAACATTTAAGCATATGGAGTGGTTATAGTGGATTAATTTCCGAATTAACCTACTTGAAAAGGTCAAATCAAGGGGAATTATTAGAGAATTGAACCAAGACACGCTCAAGCCCATCTGAAAGAAGATAGAACTGCCTCTTACGAATCGGGCCTCATCTGGTCCTGGAGCTACTGGAGAGAAGAACTGTTCTGGTTCTGGTTGTCGTCCAGAGGGCTGGAGTCCACACTCTATCCAGTGCGATGGATCCAAAGAGGTTGTCCGATGTGGTCCCAGGTTTCCCGGGAGAGAAGTCTCAGATTGGACTGGCAGGTTCTGTTCAAGATTTTACGCTGGAGCTTGGGCGTTGTTGTCTCGATTGTATAAAAAAAATATTGATTTGTAACTAATTCCAAAAATCAAGAATTCATTAGCCAAACGAATACTATTCTGAAATTAATAACAAAAGTCCATTTACTATGAAGCAAATCTTTGAAGTCTTACTGGCTTATAAAGAAAGAATCGGCGGGCATGTCACAAAACTTAGACAAAAGAGTCTAGGAAAAATATGTGAGCCAAAAATCAAAAGTGGTGACGAGGATGAGGAGGAAGAAAAAGAGACGGACAAGAGAAGAGTTGAGAGGAGCAGAGGGGAAGAGAGGAGGACAAGAGAAGGGGAGCAGAGCACAAGAGAAGAGAAGAGCAGCAGACAGGACAAGAGAGCGAGAAGACCGCGTGTTTCTCTGTTTTGTCTCCTGATGAGGATCTCAGAGGAGGAGGGCCTTTGGATGAGTTAACAACACTTTATCAACTAATATTTGGCCAATATTAAGTTGTATTTTGATTAAACATCCAATATAAGCACTCCAACTGGATAGGAAATCTCATGGTGATCAATTTGATACCAAATACTATATATCTGAAGTATAAGAAAGAATTAAACAATTCAAATCCTATTAAACAGTCAATTAAACACAATAGAGGTGGTTAACTTAAGATATATCAGTCAACATGCCCTTAAGATGGTTTGCAACCAAAACTTAAGGTGTAGAAATCCTATTATAAGCATTCTTCAATGAAACAGAGTGATAAAATAACACAGAGTAATAATAACCCAACTTTCTCCTAACTTGGGGATTTTTAGGGCTAAAACACACAAGTCACATCATTACAAAGCATTTGTCATGACAGAATATGATATCACATTGTTAGAAGTGTTTCATTTAAAGAGTTTCAGTTTTAAAAGGTTTGTGGGTTTTCTGTGTGGACAGTGACCACATCTGGAGTCGGTGAGGGGTCTGCGTGTCCAGGGAGGTCAAAGGTCAACTTAGGTATCACCGAATTGTTATTTATGACCTCAAAAACGGACTCTTTTCGAACATGCTATTTGGTCTCAGCCAATCGCTGTTTAGGAAGAAGAGTAAACATCCACACCGATGTCTGTTTGGGGTAGTTCGGAGGGGGCGAAACAGATTTAATGGCAACACATGTTTTAGGTGATTTACAGTCATGAGGCACAGAGTCAGAGAGGAATGTTCTTGGTCCTTTTAGAGTTTCCTTAAAGTTGATCAGTTTGATATCGCTACACTGTACATCCAAAGTCTAAGTCATGCTGCGAGAAGACTTCAGGGATCTCACTCAACCTGTTTGTAATTCTCTCTTTCCATTCAGAAGAAATGGGAGATTGACCAAAATCTAACTTGAAAGCACTTGGTGGACTTTCAGCAGATGAGCAGTTTGATGGCACGTGGTGGGACAAGATCTGTGGCGATATGGTAAGTTCGGCGATGACACAAAGAGGTGGGATCATGATATCCTGGTCTGATTCATTAGTGAGAATGACAGGAACTTTCATGGGGGACTGATCTGGAAACATCACTATTGAGTTATTAACACACAGTCCACCCGGCAATGGTGAGGTGGGGTGCTCCACAAGCATCCACTGACCAGGGGCTGGTATGCTGGTGTGGATAGAGCCATCCACGACAGTGGTCTGTCCAGCCGGAATGAGGACTCGCGCTTTGCTGGCTAGTCTCACGACTCCATCACTGCCTGCCTGTTGTTGCTGGTGGCGTATTTCTAAGAGTTTGAGGACGGCTCGGTACCCATGGGCTGCTGGCTGGAATCCTGCAACCTCACTCTCCATGTATTGATTGTATAGGGTCTCCATAGTGTTCATGCCAATTAGCACAGGGGATTGGATGTTGGGTCTGATGTCAGGGACAACTAAGGCCAGAGTGACTACATTAAAATCAGCACCCAGGAACTCTCTTGGAAATGTAGCTGTTACCTCCACGTACCCAAGATAGGGGACATCTTGGCCTGCAGCTCCCTCGACTTGTAAAAGATCGCCCAGAGGTTTTACTGGCTGAGCTGAGAGGTGCTGGTTATAAAAAGAGACTGGGATGGTGGTGACTTGTGACCCAGTATCAAGGAGGCAGTTACACTCTGTACCAGAGACTGTGACTTTGGCTGTGCATCGAGACCCAACTAAGCCTTTAGGCAGACGAGATGGCACAACTGGGGGGTTCTGATTAAGTTCTTCACATTTCACAACTTTCTTTTTGTTGGGACATTGCTGGTCCTCAACAGTTCCGGTTTGTCCCACAACAGGAACTGGATTTAGTTTAAAGGTGATCGTGAAGTGGGGTTTGTTTTCTGCCATTTTGCTTGTCGGTCATCAAACTGTTTTTTCTTGGCGGCCACAAGAGCAGAGTTCGGTGGATTTTCACAGTGAGTTTTGATGTGGCCATCTTCACCACACGGTAGCAATAACCGGGCTTAGGTGCAGAAGGCAGGGTCTTTGTTTGCTTACCTGCCCTCTGACCCTCCCCAATTCTGACCAGGTGTGGGCTTAAAACTGGGGACTGGCTAAACCCTGACTGGGCAGCTGTGAGTGAGGCAAGCTGCTTTTGAATCTCAGCTAGTTGCTGTGCAAGTTGCTGGGTGACTGAGGTGAGAGCAGCGATTTCTCCCTTTTCTGCACTGTCAGAGTAAGCATACTGTCGTGAGCTGAGGCTCTGGATCTTGCTGCACCAAGATGTTGTTTCATTAAATGTCGCTTTAGCTGCTTCACGGTCTTCCTCAGTCCGTAGCAGTAGCAGAAACTCAGCAAATGTTGGGGATTGCTTTTCCGTTGTTTAAGTTGTAGCTCAGTGATGAGAGAGTTATCCCAGCAACATGACAAAATTGGGTTAGCAGATGTCGTTCAATGTCCTTATTAGTGACCCCTCCACGCTTGACTGCCAAGTTTAAAGCAACCTGTAGACGTTGTAAATAGTTGGAAGGCTTTTCCCCAGCATCTTGAAAGGTATCTAAGAATTTAGCATACAGCTCATCGCCATCCTGGACAGTGCCATAAGCTGAGTCAAGTGTCTGCAGGTAAATGGCAGGTGGAGTATCTAACTGTAGGTGCTTAACCATGTCAGCAGCAGGGGGCAGCAAACTCTCAACAATTTTACGAGAGCGCTGTAAATCAGACACAGCTGGATCTTTTAACAACAGTTCTATGCCAGAACGCCATGTGTCATAATCAGATTCACTCTGAGGTCGCGGTGATCTGCCAGAGAAAATTCTGATTCGTGGTGCTGAGTAGTGATTGGTGCTGTCCTCGTTCTTAACTATGTGCTCAACAACGTAGCGTGGTATTTCAAGAGGGTTCAACTCGTGATGTGGCATGGTTGGCAGTGAGAGTCTGGGTGTGCTCTGAACCGTGGGGGTCGATTCCACTTTTGGCCAGGTTCCGCCAAGGTTTAGGACTGCGGCCACTGGAACACTTGGATAGCCCAGGTTGACAGTAGGGGGCAATGCAGAAGGCAACATGGCGGCATCAGGGGCAGCAGGTGGTGGCTCTCTTCTACCAGCCTCCTCGACATCAGCAGCAGCAGGAGGTTGGAGATCCGTAACAGTTTGGCCAAGCAGAGACATCACCCCATTTAAAACAACGGCAAAGTCTTGCCCCGTTAGCTTAGCGACTTTCTGTAACTCTGCCAAATAGTTTTTGGTTTGCAATTTACCTACCTCACCTGCACAGAGTGCAGACAACTCCGCGATTTCATATGTAACTTGATCCTTATCGCAACAGTATTTATAAGGTAGTATTTTGCGCAACTCAACCAGCGGTGCACCCGAATTGTACTCAACTACTATGGAATTATTGAAAACTGATTCAGTCTCATCAACAACCACCGATTTAGAGATAGAACCGAACCGTTTTAAAAACTCAATGACTTCATCGTCAGTTTCTGTTTTCAAAGCTCCCTGTATCAGGACTGAATTAGGAATTTTAATGCCCAGTTTCTCAAATGTATCCATGTCGCCTAAATATATGAACAACCTTCAAAGCTAATCTCTCCACTCCTGGCTAGCTCGCCAAGAAATATGTAGCATATGTGTAATAACTTGAGTACAGTATTGGTACTTAAGTAACACTGTAATAGGCTAGTAACAGAAGATCAAAGGTTTGACTCTGGGAGTGGAGAGAGAGACTGAGACAAGATTTGTAATTGCAATAGTCACATATATTAAAGACAACAGACTTACAAATACACAATTGGCCAATTATAATTCATAACATTTCATGCATGTAAAGTTCATTCAAGTACGTGATTTAGTCCAAAAAAAGTCCAGTGCAATGCACAATTCAGTTCAGTTCAGTTCATTTAAAGTCCTTCCAGACAGGAACGGAGCAGCAAAAGAGTCCAAGGGAGAACCGAAGTGTGTGTGTGAGGGAGTTACGGAGTTCAGAGCTGCTCGAAGTGCGGTCTGCATGGACTAGCGCAAGGGAAAAGAAAAAGAAAGAAAGAACGAAAGAAAAGGGTGGCTGCAAAGGAGCCTCCTACCGGCCCGGCCAGAGCAGGAGGACAGATCAGATTCTTCAAAGTTGATGAGTGGTGGCGTTGAGGCCGTAGCCTGGAATTTCATGGATTCACCCTGCGGCTCACGCACGTCATTCATTCATTCATGGATTCTCTCTAGGCTCTACGCTCGCCATCATCTCTGGCCGGTTCAGAAGTTAACTCAGGGACACAAGTCATCGTCATCGGCACCGGTAGTCGGCTCCCTACAGTTGGGTTGCATGTTAGTATCAGAGACTGAAACCGTTGACATTAAAAGACGACATACACGGTGCATTTACCTGCAGCGTCTGTCTCAGGTACGCTTCAGCTCGCTCCCCATACTGTGTTCGAGCTTCCTGGTTAAAGCCGTATCTATTGGCGCACTTAACCACGTGATGACGTAACGACGGCCTACGTCACGACGCACGACGTAAAGATAGAACTGCACAGACTGATGATCAAAAGGAGTAAAACGGAGAAATAAGACGGTCTTCCACCCGGGTTACATGTGGTTGTCATAGGAACTAAGAACCTTTGTTTTTCGTTGTTCACACTCAAGCACGTCGTGCCGTCACACGCCGACTGACGCCGATGACGCCGACAAGTAGTGGTGGTTGTCAATGATGGTGGCTGACAGCAGTTGTACAGTATGAGCACACATGTCGTAGGGTCAAATAGAGTACGAGTGACAAACCCGGTCGTGCAGTGGGAGCATTTCCCCGACAGTCAGATTTCTAAAATCGTACAGTGTCCGCCCGGCATAACTTGCGAGAAAATAATTTATTTGCATTGTTTCAGTCTCAGACCTTCATCAGGCAAACAGTTTGTTAAAGAGGACAGGACATTGCAAATAAGTGATTTTCTTGCAAGTTAGACGATGTGCCGGAGTCCATCTTTGTGTTTGGAACCACTTTTTTCTCTGATGCACCTGTCTCCTAAATTAGATGTGCAAAGTACTCTCCTGAGTATTTAAAAACAAAAAATAAACTATGCATTGCTAGTAATGAGTAGAAATATCTGCCAATGTGGTAAGACAAACTGTGCTTGTTTGATTTTTTGCATTAGAGTGTGTAAACATTTACAAACACTGTAAAAAGGTTGGTGTAAACTTTAAATGTCTTTACAGTAGTGTTACTCCATTTTAATTTAAGGCAGGATTACTGTAGTTTCCATGTTTTATCCTACATCTTTTTAAATGCATGTTAAATTACAATAAATTGCTGTAGTTCAGTTTGTATTACTATATATATATTTTTTTAATTCTGCTCATTTATTATTAATATATCATTTTGAAAAAAATATTTGCATGGATTTTTACCAGTAAAATACATTTAATCAAACATTTGCTTCACCCAAAAATGTGAAACATTTATTCAAAGACCTTTTGGTGCTGTGCAAAATGGATTTTTCTTTTGATCCATTTCCATTAACAGTAACTTGCTGTGTAGATATTTACAGTAGATAACTGTAGATTTTATGGTAAAATACTGTTACATTTACAAAACTCATTTGCAGTGAACAGAACTGAAGCAGAAAATCGAAAAGCAAGAATTAAACTTGTGAATAAAAATAAAAACTAAGGTAAGGAATATGAATAGAATATGTGCAACATGAACAAGATAAAAAACAAGAAGCAAAGTGCACAGGTTTGAAGGAGGATGATACGCCTGCTCAAGGACAGACGGGAAGCCAAAACAGATAGAGATAAGGAATAGTTTGGGTCACGCCAACTGTAATTTTCCATCAGCTTTTCTTTTGGTCTCTCACGATGATGTTCTGAATCCGTGGGCCCATTCAACAGAGCTGAGCTGTCAACTTCTCCAAGGTGTTGTCCTGCTTGTGGACGAGTTCGAGAATCACATCAAGCTTGTGATTGAGCTCACAAATCGCTTGAGTCTGAGTGTTGACAGCCCTGCACATTCCTTCAGTCATGACGGGCAGCTTCTCAAGAGCCAAAAGTCCTGCCATTGTCTTCTTAACTTTGTGATAGATCAGGAAACTGCTAACTCCAAACAGCAGGAAACCTGTTATCATAAATCCAATTATGTAGGCATCTTCCACGTCCTCGACGGACAGAATCGACAAGCACAGGATCCTCCACTTCTCCCAGGAGTCCATCGTGTACCCGGCCAGGAAAGCACCATCAGGACAGGCTGTTCTCTGGAGGTCTATGTACAGCATCACACACACAAACACACACGCACACACACACACGCACAAACACACACACAAAGTGGTTAGACCTATTGATCTTCATGTAAACAGGAAGTGGCTTCCATTCGCCTCAGAGGTGCTGCACACCTTAACTCGAGCATCAATACATTGATGCCTTGCGTCCAGACTAATTGATAACCACCTCTGTTTGATCCACACACGGGCGTGCACGTGAACATGCACAGCGTGGAGGAATGACAGGCACATAAGCAAAATATATAGATTGCTTAAATTCTGGCATTTTACATAAATTATTCCATTGTCCACTTTTAATACAACAAATCTGTTAAGTTGTTAAAAGCAAATGTGACTTTGAATCCCATGATTCTGTTTCATGTTTTAATTTCAATTTCAATTTAGTTTATTTGATAAGGAGGGACAATGTACATTCATACACACTTTAAAAAAATAAAATGCAAATGTACCCAAATCTAGCTACCAAGCTAATTTCCATTGGTAGTCCCCCCAGCTAAAATATAAAAACAAACAGGTTAAAAAAAAAACAATACAAGTATAATATTTAAAGAGTTCTGTTCTTCTTGTTTTGTTTCTTTCCATTTCATTTTCCATCACTTTGATGGACTGAAGATTTAATCTAACAGCTTTAAATGTGGACTACTGAATATCAGGACTGGGTTGATACTCTTCTCTCTACAATTTTTAGGTGCCACTTCGATTTAATTTGCAATTCTAAGGTATTGCTGATTTTTGAAGTCTTTAGTTAGCTTTTTCAACAGCAGTGAAAAACATGAACAATGATGATGCCTACAGACTATATCAGGGAAAATACACATCACATGTGAGTCTGTTTTTAGGATTTATTCAGCAATATATTTTAACCAGCTGTTTATACTCTCTCTTCAAAAGACTGGACTGACTTTAAAAGTGGATTATTAACACAGACTAACATGAAGCATTTACATTTGGGAAAAAATCGATTTAGAAATCGTGAAACAAAAAATCCCGATACTTAAAGGTGTAGTCAGCGGTCTTCTAATCTTCTAATCTAATGCACTATTTGTCAAAATCACCGTATTTCTCCTCTCCATCCACAAGATGTCACCACTGACAGCATGTTGAAAAAAAAGTCTGGTTTCAATACACAGCCAAACAAAACAGGGTACCCCCCTGATTTGATGTTGTCAATAATGGCAGTTGAGTTGTCTGACGAGTCAGGGTTAGCTTAGCTACGTTGGTCAGCTACGCAGTTTCTACGGCCGTTTCCATGACAACGCATGTCCATCAGCTTTCGGGGTGGAGCCAGGGGTGAGGTATAAATGAATCCATTTTTTCTTCCACCCCTACTGAACAGTCTGGTCGTGGTCTCAGTGAAGTTAGCAGGTACATCGAGCTTCATTTTAAACATCATAGAGTATCTAACTGAAGAAGACTGGTGACCTCTGTTTTCAGATATCAGCTCGAGTGTTCGGCTCTGCTTTTGCCGTCATGTTATTTTAATCAGTGAGGACCAACAGGCCGTCCTGTATCTCCATCTCTGATCCTTATCCTCTCTGTCTGGAGCTTCTTGATGCTCTGATCTCCTCTCTGAGGAGGCAGATTATGTGCATTATTCACATTTTAATATTGCTCGTCTCATACATCCACACACTCGCTCTCCTCGCTGTGATGAAATATGTCGCTCTGTTTACAGCCTCATAAACAGACTCAGAGAAGATTACACAAAGCCGTTCATCCTGGTCGTTTCTTCTCGCCTCGTCCTCCTCTCATGGAAGTTATCTCCTGGATCTTCTTTGTCTCTCCTCGCTGTGACGGAGTGAAGCTCGGCCTCACTCCCACAGACAGGACAGAGCTCTCACTGGTCTGAGTGAAGAGCAGCAGAGCAGTAAAACCAGACCAGCTATTAGCCATGATCATCGTGATGGGAAATTCAAACAGCTGACATCACATGACTCTATCCAACTCTCTGCACAGTCAGCAGATTAAACTGAGTCAACAGCATCCATGATCATGTGCAGAAGTCACTTGACTGTCATGATCCTCGTCTGTCTCACGTACTTCCTGTTTTATTTTGAAATGTCAGGCACTAGTTTGTCTTCATAGGTTTGTCTTCCTGTCTGGTCCTTTATTGTTCTTCCCCAGCTCGTGATCTAAGCTCATGTTTCCTCAGGCCCCATCCACACAAAGACAAAATGCTAAACAGTTTCAAAAACGATCGTCATAAAGACGAAGGTGTTTCAGAAAAAGTGTGCGTCTTCATCAGGGGTGGGCAACTGGTGGCCCAGGGGCCATATGCGGCCCTTCACAGCACTCGATGTGGCCCACCAATCATTTCCCAAAAAAAACGAAAAAATTGGAATAACAAAGAAAACATGACATTAACTGCAGCATATGATTTGTCATGAGTAAACAGGACTGCATAATGCACAGATTATGTAGGTGATAAAATATTTCTACCAACCTTAGATTGCTGGTACATTTGTTTATTTTACAAGTCACTAAATAATTTTGATAAAATTTTGTCTCTAAATATATTTTACCAGGCCTTAAAATATAATAAATAGCATTAGTAAAAACAATATTTGGAAACAGTGATAAAGGTAATATATTTGTGCTTTAAAATCTGATGAACATTCCTAATTTTATTGCATTAAAAAGAAGCTTATATTGGATTTACTTAGGTGTCAGACTCACTAAATTATGAATATTGGTGTGATTATTTTCGGTAGCTTTATATTTGCTATTTTTTGTTTATTAATATATTTTTTCCAACAATTTGTAACAATGCGGCCCTCATATACTGAGGAAAAAATGGATGCGGCCCTCCTAATAGTCAAAGTTGCCCACCCCTGGTCTACATGAATGCACTCAATACGCATGAAAAAGCTGCAAAACACATGGCAGACCTCTAGGGGCGCTGTAACGATATGACAGAAACAGATGAAAAAACAGTGAGCATGCGCACTTGCAGCAAAAGTTGTAAACAGAGATTGTGATAAAGTGATCATAAAGTGCTGTAATGTGTCCTCGATAATTGTTTGTTCAACTCGGTGGTGATTGAGAAGAAGGAGATTTTGCTGTAACAGGGATAGTAGGGTCACTAGCTTCATCAGCACATATGCTACACCGTACACCGCCATTGTTGTTGCCGCGTGTGGCGCATGTGTGTCAATGAAGATATGAAACTATGACGTAAGCGTATCTGAAAAGTTGTGTAGAGCCAGTAATCACAGAGCTGTGTATACGACATTTCAAAATCTTTCCACTCTGGAACCTGGTTTCAAAAATGATCGTTTACAGACCCCCAAAACGCCGTCTTCATATGGATGATACACAGATTCAGCTAAAAACCTTGTGCGTTTGGACCTCGGTTTGTCTTTGTGTGGATGGGGCCTCAGTCTACTTCTCCCACAGCCATAGTTCATGCTCACAGACCTGTTTTTGCTCGACTCTGCCTTCAGCTCAGTCTTTATCCGATCCTTTTCCTGCTTTGCTTTCTTGAAATCTTTTCCTTGTGTTTTATGGATCTGATCGTCTGCTCAAGTCCTTTTTCAGCCTTTTCCTGACGCTGACGGCATTATTTTACTAAAGAGTAAAATCTTATGAAATATTTACTAAAATATATCTTACCTGCAGTTGGTCAGTTTTTCTGAGAAGGAAACTAATTTCTTCATGCTCCATTGTCCTTTCAGTAATTTACTGAACGGACATGTTACAGTTGGTAACTGTGGATTTTATAGTAAACGTTTGTGTTTAAAGTGTTTTACTGTTTAGATTGTTTACTGTAGATCGCTGTAGACATTGTGGTAAAATATTGTAGTTACATAAATCAGCTACAGTGCAGAGAATAAGTGCAGCAGCTGCTTCTGCTTCTCCAGGAAAAAGATTGATCTGTATTTTCATTTTTTATTGCTCTGTAAAAAAGGCTTTTGTAAATTTGACAGTAACTTACTGGAAACAAGATGCCAGTAAGTTACTGTAAATGTCTTTACAGTTGCATAACTTTAATCTAATTCATAGCATTAGTCTGTATATTCAATTACAGTTTTACTACTGTACTTTTCAAATCAAATCAAATCAAACTATATTTATATAGCACTTTTCATACAAAAAATGAAGCACAAAGTGCTTTACAGACAGATGATATAAAATGAATGATTTATGATCCAATCCCTCTCCACCCAGCCCCTGAACCCACCCACACTGCAATCCATACACAGTGTTGATAAAAAGCATCTTAAATAAAAGACAATAATAAAGCACACTGCTGTACCCAGTAAGTACTTAGAAAACACCATCTTAAAGGTTTAACAATGAGAAAACACTGCAGGTTAGGCTAAAGTGTAAGATTAAATATATCATAAAATAAAATATAAAAAATAATTTAAAAAATAAGAATAAATAATACATTGAAATAAAGTTAAAAAATAAAAACTCGAAAATAAAATAAGGAAAGATAGCAAAGAAAAAAAGATAAAAAATAAAATAAGATAAGATAATAAAAAGTGGGCTGTAAGTAGAATAACTAAAAACACTAAAAGGTAATTCAGGTAAAAGCTTGACTATAAAGGAAGGTTTTGAGTTTGTTTTTTCCTGATAAGTTTCATTCAAGGTATCTTTATCTTACAGCCTAATTACTGCGTTATCAATAGCAGCATCCTTACTGATTTTTTTCATTTACATATCCTATTTAGTCCACGACTTTTTAGATGTATGTGAAATTACAGTGAACTTGCTGTATTTATATTTATTTTACTATATCTTTAACTATTTTACTGATAATTTATTTGGAAGATAAAAAAAAAAGAAATGTGCAAGAATTTTTATCAAATAAAATACATTTAGTATGAAACATTGACTAAAAATTCTTACCTGCTAATGGTGCATTTTCCAGGGGATTTAAAAAAAAATTTAATCTATTTCCCTTTTCAGTGAAAGAATAGACATTTTACTGCTGGTAGCTGTAGATTTTATGGTTAAATGAGTGTTAATTTTACAAAAATCAGTGTTTTCCCACAGTCATTTTGCCATTTACAGTAATTTACTGTATAGATATTTCACAGCAGGCAGCTGTAGACATCACAGTAAAGTACTTTTACATTTACCAAACTCATTTACAGTGTGGATAGTTTTACCTCCGGCCCCTCAGAGAGTAGAGGAAGAGTTTCTCTGTTTCAGGACGGTCGTGAGGTTTATTTATGAGCTGATTTTAGTTTGGCTGCCCCGCTGCAGCTGTGATGATATCAGAGGAACAGCTGCATGGGTCATCAGGCCGGGCTGAGCGATAGCATGTCACGCCGTAACCTTTCTACTCCTGCGCCGATGTAGCTGGATCAATAAGTCGACCCTGAAATGATGGAAATATAAGGGCAGGGAGTCACAGTCCACCTGGCTGTGACCTTTTTAAAGCAGTCCGGTCCTGCAGCAGGTGGGTCGGGCTGATCGGACATGTCTCCATCACGGCTCTGCAGCTTCTTCACCCTCCTGTTGGCGAGCCGGGATCCTGCTCAGCTCTGATGTCTTTAATATTTGATGGAGCTTGATGGAGCTAACCTTTAAAACATCCCACCGCTGCTCACTCCCACATGACCTTTACTTTGGCTGGACTCTGAGGAGCTGCTGGACCAGGCACTCGGGCCGGAGGAGACCGGACGTCAGTCTGTGATGGAGACTGATCTCACCTGCTCAGGTGGAGAGACAGACTGACACGTGAATGTTACTGATAGAAATATGGTCTTTAAAAATGACCACATTGTAAAAGGTTGTAATAAATTTTACAGTAACTTACCAGCAACAAGGTGCCAGTAAGTAACTGTAAATGTCTTTACAGTAGCATAATTCCACTTTAGTGTGTAACATTATCACAGTAATGATACCTTGAATAAAAGTACAGCAGTAAAAAAAATACAGCAAATACTCTTTCAACTTCCAGAAATGCATTTTGAATTATAGTGAACTTGGTGTATTTTAGTTTGTCTTACTATATTATAATCTATTTTACTCACTCTTTATCTAAAAAAAAAAAAAATTGTAAAAAAATCACATACATCAATATTTTGCCCAAGAAAATACACAAAGTTAAAACTCAAAATTGCGAAACATTTGCTTAAAGCAGTGAAAGTTTCTCTTGATCCGTCACTCTTCTCAGTAATTAATTGTGCAGAATTTTTTTACAGCAGGAAACTGTTTATCTTGGTAAAATGCTCTTAATTTTACAAAAATCAAAAATGTTTTCCTTCAAACTTTTGCCATTTACAGTAATTTACAGCATAGATTTTACAGTGGGTAACTGTAAAAATCAGTTACAGTGCATGTTAACTTCTTATTAGTCTGCTGACCAATCAGATGCCTGAACTACTTCTTTTGTAAAATCCAATCAGAAGTAACCAAATCACAACATAAGAAAAGTTTGTTCACTGTCACTTCTTTAAACAACTAAAAAGACGATTTCCTTAAATTAGACACTGAATTTACTTTCTGATATGAAAACCCAACCAATGACATACCAGCTATAATCTAATGTAAAAATAATCCTTACTATGATGTACATTATAATAACTGTTTGACTTATTTATTTTAAACTGAACAGGGACTAGACTGACCTGCTGCAGTCCACGCCTGCCTCCACTAAACAGGTACACCGGTTTATTACACCTGTGTGCAGAGACCTGATAACACCGGTTTATCTGTGTGCAGACAGCTGATAACACCGGTTTATCTGTGTGCAGACAGCTGATAACACCGGTTTAACTGTGTGCAGAGACCCGATAACAAGGGTTTATCTTTGTGCAGAGACCCTGTAACACCAGTTTATCTTTGTGCAGAGACCTGATAACACTGCTTACCTGTGTGCAGAGACCTGATGACACTGCTTACCTGTGTGCAGAGACCTGATGACACTGCTTACCTGTGTGCAGAGACCTGATGACACTGCTTACCTGTGTGCAGAGACCTGATGACACTGCTTACCTGTGTGCAGAGACCCAATAACACTGGTTTACCTGTGTGCAGAGACCTGATGACACTGCTTACCTGTGTGCAGAGACCCAATAACACTGGTTTACCTGTGTGCAGAGACCTGATGACACTGCTTACCTGTGTGCAGAGACCTGATGACACTGCTTACCTGTGTGCAGAGACCCAATAACACTGGTTTACCTGTGTGCAGAGACCTGATGACACTGCTTACCTGTGTGCAGAGACCTGATGACACTGTTTACCTGTGTGCAGAGACCTGATGACACTGGTTTACCTGTGTGCAGAGACCTGATGTCAGTCTGGCCTCAGTGAAGGTCAGGTGTTTGGACTTTAACCTCTGGGTCCTCGCTGCTATTAACACGGAGTAAACAGGTGAGAGGTGAGGACAGGTGTGTCATGATAGATTACAGCATCAGTCCCCCTTCCAAACGTCTGCAGGTCATTTTTTTCTGCTGTAATGAAACTAATCAGAAGCTAAACTCCATCTGAGAAACCCTCTGACTGAGGACCGGCTACATGGTCTGAAAAACGACAACAGTGAAAATGAAAAATCAGCCGCTCTGTGCGCTGACCTTTCCCCGGACATATTGGATTTATTTTCTCACCGCTGACACCGACACACGAGCACCTGCAGACCTTCTGTTGTTCTGCTGAAACCACGGGTTCATTTACTCCTGATCCACAGACACAGAATATTCTGACTGGAGATCATTTCAGGAATATTCAGCTTCTTCACAGAGCTGATCTGCTCCTCAGTTAAGAAGGAAACTCTAATAAAACTCTGAGGCAGCGTAAATCTGCTGATGGTACCTCAACACAAACATTTTAATCGTGTAGTCGTTTATCTTTCTGGGAAAATATTTTCAGCTGGTTTTCTGTTGAGCTGGAGACCTGATCCACTTGTTGCCATTCTTGGTGCTGCAAGCCTCTTAATCTCTGCTAGTAAATATGAAAAGAGGGCTATTTTATTTGGTGTGGTGTTAGCAAAAAAACTGATCTTGAGGGTATGGAAGAAGGATCTTGTCCCCACCTACGATCTTTGGACTAGAGGATGTGTTTGATAAGACTTGGGAACCTTTGCTGAACTTTTTTCATGGTAAAAATGAGCCTTGATGATCTGCACCTATGTTGCATAATGATGATGATATCTATTGTTCAATTATGTTTTTTTAAATTCATTTTATATGTGTAGCAATATAAGATTATCATGTGCTGTGTGCTGATGCTGAAAAACCGTTTTCCCACGGGATAATAAATAAAAGGTTTGAAACGCTGACTCTAATGAAGCTGTATGCTTTATAAACAGAGAATGCTGATTTGAAAATTCAATTAAACACTCCACCAAGAGAAGGTTTTAATGTTCAAACTGATAAACTTTATTGTTTTTGCAAATACTCACTTCATAAGAATTTGATCTCTGCTAAGTGTTCCTAAAAAGTTGAGACGAGGCTCATGTTTGTGAACCGAGGATGACTGTTGACTTCTTCCTCGTTCTTGTTGATGTTCAGCCTCAGTGTTTGGTAATGTTTTAAAGAATCTGATCAGACTCTGGTCTGTACGTCAGACTCATTAACATGAATATTCTCCATATTCATATTTAACTTTATCTTCCACTCAGGCAGCAGCAGCAGCCGGTCTGTTCACATACTTGCGGCTGAGTGTGTTTTGTTTTGAAATAATCTGAGATGTTTGTTGGAGCAGCGTTGTTCTTCTTAGGCTCCCCAAAGTTTTCTTTTTTCATCTCAGTCCCACTTCAACAGCATATCACTGTGTGCTTCAGCTGAGCCCGTCTGATTTCCCCAGAGACGCTGCGAGCCTCACTTACTGATGTGAACACAATTACTTCAAGATTAATGTCAAGAAAACAAAGACATGATCACAGCGCTGCGCTCTGATGGAGCTCTGCCTCACAGCTTCTGTTTCACAAACTCAGATCCAGGAGAGGCAGGTCTGAGGCCCGAGACCAGAGTCCAGGTTAACCTCTGGTCTCATTTCAGGACTGATCCTCTGTGAGATTTCACAGTTAAGATCGCTGACAAGCACCTAAGCCAAGATTTATATTTGGAGTTATATCTGACTGATGTTTAAAGAATCATGTTTGAAGTTCAGAGTTGTTATTTCTCCTGAAAAAAGGCAAAGAAAATCAAATGCTTGATGAATAAAACAAACATTAGCATTAGCTTAAGAGTAATTAAAAAAAACATGAATTTTAGCATTTATTGTTAATGGAAATGTTATCGGTCTTTCTCTGTCTGTCCTGCTTTAATCATGCTCGGTGAGTTTGTTGTAAAAACAGGAGGCAGGATGAAGCTTTGCCTGCAGCAGCGTAGCCTGTAAAAATACACTAACACCACTTCACACTAAAATTAGCGGATCAAAGCAGTTTTTTTTTTTAATGCAGGTTTACCGGCTAACAATCAGAAAGTGACTCCTTTCCCACTGTCAGCAAACTCGTTCTAATCATAGCTGTGTGGCTGTTTTTTTCCTCTGGTGCATCAACATGATGTCATCACGACATCATTGACAATAAAATTAGCACAGAAGACGTGGTTTTATTTATTTGGGCTTTTGTCCCTCATATAAATTTACAAACTCGGTCTAATCAGGAGCAGATGAGCTGTGTGGCTGTTTTTTTCCTCTGGCGCATCGAGCTGATGTCATCACGACATCATCAGTGCGACAAAACAAGACCATGTACACGATAAACAGAGCACAGAAGACGTGGACACGGTTTTCTTTACTTTGTGCTTTTGTCCTTCTTTAATACATTTACAAACTCAGTGCCGATGATATAAAGGTGGATGTAAGTCACATAAGTTACAAACGGAAGGACAGGTGCAATGTTATGCCGACGTCATCCGTAAATTCGCGGGTCGACCCAGGTGTGATGTTCCCACTAAAGCCAATCGGAGGCTGGCCATGTCGTTTGCAGCTGTTACTGGTTTCAAGTGATCGGAGGTGATAAATAAAAAAAATCAGAATCAGACTGACCTTTACTGTCACCAGACAAAATGTACAATAAAATTGGAGAGCTTCTTTTTTAATGCAATAGATAGAATAAAAGATTCATAAAAGCCAGAAGTAAAGTATAAAATAGTTATAAGTAAAGACCAGATGTAGAAAGTAGGTACAAAATAAATACAGAATAAAGTCTTACTGCAATTTAAAAACTCTCTATGCAAGTATAAAATAGAAAGGATCAATTTTAACCCTTTGACTGGCATTGTAACCACACGGTTGACTTTTTGTATCATTGTCTGTTTCTCTCATTTACCTCTCTTAAAAGTGAAGTATTTGTTGAATGTAATTGTTTGAAAACAAGAAAAATCAGTCCACGTGACTCTGCTGCCAGCCTGTTTTATTTTCGGTGATTAATTTTTATTAAAAATATACGAGCACATATTGATAAGATGCTAACAATACATGTGTCCACTTTTTGTCTTTTAAATGGAACAGGACACCCCAAAAAAAAAAATAATAATATATATATATATATATATAATATAAATAAATAAAAGAACATAGGACACATGAAGTTTGGCATGGATAAAAATAACAAAGCATTTTCAGGTGAGGATAATACCTACTTTTTATATACGTGAATACATGTAGGATTTACCTGCATGCATATAAAAGCAGTTTTAACATGTAAAGGTGAAATGAAAGAGAAGAAAAATAAAAAAAATGATAAAGGCCATACTATAGTCGACTTAGGAATCA